>CM040242.1:205170498-205370498 GCA_022545495.1 Chrysanthemum lavandulifolium
AGCTTGTTTTGTTTCGTTTCAACCATAGAACCTAGGAATACACAAGAAGCCATAAAAGATGAGAGTTGGGTAATGGCTATGCAAGAAGAACTAAATCAATTTGTTTCTAATGATGTTTGGACGCTTGTCCCTCCACCTAGTAATCAAACCATAATAGGAACCAAATGGGTTTATAAAAACAAATTAGATGCAAACGGAGTAGTGTCTAGGAACAAGGCTAGACTCGTTGCCCAAGGGTATAACCAACAAGAAGGAATAGAATTTGATGAGACCTATGCCCCCATGGCTAGATTAGAGTCTATAAGAATAATTCTTGCGCATGCTTGTGCTAATGATCTAAAGCTTTATCAAATGGATGTCAAAAGCGCTTTTCTAAATGGTTTCATTAATGAAGAAGTATACGTAGCTCAACCTCCGGGCTTCATCGATTTTGAAAAACCCAAACATGTATATAAATTAAAGAAAGCCCTTTACGGTCTTAAACAAGCTCCAAAAGCTTGGTATGATAGACTCAAGTCATTTTTAATTAAACACAACTATACCATGGGGTTAGTTGACGACATACTTTTTACTAAGAAAAGAGAGTCACATATAATCATAGTATAAATATATGTAGATGATATTATATTCGGATCCACTTGTCAAGACATGTGTGATGATTTCTCTAAAATCATGCATGACGAGTTCGAGATGAGTATTATGGGAGAACTTAGTTTCTTTCTTGGTCTACAAATTAAACAAGTAGAAGATGGTATATTCTTTAATCAATCTAAATACATAAAGGAGATGTTAAAGAAATTCGGTCTAGAAGAGTCGAAACCAATTAGGACACCAATGTCATCCGACACCAAACTTACAAAAGATGAAGACGGCGAATCCGTAGATAATACTAAATATCGTGGCATGATAGGTAGTCTTCTACCTCACGGCAAGCAGGCCGGATATCATGTTTAGTGTTTGCTTATGTGCTAGATTTCAAGAAGACCCTAAAACATCACACCTAGAAGCCATAAAAGGATATTTAGATACATTAAGGGTACAACACAATTAGGATTATGGTATCCTAAGGGCACGGAGTAGAAACAATTGTATATGCGATTCGACCATGCGGTGATTACGTTGATAGAAAAAGTACAAGTGGGTGTGTACTTTCATGGGATGTTGTTTAACGCCTTGGTTTTCTAAGAAACAAACGGCACTAGCTATATCAACAACCGAAGCCGAGTACGTCTCACGCAAAGAAAGCATGCCAACAAGCACTATGGATGAAACAAGCGTTAGTCGACTACGACATTCATCTAAGCGACATAGCCATCCTATGTGACAACAAAGGTGCCATCGACTTAAGCAAGAATCCGGTATTGCATTCTCGCACAAAGCATATAGAGATTCGACATCACTTCTTAAGAGACAATGTTCAAAAGGGGAACATCTCTATTGAGAAGGTAGCATCCGAAGACAACATAGCCGACGTCCCTCACCAAACCGTTGAAGCGGGAACAATTCAACCTACTTGCCTTGGTCTTGGTCTAATGGAACAAACGTCGTAACTTATTTGACTCTACAAGGTATGTAAACACTAGCCTTCTTCTTTCCGAGTCTAGGATCTCTATTTCACGCACAACTCACAAACAATACGGAATTTTCAAACCCAAGATAAGTTTTCGACTTATAGCCTTCTTATTTTTTTTTCAAAATAAGTACAAGTTGCAAACATATAATTACATACACATTTTCAAAGAAAACTCTTTTCAAAATGTTTTCTAAAAGAATGATACCTTCCCAGATCAATTTCACAAAAGCAATTTCTCACGCCTAGGACAAATCGCTTTTCATTATTAATACAAAGTAAAAACCCGTTTTCATTGCATCTCATGTCTTTTGAATGCTAAAGGGACACATAACTAATATGTGTTTTCGGCACATTCATTTAAGCAACAATGAATTAGGAGCATTGATAACACTCAATTACATACTTATGTACTAAATATGTGTTTTGGGTTATCTCAATAGGATGCTTTTTCTACTTCTAGTTTATTTTTCATTTTCCTTTTAGAGGTCGAGATAACCGCAACTCCAAATAGTTTGCATATAGGCACACAATAGGCAAAAATGTTTCCAAAAGGAAAATTTTGTGTCGCTCGAATCACCTGCACCCACGGATCCCAAATCCTTCATGCCGGACGGATCCTCAAGGAAGGATCCGTGGGATCCGTGAGATGTAAGTCTAGTTTTACCTTCTATTTTCTCACTTTGGATGAAAAATCCACATTTGTTTTATTTTTGAGTATGCTCTTTAATGCTTGTGTTCTCATGATCACATGCCTTAAATTCATATCTAATCATTAGATTTTAATCCACATTTTGGTCAAGCATTCATTACAACGCTTTGTTTTTCTATATATAGAACTCCCAAAATGCTTGCATAATCCATCTCATCCTCACAAACACAATACACCATGTCATCCACAAACCCTTTAGATGAATCACCTAGTACAAACAATCATCTTCATGATACCCAAACCTTTGTACTACCACCATCCAAAATACCACAATCAAACTCTAGGATATCCGCACGGATTAGTATCCGATCTTGTTGCTTAGCAAAACCAACCTCAAATGGTTCTTCCTCAACTAACAACTCACCACAAGATGCTTCCTTTATAGCACCTCCCTCATCACCAACAAGTACACCAACTTCATCACCACCTAAAGTCACTCTTTTGGAACTCCTTAAGACTCAAACAAGATCTAAACAACCTAAACAAAAGAAATAGTCTTTTCAACACCCCCACATCTCCAAATACTATTCTTCAAGATCTTGAAACATCACCACCATTAGCTCCCATCACATTACAAGAACGCCTAGGTTCTTTACCACCACCATTTACAAACATTCCGGATGTTGATCCATATTTTCCTATTTTTCCACCACATCTTCCGTGATAACTCAAATCAAAACAACCAGAAAACTTCCGCACTCATTACCCACATCACTTACATTGTGAACATTGCCAATCCACTAGGAAATCGCAATAGAAGTTAGGGAAGAAATGCGTTTCATACTCAACCTCATCCTTGATCGCATCAATACCATCACTCACCAAAACCTCCATCCATAACCTTATGCAAGCATGGAAGGAATCACTACTACTATTTTCTATTTTTAGTTTTTTTTTAAGTCATTTTCAAGAACAAGTCTTGTTCGTATTTTTACATGCTTGTACGTGGCATAAATACCACTACAATTTGTTGTTTTATTATAAGGCCTTGTTTACATACCTTGGCTCCCAATCTTGATTCTCGGCAATCACAAGATTATTTAAGCATGTTACTAACCTTTCTTTTTGTAGGATTTTATATTTTTTTCTTCACTTGATGCCCCAAACAAGGGGAGCTACCGTTAAGGGGAAGGGGAGTTAGCGTTTATTTCTTCCATGGGTTAAATTTTGTTTCGACAAAAGGGGAGAAGAAGTAAAACTTAGGGGCTTTCAAAAATTACATCTATTCTTAAGTTTTACTCATCATAACATTATGTTTTGTCATCAACAAAAGGGAGATTGTTAATACAAATAAACCGTAAAAACGCTTATTAATATTTTGCGATCTCTTTGTGTTTTGTTGATAACAAATATAATGTTATCTTAAGTATAATTATAAGGATACATGTTATTTTCGTAAAGCATTTACATATAGCCATTTAAATACAAAATGTAATAATTAAGCATTTGTTGTAATAGTTTATTAGGATGGGTAAAAACCATAACCCATGACCATAACCCATGGATCTTAACCCATACCCAAGTTGGCTAGATACAATGTATACTTAGATACATTGAATCTAAAGAAAACCCATGGACCAACCCATAACCCATGACCCATAACCAAAAAACCCATAGGCAAAGAGGAGCGTTCCACGGATCCCTAGGATTACACTAGACGGATCCCAAGTGGAAGGGATCCGTGGGATCCGGGGAACATAGGAAGATTTTACCTATAAATAGAGAGTCATTTCTTCATTCTAACTCACCCCCTCTTCTTACTAAATCTCTCAAACACTCTCATTCTCTTCTAACATATAGATCACTTGATCTAGAGAGTTGTTCTTCTTTCTTTCTATTGTGATCCTCATATAGGTCCTTCTAAGGATAGATCACGAGCATTCTACAAGTCATCCAAGCAAGGGTCCTTGATTGATTTGTCACTCCGTAAGATTTCGTAGCAAAGATCTTGTATTTGATATTTCACATATTTGTTGTGTAATAGTCGTGTTGGTTTGGTCCACCGTGTTACGGACTCGGTATCTAGCTTTGTACCGGAAAAGTGTAAGCAACGCTGAAAGGCTTCTCCGCCAAGTGAAGGAGTTTGTTGACATAGTGCTTGAACTCTCGAGTAGGTGACTCGGGGAGTGGAGTAGGGCAAGGAAGGTGTCCTTGTAGCCGAACCACTATACATCGGTTGTGTATTTTCTTTCCCATCGCTTTACTTTATTTACTTTCTTTATCATTAGATCTATACTTTCTCTACATCCATAAGATCTCACATATTAACGAATCTAAAGTTTTTGAAACTAACGTAAAATCGGCAAAACTATTCAACCCCCCCCCCTTCTAGTTTTCCACACTAAATACTACTTAACTTATAATTTTCTACGACTACGAGCTTTCTAACGATTACATATACTTGAGGTAACCGACTCTTTAATAACCGGATTTACTAAATCCTAACAATCTCCCCAAGGAGGTCACCTCAAACACACATTAACATTACATTGAATACAAACAGATATTACATTAAAATTGTTCTTGCATTCTTGATGTAGTACTTTGCTCAATGCTCGTAGTTATTGATTCTTCACATTGCATGTTTGGTTAATCCAAGTGGAGGTCTTTACCGATCCACGTGATAATGAATTTTGAGCCGACTTTTGAGATCATCGCCTATCATAAATCTCGACTCTTCCATTGTGGTGTTGGTATTATGTGATATTGTGACTTATGGACCGACATGCTCACATTTTGGATCATGATTTCTTCTCATCGTAGTAGCGGAAGCTTTCGTTGATTCATGATATTGGCGATGGCGTAAAGCGTAAGCATGGAGTGAAAATATCGAGTCATTGATGCACTAATCATGATTTCTTTAGATATGAATGTGTGTGAGCATGCGACTATGAATTGACCGCCCATTCTCGATCACCGCAAACGCCGGGTGTTCCCGCATAAAATAGTTAGCAATAAAGCACACAAAGTGTCTTTGATCACTTTTGTTGAATTGAGGTACACGGCCCACTTGTTCCGCTGATCAAGACAAGCACCGCTCGCGATCGTATAATTTCAAGAATCTCCTTGACAGGGTTTCGCAATGCTTAGTCGTTCTCAAACCGAACGCCTCAAAGAAGACAACACGGAGTGAGTGAACCAAATGATTGAGTCACCGATTGATAAAAGATATTTGAAAAACAATCGTATCGCTCAATAGAAATTTTTTTGCAATACAACGAAGGTTTTAATGAAAATCAATTATCAATCATAAACACCTTTATTTTGAAATATTTATACGGTCGATGTGCTAAAGAAAAGAGTTTTAAGCACAACGATTGCTTTTTCAAAGGTTTCCGTCAATCCATAACTCGAACTGTGATTGATTCAATAGATTGAATCGCCCATTGTTTCTGCTCGGTTGTCACATGGTTGATCTATTGGATAGATCTCACATGCCACCCACCGTGAGCTTGTTTGATGTTGGCTCCGTAAGGCTTTCCATCTTCATTGTGAATATGTTTGGATATCACTCGGATGTTCCGCAATACCACAAGGATAATGCGTGGACTCAAGATATAATCTCTCTTTCCACATTGTGTGAAACAGAGAGTCTTCATTGAAAGTGTCCTAATGAGATTTATTGATGATCTCGTGGCTCTAGACTAAATTGTGCATATTTGGTTCCTATGCCGGAGACTAGGAAGAGGGTGTCCTTCTTCAATACCAACTATCTCTAAGAGAAAGTTGATAGATTATGTCGGTTCCCGTAAGAATGAAACAAGTCCTTTTAAGAGGAACTTGAGTGGTTTGGGAAGTTGTAGTGCGCAGGTCCACCGGGTCCATGACGCCTTGTCTTCAATACCGGCATTACCTTGGTAACTACCAAGAGTATATGTATTGAACCCGGTTCATCGCCCTAAGGTTGAATTATTGGAGGGTTATTTCTTTTCACCCTTTTCATATTCATTTCTTTTCATTCTTCAACCCTTCATGCTTACCGAGACTTCATAACTAGAACCTTGTTGGGTTTATTCCGCTTCTAGCTCTATCTCATCCGCACTCTTCCCATATCTCACTTTTCTCCTTTTTTTCATCATACCTAAAGACTTCTACACTATCTAGTGGATTGTCCTCGGTAGATCCCTCCGGTTCTCAGCGGATCATGGGAACAAATACCTAAACTAACCATCCTTATATCACCATACATAAAGTAAAATTGGTCGGTCTATTTGGTATTGTTCATCCGCCATTGGAACCAATTGAAAACCATTTGAAAATCAATCCGATACTTGTGATATATTATCAAAGCATTTTGTACCGAATTGTTTTTGATATTTTTAGAACAAGAGCTCCCCTCAACATGTGCATCACGCAAATCATTTTGTAATGGAAATAATTTTCATCTTTTCTAGGATTGGCTTGCCCGATCTAAGAGATAAAGTTATATGAAGAATGTGGTTTTCAAAATAGTTGCTCCCCTCAATATGTGCATGGAAATTTGAATATGTTTTGCACATTTGAAATAAATTGATCACGCTTTCAAATCTTAGTGGTTTAAGATAGATGCTCCTCTCAACATGTGCATGGAAAATTTGAAATCGTTTGGCACATGTGAGAAGGAGAGCTTGTACATCCTTATAAAACCATTTACGAATTATCGCTTAAATCCAATTTAAATCACAAATTCTCCCCGATCACAATTATCAAATCATTTGAGATTTGTGATCTTTGTAGATTTAAATTAATGTTGAAAGCTTTTAAGGAGAGTTGTGACTTGATTATGAAAATGTTTTAACCGCTAATGATCGAATTTTGAGACTTTAAACTCCATTGATTAAGCATGCATGATTATCTTTTGAAAAACAATTGTATGACAAATAACCTTTTGATTTAATTGAAATCATTCTCCCCTCAATCAATGACATGAGTTGTTGATTGAGAGATAGATATTTTGACAAACATTAAGTCCGGATGATTTTCAAAAATAGAGTCCGAGTTATTTTCAAAGCAATTAGTTTTCATTAGATAGTAAGTAATTGTTTATAGAATCGAGCATGAGATTTAAAAACAAGATAAAGTATGGCTCTGTTCTTTCTTTGAAAAGCGGGTTATTGCTCAAATGACAATAAACCATTTTTTCACTTTCTCCCAAAATAATTTTTGATTTTTGATTTTTTTAAACATTCGAACAACATCTAAAGTCTCGTGTCATTCTTTGAATGACAGCACAAAGACCGTAGATATTATCAAATCGAGGAAAATATGACAAAATGACAATATTTTTGGAATTTTTCAAGATTTTTCAACTTTTATTGATTTTTAAAAGTTTTATATTTTTCAATTTGCTTTTTGAAGGTTTTGAAATTTTGTATTTTGTTTTTTGAATAACTATTTACAAGAGATAGATGAAGAAAGACATTTACTCTCGCTTTCCTCTTGAAGACGTTTGAGTGTTTCCGGTTGTAGGCTCTTAAGACCAAGTCGTGGAAGGATAAACTCAAAACGTTCTCTAGGAAGAGCTTTGGTGAAGATGTCTGCTAACCGGTATTCGGATCCTCACAAAGTATAGTTCCACCACACCGCTTTCAACTTGCTCCCGATGAAATGATGTCGAATGTCGATGTGCTTTGCTCTTGAGTGTTGTACGTTGTTGCATGAGAGAGCAATAGCACTTTATTATCACAAAGACAGAGGATTTTGTTGAATTCAAAGCCATAGTCGATAATTGGGATCTCATCCATAGGATTTGAGCACAACAAGATGACATGGCTATGTATTCAAACCTCTAGAGGAAATAGAAGTACTCATTTGCTTCTTTGAAGACCACCACAAGCTTATCACCCAAAACCGAGCACCTCCGCACGTATTTGACGAGTATCTTGACATCCTGCATGATCAAGATCCGTGATAGGTCGTTAGTGACATACCGTGTCCTTCGGTACCAAAGTCCCATATTGATGGTTCCTTGAGATACCGAAGACCCGCTTAATTGCTTCAAGGTGCTTTTTGTAGGCTTAGTATGGTATCTAGCACACATGCAAACAATGAACAAGATGTCTCGGTTTACTAGCGTGAGGTACATCGTGGATCCAATCATACTACGATATTTCGCTTGGTCAACCATGATCCCGAGTGGTCCTCATCTAGTTTAGTACGTTCTATCATGGGAGTGTCAATGAGTCACTAGAATCAAATCCAAATTTCTTTAATATCTCATTTGCATATTTAGATTGATTTATAAAAATGCCTCCGGACTTTGTGAAATTTGTAATCCCAAGAAAATGACATTTGTCCCATCATTGACATTTGAAATTTAGAACCCATTTCATTAGAAAACGGTCACATTCATTGGGGTCACGAGGCAAAGATAATATCATCAACATATATTTGAACGTGAATTAAATGTTTGCTCGACTTCTCGGTGAACAATGTTGGATCAATCGCTCCTTTGTCGAATCCATTTGATAGAAGAAACTTTGATAGCGTATCATACCATGCCCTTGGAGCTTGCTTCAAACCGTAAAGAGCCTTCTTCAAATGATAAACGTGAGTAGGATGCTCGATTCACAAAGCCTTCAGTTGGTGGCGACGAGACGACTTCATTAAGATCTCCGCTTAGAAACCCCGCCTTTACATCCATCCGATAGACTACCATGTTCTTACTTGCAAGATTAGCCAAGAAGATTCGATTGCCTCGATACGAGCAACTGAGCAAATGATTCTTCAAAGTCAATACCCTCCTCTTGACGGTATCCTTTTGCAACCAATCGAGCCTTGTTCTTTAAAACATCACCATGCTCATCAAGTTTCACTTTGAAGATCCACTTTAGAGCAATAATCATAGCACAATCGAGCGTACTGAATTCCATACATCTAGTCGATCAAACTCATGAATTTCATCTTGCATGGCATTGAACCAGCTGTCTTCATTCATGGCAGTTTTAACATCTTTTGGTTCGACCTTAGAGAGTACGGAGTTGAAGAAGCACCATAAGGCATCGGTTGCAAGTTGTTTCCGTGTTGATACAGGACGAGAGGGGTTTCCAATGATGTTGTCCAATGGATGATCATGTGTCCATTTTCTGAGGTGTTCATGTAGCTGTTGTTGAGGAACTGAAGTAGCAGAGTCGATATCTCCTAATGAAGATGGTTCTGCTGATGATTCAGGAGCAAATATGTTTTCGAATGGAGCATCTTCGGGAGTAGCAAAGGGATTAACTTCATCATGGGTGCCAGAAACAATTCCATGATGTACATTCGATGATTGATGATTTGTTGATGAGACAGAGTGATCAGCAGCAGGCGCTTGACTTAATGATATTGAGATCAAGGATTTACTTCATTCACGGGGATAGAGCAGCCTCGCTGATGGAATTGACATTTCATCAAGATTCGCTCATAGTGTTCATCAAACATTGGATCAAACAATTTCTTTAAATCATCTTCGATGGAGGTACATATGGAGTTGCCGGAGAGGATTAGAAACAAGAGTAGAACCGATAGGACTACTTGATAAAGGTTGAGATGCGGTCCGTAACTAAATTGTCCCGGAGCCATTTGACCGGTCACCATCGAACGTAACGTGAATTGTTTCCATGATATTTCGGGTTCTCTTGTTGTAGATTCGGTAACCCTTCTTGTTTGATGCATAACCAACAAAACTCCAATGTCCGCTTTAGCTCTTAATTTTCCTAAATCTTGACCGTCATTTGTTGGATAGCACAATGCACCAAACACACGAAGGTAGGAAAGATCGATTTTCGCTTATGGACAAGTTCATATGGAGTTTTTCCATGAGAGGTGTGAATAAGGGAACGATTTTGGGTGTAGCATGCAAAGGCAATGGCTTCACCCATAGAAACATTGGAACCTTTGAATAAATTAGCATTGTTCTTGCGGCTTCCACAAGAGTTCGATTTCGCTTTTCAACTACACCGCTCGTTGAGGAGTTCGTGGAACACTTCTTTGATGACCGATTCCAACACTTTCATAAAATTCAATTAAGTCTTTGTTAACAAACTCGTGCCATTGTCTGCTCGAACAATTCTAACAAGATTGTTGAGTCGAACTCGAAGTTGTTTGATAAGTTTGATGATGACATCGAGTTTCATCCTTTGTCCTCAAAAACTTTACCCAAGTAAATCGAGAGTAGTCATCAACAACTACTAGAATGTATTTCTTCCCATTTATCGCTTGCACTCTCATTGGTCCGCATGCATCCATATGAAGGATATGAAGAACTTCCATTATCGAGTTTGTGGGTTTTGGTTTGTGGGCATATTTCGTGCTTTTTCCCAATTGGCAAAGTCGAACAAAGATGATCTTTTTCATATTTCAACTGGGTAAGCCTCGACAAGATCCTTTCTCGAAAGGTTATTAATGGTCCCAAGTTCAAGTGATTGAGACGACAATGCCATAACCATGACTTTGTTTTGAAGCCTTTGATAGTAAGCAGATTGGAGAAGACTTCATCATGTCTTCGATAGATATGGTGTATAGGTTAGAACCACGAGTACCTCTTAATAATTCCACACCATCAAGTTCTCTAACGAAACAAGTATGCTTTCTAAAAGCCACTTCTAGATCGGAATCACAGAATTGACCAACAGAGAACAAGTTATGACCAAGACCTTCCACATAATATACCCTAGAAATTACACTTTTACCAACCACATAATCTCCATAACCCATAATTGCACCGAAATGATCGTTCCCGAATCTAACTGTCCCGATGAATTTGCTCACGAAGTTCATGAGCCGCGACCGGTCTCCAAATATATGCTTGGAACAAACGAGTCCGTGTACCACGTAACGATTTGAACGATCCGCAGCTGAACACGCATAAGAATGGATAATCGGATAATTGGGATCCCCATGCAAGAATGGGTTCCATTTGGTTAGTAATGATGATTGGAACACCCACATCGTAAATAAAACACCCATATCGTAAATAGAAGCAATGGAATCATTAGGAATAGATGCAAGATAGTTTGGTGTCCGTATTTGACCTATTCAAAGTATGTTCACTTTAAAGGAATAGTTCTACCAAGAGGCATCCATTTTCTAGTGGGCATTGTCTTAGCAGATTTAGGGTAGAACTCATTATCTTTATGGCTAAAAGGTATCCATTGATAACCTATCTTACTAAATGTTCTTCCCGTGGGTTTCCACTGTTTTCTAACTTTCTTTCGCCTTTGCCTTTTAGCCTTCTTAGCATGATTTTTAGCATTAACAATTTTAACTCGGCATTTGACAAGATTAGACAAAACATTCACACCACATTCATGATTAGCAACAAAATTCAAGCAGACATCATTACATGGTTTGTAGAAAGTATCGAATTCAATTAATTACAAAACACCTATGGCTAATACTAGAATCAACAAGATTCGCTTTTATTCAACTCAAACTTAAAGTTCCTAGGTTGGTCTTCTACTCTTCCAATGAACATTCTTAGCTTGCATGGTCCTATCTTACTTGGTATTGCCTTGAGGCTTTGACCCGCTTGCTTTAATGTCACCGACACTCTGTAGGGAATCATGGGAACATTAGTTGGTTGATCTACTTTTTTGTTAGGAATTAGAAATTCCGGTATTAAAGAGTCGGTCACCTCAAGTATATGTAATCGTTAGAAAGCTCGTAGTCGTAGTTCTTTTAAGTTAAGTAGTAATTTAGTTAAGTAACACCGTGGAGGACGGACGGGTCTTTACCCACCGTATGCCCGATCCACACCCAAAGTGTGGCGATTTATGTAAGACTATAAATACTCTCCTCCCAAGGTAGAGAGTTGAGCTCATAATAATATCTTTCACTTTCTCTCACTAAGTTCCCTAAACCTCTAACTTTCTCTCTAGAATTCCATCTTATTCGCCACCTTGTGTTATGGTTTGATGTGTATGTGAAAAGTTATATCTTACAATTGGTATCAAGAGCCATGGTTAGATCATATCTTGCACATCTTTGGATTTATAGTGGTTTTAGGTGGTTTTGAGTTTGAAAAGTTTAGTGGTTTTGCATCATTTGGTTGATTTCTTGTGTTAAAGTTTGAATTTTGTTGGTACTTTTATGTTTAGAATCATCAAAAGTGTTTAGGTTTTCATTTGGTAAGCTTGAATCATCTTGGTTGGGTTGTTTTGGATTGAAAAGTGAAGGTTATTTGGTTTTCAAGTTAGCGAATTAGCTCTGGACTTGTTTTCTTGGTAGCGACTTACTTCATAGTTTTGTAGCGACTTACGCTTATAAAAGCTAGCGAGTTAGAGCTAGCGAGTTAAAGCACAAGTAGTGGAATCTCCACTACGGTTAGCGACTGTGGTAGCGAATTAGTCCAGAGCGAGTTGCTCTTTAGCGACTTGCATATCTAGCGACTTGTGTAGCGAATCATCGCACAAATTCGGCTAGCGACTTAGTCCAGAAGCGAGTTACTACTTAGCGACTTGCATTTCATGGCGACTTGGGACTCTAGCGACTTAGACGTGTAGCGAGTTAAGGGTTACGACTTAGTGCACTAATTTCTAGCGACTTAGTGCATTATTTGTAGCGAGTTAGCACTTTATCATCTAGCAACTTGAGTGATTGTTTACGGTTTTCTCTTGATTTAGTAAAATCCGTGAAAGAATCTATTTCCGCTTAATCATAGAGTTATAAAATCCCGTGATAACTGCATAACATGTCTACCAACATTCCCACTTGCTCCCACCGTCATCTCCATCGTTGTCGAGGATGTTCAAGCAATTGGCTCGGATACTCGCCCACCAATGCTTGATGAATCGACTACGATTCTTGGGCTCAACGAATCGATTGTATTGTCTTGGAAAGGAAAATGGTGTAAACATTCTCAAATCCATTGATGAAGGACCATATCGAGTTGAAACGACTAGAGACATACTTGATACTAATAAAGATGGTACTCACTGCTCACGGAATGGATGTACCTAAGATGTACAATGAGCTTGATAATGAGGAGAAAAGAGATTCGATGCGATATCGTGGCTTCAAACATTGTTCTTCAAGGTCTTCCTAAAGACATCTACAAGTCGATCAATCATAACACCGATGCAAAGGTCGTTTGGGATAACGTTAAGATGCTTCTCTCGTGTTCGTAATTAACCATGGAAGACAGGAATCCCAACTCTATGATGAATTTGAGCACTTCAAGATGAAACCGATGAGAGTGTCTATGAGTACTATGTGAGATTTCATAAGTTAGTGAATGACATGAGGAACATCAAGATGACTATGCCTAACATTCAGCTTGAACTCAAAGTTTGTGAACAACATGAATCCCGAATGGCACAAGTTTGTCACATCTGTGAAACTCACTAAAGGATTGAAGCATACAAACTATGAGCAACTCTATGCCTTCCTCCTTCGTAATGAGAGACATGCCATGTTTGAAAAGTTGATTCTCAATCGCTCAAAACCAACCAGTAGGAGACAAGTTCGCCTAATGACTCAACAACTTTCTACTCAAACATTGGAATCACAACCAAAGCATCACAAGTCATTCCCTTGGGTAATGGTAATCACAAACTCATCCCCGATCCTCGCTCAAACAAGTCGATGCCGATGCACGCGGATAACATCGTTAATCAACTAGCTCTACTCATTAGTCAAAACATGAACTCTCTCCCACAAACCAACAACAACCTCACGAACCGCATCTAACCCACATAATCAAGCCATCATTAAAGATGGAAGGATCGTGGTGCAACCAGCCTCAGAAAGACAAGATGATCGGGGAGAGGTGGAGCCGGGAGAGGTTATGTTGGAAACCGTAATCGAGGAAGAAATGGTAACCAAGGTCAAGCTAAGCCAATCAAATGCTTTAACTCGGTGGTGAGGACACTTTGCAAGGAACCGCACATCTCCAAAGCGCCCACAAATGCCGAATACTTCAGAGATAAGATGTTGCCGCTCAAGCTCGTGACAATGGTGCTACTTTGAATGAAGAGGAATCTTGCTTTTGTCAAGGCAATGCCAAGACCTATGATGCGATGTAGATGAGCGGCCCATTCGTGAGATAGGTCACAATCATCAAAATGCCTTTCAAGTCGGTGATCGCGATGCTTACGACTGATGTGGATGATGGACCCATCGCACACACAATATTTATGGCTAGCATCTCTCCCATGGTGTCTCCCAAGGTCACTTCTTCACCACAAGTGGCCCATCAAAGGACAAACTCATCTCCGAGGTATTAAAGCTATATGATGATGTCGATAGCAACAGATGCATGACAAAGTACAACCAACCGAAACTTTTGAATCAAATATTGAAAATACGGGTAATATCAATATTGTCCCATATGATCAATATGTGAAACAAAGTGAAAGTGAAGTTGTACCTTGTGATGCATCTTCTGCATCAACAATGAATATGTTTTTGATGAATTCACCGCATGTGCTCCCCGATGATTCCATTATCTCGAACTAAATGCCTATAAGGAACGTGTTGCCATTTATGAACAACGTGCAAAATTTGAGTTGACCACTGCGAGCGTGAAATGGATGACCAAGCACGATAAAGAATTAGAAAAAGTAATTTTAGAGAAGAAGTATTGAAACAAGAATTAAATTCTTTGCAAGAAAAACTTTCTAAAACAAATAAGCAAAAACAAGAACTTCAAGAAAACGTGAAAATGCTTAAGCAAGAATTTAATGCAAAAGAATCAAAGTTCTTGAGAGATTTTTCTAATCAAAACTTTGAAAACAAACTTGAAAACAAGTTGTACATACAAGGAAACACCATTCGATCGCTCACATGGTCACCAAACATCGAGTCTTAAGCGATAAGCATAGCATTCCCTTGTTGAGGAACCAAATCCAAGTAATCAAAAGGCTAGAAATACTCAAAAGGTGATTTATGATGGTAATGAAATTCTTAAGCCTAGGCGTAAACCTAGTTGCGTTGAGTGCACCGAGGAAGATAAGAAATCGATGAAGTCACTAGGAAAGGATGAACAAAAACTAGATGACCCCAAATGCAAAGAGAAGAACATAAATATCACTCCTCATGATTATAAGAAGGAAAACTGGATTGCATTAAACAAGTTTAAGCCTCGACTTTGTTGACTCCGAACAAGTCTTCCGGAAAATGGATTTAGATAAGCGTAAAGTCGAAAATATTGTAGAAACAAATCCTCCCTTTGGAAAATGCCTAAAGCTACCGTGTATCCTCCTAACACACCAATGCATCTTGTTCCTAGAACAATTGCCACTAAAAGCAATATCTTAATTAGCCAATACGTTATTTTTCAACTATTTGTTGATTTTGAGAAAACTTGCAAGAAAAGGATCACACCCACCGCATAATCAAGGAGAAAGGGTTTTGAACAAATGAAAGAATGTTATTTAACCGAGGTCATGCCCTTCTTTAAACTTTTAAAGGATCACTTTGAGAGTCTTAAAAGGGATAGAAACCGACATTAAGGGAATGGAAAAGGAATTTGATGCAATAATAGTTGAAATTAGTGATTATGAGCGTGCATTAAAATATAATGAGATCGAGAGGAAGAACCCGCATACATTGAATGAGAATCTTATTATCGAATGTGTTGCTCAAGATGTCTTTTCATCGCTTCAAATTGCTCTATTAATGCTTCCAAATTTCATGAACTATCTCGTGCCCCGAAAGTCTCCCATGATCGTGTCATTGAGCTTGAAAAACTAATTCTAAACTTAATGAGAAAATTGAACCGATGATCATGACAATTTGGTTAAACATTTTTCTAAACTAGAAGTTGAGTATTTTAATCTACAACTAAAATATCAACATCTCAAAGAAAATGTCAAAACTTCAAATTTCAAGACATCTTCGATGTTCCGAGTTTGATGCGCTTTTCAAATAAACAAACGAGATGAACAGATTCATGCTCGGTGTAACACGATCGTAAAGTTGAAAGTCCAAATCTCTCAATTAAAGGGTCAAACGAACAATATGACAGTTCCCAAATGCCTCCTTCTTTAGATTCTCGAATTCTCAAACGTTTCATCTTCAAAACCTAGTAAATGCTTTACAAAAGGAAAACGAAAGTTTCCTAGAAGAGAATGAAAAGGTTAAACGTCATTTCAATGAGTTGTTTGAATCAATTAAAGTCACTCAGAACAAAACAACGAACAA
The DNA here is from genome assembly GCA_022545495.1 of Chrysanthemum lavandulifolium. NCBI lineage: Eukaryota > Viridiplantae > Streptophyta > Magnoliopsida > Asterales > Asteraceae > Chrysanthemum > Chrysanthemum lavandulifolium. Next base: position 205,186,881 of record CM040242.1, read on the forward strand.
ATAACTTCATTGCAAAAGGAAATTGAGAATCAAGAGTCGTAAAAGGGAAAATGCCAATGATCAATGCGGAGAATGTTGTATCTAAGGTTCACTCGTAATAAATCTACTTTATCTCGTGACATATGTCCCCTCACCTAAGGAACAACAAACTTGCCATTCAAACATATTTCTCATCCCTTAAGGATTGCTTAGAATGCCTGCGTGAGATTGTTGAAGAGGATAAGCTAGAGAAACCTCATGATAATGCAATTGGACATGCATGCTTATATGCCAAACGATCTCAAGAAATCTTAGAATGTTTGATCACTATATGCCCAAAGACATTAGGTGAGAGAGTTAACCCCTTGATTCCATGCTCAATGCCTAAGGCCAAACATGACATGCACTCGATTCCCAATAGTTTGAATGTGAGGAGTAGTGCACCAAATGAGTAGTTCAGATTTTAGATCCGCAATACTAGGAAAGTGAACTCAAATGTGCCTCCTAGGAGTACTAATCTCGACTCTAATGTTAAGAAAGTGAACCTTAGTGCACCAGATGTAGTTCAGATCCCAAAGACATCTAAACAGTGGTGCAAAGAGTAGTAAAACAAACTAATGTTCCCATTCCTCTACAGAGTAATCATGACATTAAAGGGAGCAGTCAAAGTCTCAAGACAATACAAGGAATGATAGGACCTCTCAAGCTAAGAATGTGCATCGGAAGAGAGTAGAAGAACAATCTAGGAACCTTAAGTTTGAATCGAATAAAACGAATCGTGTTGATTCTAGTATTAGCCATAGGCATCAGTAATTAATTCAATTCGATGCTACTTGCAAACCTTGTAATCGATGATTGCTTGAATTGCTTCTAATCATGAATGTGATGTTAATGTTTTGCCTAATAATGTTAATTGTCCGCTTAATGTTGTTAATGCTAAAATTCATGCTAAAAGGCTAAAAGGCAAAAGCGAAAGAGAGTTAGAAAACAATGGAAACCCACAGAAGAACATTCAAAGTAATAGGCTTTTATTGGATACCGTTGGTCATAAGACTAATCGATAATGCCCACTAGAAAATGGATGCCCACCGGTAGAACTATTCCTTAAGAAGTGGTCACATCAGAATAGGGCTAATACATACACTAGTATTGCATCTATTCACAATGATTCCATTACTTCACCGTCTCGATATGAATGCTTCTATTTCGATGCGGGTGGTCCAACTGCTACTAACCAAATGGAACCCATTCTTGCATGGGATCCCAAATATCCGCTTATCCATTCTTGTCTCGTGTTCAACCGCAGATCGCTCAAATCGCTCTGTGGTACCGGACTCAGTCGCTCCAAGCATATGACCGAGACCGGTCACGCTCATGAACTTCGTGAGCAAATTCATCTGGACCGTTAGATTTGGTAATGATCATTTCGGTGCATTATGGGTTATGGAGACTATGTTGTTGGTGATAGTGTCATCTCCGAGTGTATTATGTGGAAGGTTTAGGTCATAACTGCTCGCTGGTCAATTCGTGATTCTCGATCTAGAAGTAGCCTTCGAAAACATACCGCTTTGTTAGAGATCTTAATGGTAAGGAACTGCTGAAAGGAACTCGTGGCTCAAACCTTTACACTATCTCTATCGATGACATGATGAGAGCTTCACCAATCTGCTTGTTATCAAAGGCTTCTAAAACAAAGTCATGGTTATGGCATCGCTGCCTCAATCACTTGAACTTCTGCACCATCAACGATCTCTCCGTAAAGGACTTAGTTGTAGGTTTACCTAGACTAAAGTATGAAAAGGATCATCTTTGTTCAAGATGTCAATTGGGAAAAGCAAGAAGTATGCCCATAAACCCAAACCTACTAACTCGTCACGTAAGTTCTTCATATGATTCATATGGATTTATGTGGACCAATGAGGGTGCGTAATATCTTTGGGAAGAAATATGTGTTAGTTGTGGTTGATGATTATTCTAGATTCACCGGGTCAAGTTCTTAAGGACAAAGGATGAAACTCCCGATATCATCATCAAACTCATCAAACAAATGCAGTTAGACTAAACAAAACCGTCGAATTATCGTAATGCATAATGGAACCGAGTTTGTCAACAAACAACTTAGTGAATTCTATGAAAGCATTGGAATCACCATCAAAGAAGTGTTCCACGAACCCCTCAATGTAACGGTGTAGTTGAAAGACGAAATCGTACTTTGTTGAAGTCGCTAGAACAATGCCGATTTACTCAAAGGTTCCAATGTTTCTCCGGGTCAAGCAATTGCCACCGCATGCTACACACAAAATCGCTCCCCGATTCACACCATTCATGGAAAACTCCATATGAACTTGTCCACAACAGAAACCTAATCTATCTTTCCTTCGTGTTTGGTGCCTTGTGCTATCCAACTAATGAGGTCAAGACTTGGGCAAACTTAGAGCTAAAGTCGACATTGGAGTATTTGTAGGATATGCACCAAACAAAAGGGATACCGAATCTACAACAAAAGAACCCGAAATATCATGGAAACAATTCACGCCACGCTTGATGAGTCGACCGTCAAATGGCTCCCGGACACCCACCAGACCCGCACTTCAAAACAATCCTATTGGTTCATCTCTTGTTCCAAACTCCTCTCAAGAAACTCCATATGTACCTCCATCCAAGATGATGTAAAGAAACCGTTTGATCCCATGTTTGATGAACTGTATGAGTCTACTACTAATGAGGTGCCGATCCCTACAATAGAGGATGCTCATATTCCAAATGAATGAAGTCAATTCATCGCCTCTATATCTCGTAAGTCAAGAAGCACCGCACGATCCTTCGCCTCATCAACAAATCATCTCTCTTCAAATGTACATCATGGAAATGTTTCGCACCAATGATGAAGTTAATCCCTTTGCAACTCCTCAAGATGCTCCATTTGAAAACATATTTGCTACTCCCGAATCATCATCGAACCATCTTCTTCAGAGACATCGACTCGCCTACTTCAGCCTCAACAAATGCCACATGAACACCTCGTAAAATGGACTCACGATCATCCATTAGACAACATCATTGGAAATCCTCTCGTCTCAGATCAACCCGGAAGCAACTCGCAACCGATGCCTTATGGTGCTTCTTCAACTCCGTACTATCTAAGATCGAACCAAAAGATGTTAAACCGCTATGAATGAAGATAGTCGGTTCAATGCTATGCAAGATGAAATTCATGAGTTTGATCGACTTGATGTATGGGAGTTAGTACCGCCCAGATCGTGCTATGATTATAGCTCTAAAATGGATCTTCAAAGTAAAACTTGATGAGCATGGTGATGTGTTGAAGAACAAGGCTCGATTAGTTGCTAAAGGATATCGCCAAGAGGAGGGTATAGACTTTGAAGAATCTTTTGCTCCAGCTTGCTCGAATCGAGGCAATCGTAATCTTCTCCGCTAATGTCGCTAGTAAGAACATGGTAGTTTATCGATGGATGTAAAGACGGCATTTCTAAACGGAGATCTTAAAGAAGTCGCTCACGCCACCAACCTGAAGGATTTGTGAATCAAGAGCATCCTACTCACGCTTATCGTCTCAAGAAGGCTCTTTACGGTTTAAAGCAAGCTCCAAGGGCATGGTATGATACATCATCAAAGTTTCTTCTATCAACCGGATTCATCAAAGGAGCAGCTGATCCTACATTGTTCACCGTGAAGTCGCAAACATTTGATTCATGTTCAAATTTATGTTGATGATATTATCTTTGCCTCGATCGACCCAATGGAATGTGATCGTTTTCAAATGAAATGAGTTCAAAGTTTCAAATGTCAATGATGGGACAAATGTCATTTTTCTTAGGATTACAAATTTCACAAAGTCCCGAGGCATTTTCATAAATCAATCTAAATATGCAATGAGATTTTAAAGAAATTTGGATTTGATTCAAGTGACCTGCTGACACCCCCATGATCGATCGAACCAAACTAGATGAGGACCTCTCGTGGATCATGATTGACCAAACGAAATATAGGAGTATGATTGGATCCTCGATGTACCTCACCGCTAGTAGACCGACATCTTGTTCTCTGTATGCATGTGTGCTAGATACCGTGCTAAGCCTACTAAAAAGCACCTTGAAGCGCTTAAACGGGTCTTTCGGATTCCAAGGAACCATCAATATGGGACTATGGTACCAAGGACACCGGTATGTCACTAACGGCCCATGCGATGTTGATCATGCAGTTGTCAAGATACACGTCAAGCACGCCGAGGTGCTCGCTTTTGGGTGATAAGCTTGTGAGTCGGTCTTCAAAGAAGCAAATGAGTACTTCTATTTCCTCTACAGAGGTCGAATACATAGCCATGTCATCTTGTTGTGCTCAAATCTTATGGATGAGATCTCAATTATCCGACTATGGCTTTGAATTCAACAAAATCCTCTCATCTCGTGATAATAAAAGTGCTATTGCTCTCTCATGCAACAACGCTCAACACTCTAGAGCAAAGCATATCGACATTCGACATCATTTCATCGTGGAACAGTGGAAAAGGTGTGGTGGAACTATATTTTGTGAGGTCCGAATATCGCTAGCGACATCTTCACCAAAGCTCTTCCAAGAGAACGCTTTGAGTTTATTCTTCCACGCCTTGGTTTGAAAAGCCTTCAACCGTAATCTCTCAAACGCCTTCGTGAGGAAGACGAGGAGTAAAGGTCTATCTTCATCTATCTCTTGTAAATAATTTTGAAAAGCAAAATACAAAATTATAAAACCTTCAAAATCAAATAGAAAAATATAAAACTTTCAAAATCCATAAAATTTGAAAATTCAAAAAAAAAAAAAAAAAAAAAATCCTCAAAAAAAAAATAAAAATATTGTCATTTTGTCTTGTTTCTCTCAATTCGATTATATCTACGGTTTTTGTGTTGTCATTCAAAGAATGACACGGGACTTTAGATGTTGTTCGAACATTTATATAAAAAAAAAAAAAAAAAAAAAAAAAAAAAAAAATTTCAAAAAATCAAAAATATTTTTGGGAGAAAGAGAAATGGTTTATTGTCATCTTCAGCAATAACCCGGTTTTAAAGAAAGAACAGAGCCATATCTTACCATGTTTTCAAATCTTATGCTCGATTCTATAAACCCTATCTCATTGAAAACTAAATGCTTTGAAAAATAACTCAATCTCTATTTTTGATAATCATCGGACTTATTTGTCAAAATCTTATCTCTCAATCAACAACCTACGCTCATTGATTGAGGGGAGAATGATTTCAATTAAATTAAAAAGTTATTTGGCATTAAATTGTTTTCAAAAGATATTCATGCATGTTTTATAAATGGAGTTTAAAGTCTTAAATCCGATCCTTATCGCTCAAACGCTTTCACAATCAAGTCACAATTCTCCTTAAAAGCTTTCAAATCAATTTAATTATACGAGATCACAAATTTCAAATGATTTGATAATTGTGATCGGGGAGAATGTGTGATTTAAATTGGATTTAAACCGATAATTAGGTAAATGGTTATAATAGGATGTACATGCTATCCCGCCCACATGTGACAAACGATTTCAATTTTTCAATGCACATGTTGAGGGGAGCATCTATCTTAAAACCTTTGATTTAAAACGTGATCATTTATCCTATCGTGTGTTCCTCTAGTATGTGCAAAACTCTTTTCAAACCTCGAGGCACATATCGAGGGGAGCAAATTTATGGAAACCTCATCCTTCCCGAAATGCTATATCTACTTGATTTGTTGAGGAAGTGATGTTGATATCTTTTAGAAAATGGTAATCAAAGAAGTTAATTCTTTCTCTTGCCTCCGTGTGCAAAACATTTTCAAATACTTGATGCACATGTTGAGGGGAGTTCTCGTTCTAAAATATCAAAACAATTCGTACAAAATGCTTTGATAATATATCACAAGTATCCGAATTGATTTTCAAATGGTTTTCAATTGATCCAATGGCGTATGAACAATACCAAATAGACCGACCAACTTTACTTCATGTACGGTGATATAAGGATGATAAGGTTAGGTATGTGTTCCCATGATCCGCCGTAACCGGAGGGATCTACCTGTGACAATCCACTAGTTAGTGTAGAAGTCCTTAGGTATGATGTTAAAAGGAGAAAATGAGATATGGGAAGAGTGCGACTAAGACCGAGCTAGTAATCGAATAAACCCAACAAGGTTCTAGCTATGAAGTCTCGTAAGCATCAAGGGGTTGAAGAATTAAAAGAATTGAATGAAAATAGGTGAAAACAAATAGCCCTCCTTTAATTCAACCTTAGGCGTAAACCGGTTCAATTCATATGCTACCGATGGTAACATCGGTATTGAAGACAAGACGTCATGGACCCGAAGGACGACCGCACTTCAACTTTCCAAACCACTCAAGTTCCTCTTAAAAGGACTTGTTTCATTCTCACGGGAACCGACATTATCTATCGATTTTCTTAGAGATGGTTGATATTGAAGAAGGAGACCTCTCCCTAGTCTCCGCTATAGGATCCAAATATGCACAAATTGAGTCTAGAGCCACGAGATCATCAATAAATCTCATTAGGACACTTTCAATGAAGACTCTCTGCTTCACACAATGTGGAAAGAGAGATTATAACTCGAGTCCCACGATTATCCTTGTGGTATTGCTGTAACATCCGAGTGATATGTTTACATATTCACAATGAAGATGGAAAGCCTTCGAGCCAACATCAAACAAGCTCCCGGTAGGTGGCATGTGAGATCTATTTTATAGATCAACCATGTGACAACCGAATGTAAACAATGGGGCGATTCAATCTCTTGAATCAATCCGGTTCAGTTATGGATTGACGGATGCCTTTGAAAACCGGTCGTTGTGCTTAATAAACTCTTTTCTTTAGCACATCGATCGTACTAATTTTTCAAACCAAAGGTATTTTATGATTGATAATTGATTTTCAATAAAACCTTCGTTGTATTGCAAAAACAATTTCTATTGAGCAATACACGATTGTTTTTCAAATCTCTTTTCATCAATCGCTGGACTTAATATTCACGGTTCACTCACTCCGTGTTGTCTTCTTTGAGATGTTCCGTTTGAGAACAATAGAGCAAACCGCGAAACCCTCGTCAAGGAGATTCTTAGAATCCTACCGATCACAGCAAGATTGTAATCGATCAACGGGAACCGTGGGCCGTGTACTTCAATTCAACGAAGTGATCAAAGACACTTTCATGCGATTTGTTGCTAATCACAGTATGCGTGTACGCCCGACGCTTGCAAATGATCGTAATGAAGCGGTCAATCCATAGCCGCATGCTCACTTAACACATTCAACTCAAAAGAAATCATGATTAGTGCATCAATGACTCGATATTTTCACTCCATGCTTCGCTACGCCGCCAATATCGTGATTCAACAAATGCTTCCGCTACTCGATGAGAAGAATTCATGATCCGTAATGTGAGCATGTCGGTCCCAAAGTCACAACACCACAATGGATGTCTCGTAGATTTTTGATAGCCGATGATCTCCAAAGATGGCTCAAACTCATCATCACGTGGATCAAGAAAAGACCTCCACTTGGAATAACCAAACATGCAATGTGAAGAATCAATGACTACGAGCTTATGAGCAAAGGACTACATCAAGAATGCAAGATCAACTGTTAATGTAATATCTATCTCAGATTCAATGTAATTTTGATGTAAAATTGAGGTGACCTCCTTAGGGGAGATTGTTAGAATTAGAAATTCTAGATTAAAGAGTCGGTCACCTCAAGTATATGTAATCGTTAGAAAGCTCGTAGTCGTAGTTCTTTAAGTTAAGTAGTAATTTAGTTAAGTAACACCGTGGAGGACGGACGGTCTTTACCCATCAGATGCCCCGATCCACAAAGTGTGGCCCAAAGTGTGGCGATTTATGTAAGACTATAAATACTCTCTACCTCCCAAGGTAGAGTGTATGAGCTCATAATAATATCTTTCACTTTCTCTCACTAAGTTCCCTAAACCTCTAACTTTCTCTCTAGAATTCCATCTTATTCGCCACCTTGTGTTATGGTTTGATGTGTATGTGAAAAGTTATATCTTTTCTTCCACATTTTAGCATTCCTATCGAACTAGATGTGCAAGGATCTGAACTACTAGATGGCACATTAGTGTTCACTTTCTTAAAGTCGGGCATGGAATGGTTAGTATGCTTGGCACTAGGCATAGAACAAGGCATCACATCTTTTACCTTTCGCACCTAAGGATTTAGGACATGTTGCAATTAAACATTCTAGCGACTCCCGAGATCGCTTGGCCCGAATGCAAGCAAACCTAATTTCTATCAAGAGGCTTATTTATGAAATCCTCTTCCGCAGACATTCTAGACTATCCTTAAGGTGAGCACAATAGTTATGAAACACAAGTTCATTATTCCTAAGATGAGGAGGAATGTATTTAATAAATCACGGATATATTTGCAATCGAGGATGACTTTGATGCAACATTCTCATTAAAAACAAGTGGCGCTTTCCATTTTCCCGACTCTCGATTCTCAATTTCGCTTTGTAAAGAGGTTATTTTTTCGTTGTTTTTGTCACGAGTGACTTTCGTTGAATCATATAACTCTTTAAAGTGTCGCTTAACTTTTCATTTTCTTCTAGAAAGCTCTCATTTTCCTTTTGTAAAGCATTTACTAAGTTTTGAAGATGAAAAGTTTGAGAATACCGAGAATCTAAAGGAGGAGGCATTTGGGAGCCAACACATTGTTCTTTACACCTTTAATTGAGAGATTTGGGCTTTCAACTTTCTCGATCGTGTTACAATGAGCTCGAACTGCTCATCACGCTTGTTTATTTCAAAACCGCATCAAACTCGTGAACATCCGAAGGATGTCTTGATATTTGAGGTTTTAACATTTTCTTTCAGATGTTGATATTTTAGTTGCAAATCAAAATGTTCAACTTCTAGTTTAGAAAACTGTTTTACCAAATTATCGTGATCATCCTGCTCAATTTTATCATGCGTTTAGAGTTAGTTTTTCAAGCTCAATGACACGATCATGGGAGACTTTCAGAGCAACAGATAATTCATGAAATTGAGAAGCATTAATGGAACAATTTGTAGCAAAGTAAAACACATCTTGAGCAATACATTCGTAAATAAGGTTCTCATTCAAGGTATGCAAGTTCTTCCTCTCAATCTCATTATATTTTAATTCTCGCTCATAGTCACTAACCTCAACAATCATTGCATCAAATTCCTTTTCCATTTCTTTAATATCTAAATCCATCCCTTTTAAGACTCTCAAATTGACCTTTAATTGTTTAAAGAAAGGCATGACCTCGCTAAATAGCATTCTTTAGTTTGCTCAAACCCTTTCCCTTCGTTATCCCAATAGGTGTGATCCTTTTCTTACAAGTTTTCTCAAAATCAACAAATAATTGAAATATAACATATTGACCGATTAAGGTCTTGATTTTAGTGGCAATAGTTCTAGGAACTAAATGCATTGGTGTATTTAGAGGATACACAAGCTGTGAAGGCATTTTCCTAAAGGGGGTTTTGTTACAACAAGATTCTCTCGCTTTTGCATATCTAAGTCCTTTTTCCGTAACACTTGTTCGGGTGTTATTGCAACGCTTGAGGCTTAAACATGTTCAAGGAAATCCAATTTTCCTTTGTGTAGTCATGGGGTCGATAATTATGTTTTTCTTTTACATGTAGGATTGTTGAGTTTCTTATCCATTTTCTCCCTAGTGACCTCATCTCGATTTCTTATCTTCCTCAAGCACTCAACAAGAACTAGGTTTTTCGCCTAGGTTTAAGGATTTCATTGCCATCATAGATAACATTTTGAGCAGCTTTTGCTATCTTTCCATACTCGTGGTCGATTCCTTTATAATGGGGATACTATGCTTATCACGAGAACTCTATGCTTCGTGATCATGCAGCAATCAATGGTATTCCTTGTACGCATAACTTATTTTCAAGCTTGTTTTTCAAGGTTTTAGATTAGAAAATCATTCAAAAGTTTTGATTCCTTAGCATCAATTTCTTGCTTAAGCATTTTAACATTTTCTTGAAGTTCTTGTTTTTGCTTAGCGCTTTAGAAAGCTTTTCTTGTAAGGAGTTTAACTCTTGTTTTAATACATCTTCTAAACTTACTTTTTCTAATAGTTGTAACGATTTGGTCATCCATTTCCGCTCACGGTGGTTAACTCAAACTTAGCACGTTGTTCATAAATAGCAACTTGTTCTTTATAGGCATTCGCCTCGTAAACAATGTAATCATCATGAGCACATGCAAGTGTATTCATCAAAAATATAGTCATCATTGACCGCAGAAGATGCATCACTTGGTACGGTCTCACTTTCACTTTGTTTCACATATTGATCATATGGGACAACATTGATATTACCCATATTCTCAATATCCGACTCAAAAGTTTCGTGAGGTTGTACTTTGTCATGTATCTTTTGCTCATCAACATCATCGATAGTTTTAATACCTCGAGATGATTGATTCTTTGGATGGACTAGCTTGTTGTGGTGAGAGACCTTTGGGGAGACCATTGGTGAAATGCTAGCCATGAAGATTGTTTGAGCAAGAGGTTCATCATCGACATCGAGTCAAATGCATCACAATCGCCTACTTGAAAGGCATTCGATGATTTTAACCTATCTCCCGAATTGGTTGCTCATCAACATCAAGATCATATGTCTTGGCATTCCTTCAAAGAAGAAACAACAACCTCTTCATCCAAAGCCGCTCCATTATCCCGAGCTTGCACCCAACATCTTGTCCCTCAAGTACTGCATTTTGAGGGCGTTTTGGAGATGTGCAGCTCCTAGCAATGTGTCCATCACCACCACAGCTTGTAGCACTTGATTACCTTTGCTTGTCCTTGATTTCCATTCCTTCCCTATTCGACGATTTTCCACATACCCACATACTCCTCTACCAACCCACCTCTTCATTGTTCATATTGCCTTCCTTGAACCGGCCGCACCATAACCTTCCCATCTCCGACAAAAGCTTGATTGTGTGGATTGGATGCGCTCGAGGTTGTTGTTGGTGTGTGGAAAGAGTTAATGTTTTGACTAATCATGAGAGCCGCTTGATTAATGAAGTGTTCCATGAGTGCATCAACATCGGAGGCTTATTTGAACTTGATCTAGAATGAGTTTGTGATTACCATTACCCATGGGTATAACTTGAGAAGCTTTGGTGGTAATTCCAACATTGGTGTAAAAGGTCATGGAATCATTTGATGAGCTTGTCTCTCCTCTGGTTGGTTTTGAACCGATCAAGAATCCTTTTTCAAACATAGCATGTCTCTCATTCTCAAGAAGGAATGCATAGAGTTGCTCATAGTTTGTATTCTTCAATCCTTTGGTTAGCTTCACAGAGGTGACAAACTTGTGCCATTCGATTCATGTTGTTCACAAACTTTGAGTTCAAATTTGAATGTTTGGCATGGTCATTTTGATGTTCCTCATGTCATTCACAAGCTTATGGAATCTCACGTAGTACTCATAGACACTCTCATCGGTTTCATCTTGAAGTGTTCAAATTCATCATACGCTTGTGATTCTCTGTCTTCAATAGTTAATTCGTAACCCGAGAGAAGCATCTTGACATTATCCCAAACCGCCTTGGCTTCAGTGTTGTGATTGATCGCCTTGTAGATGTCTTTTCTAAGACCCCAAGTATGATGTTTGAGGCCTCGATATCAAGATCGAACCTCTTTTCTCCTTATCATTGAGCTCATCATACGCCTCTTTGGTCTATCTATTCCATAGATCATTGTTCCATCCGCGCTGTATCAATTAAGTCTCTTGTAGTCTCAATCTGATAAGGTCCTTCATCAATAGACTTGAGAATGTTGACTCCATTTTCCTTTCCAAGACAAGACAATCGATTCGTTGTACCCAAGAGTCGTAGTCGGCCTGCCAAGCATAGGTGGACGAGTATTTGATCCACCGCTTGAACATCCTCAAAGAATAAAGGAGATGATTATAGGTACGTTGGTAGACATGTTAACAGATTACACGGATTTTAAAACTCTATGATTAAACCGAAATAGATTCTTTCACGGATTTTACTAAATCAAGAGAAACCGAGAAACCAAAAGTTCAACCAAGTCGCTAAGAAACCTTGAACCAAGTCGCTAAGCACCAAGTTGCTAAGTATTTTGAAATCAAGTCGTTATAATGCCAAGTCGCTAAGCACCAAGTCGCTAAGTCGAATTTTGACAAAGAAGTCGCTAAGCACCAAGTCGCTAAGTCGTCAAGTCGCTAAATAGCAACTCGCTAAGGTTCAAGTCGCTAGCACCAAGTCGCTAAGAAAACTTAAGTACAAGTCGCTAACAAAATTGAAAGCAAATCGCTACCTTCACCAAGTCGCACCCGTAGTGGAGAATCCACTAAGTGTACTCGTTTGTCGGCTTGTCTCAATAGACAAGTCGCTAGGACCAAGTCGCTACCAAAACCACTATAACTCGCTACCTTTATCAAGCAAGTCGCTACGATGAATATCACAACGAGAACCAAGTCGCTACCAAGAAAAACTTCAAAACACACTTTTCAATCCAAAACAAGCTCAACCACGTGATTCAAGCTTACCAAATCAAAACCCAAGCACATACAATGATCCTAAACACAAAAGTACACCCAAAATTCAAACTTTAACACTAGAGATGATCCAAATGATGCAAAACTACTAAACTTTTTCAAACTAAAAACCATCTAAAACCACTAGAAATCCAAGGATATGTAAGAGATGATCTAACCATGGCTCTTGATACCATTTGTAACATATTGATTTCACATACACATCATAACACAAACATAAGTAGGCGATACTATGGTTTTAGAGAGAAAGTTAGAGGTTTGGTAACTTTAGTGAGAGAAAGAAAAATCTTATTATGAGCTCCAACTCTCTACCTTGGAAGGTAGAGAGTATTTATAGTATTACATAAATCGCCACCTACGGGTCGGATCGTGCATACAAAGGTAAAGACCCGTCTGTCCTCCACGGTGTTACTTAAACTAAATACTACTTAACTTATAATAATCTACGACTACGAGCTTAACGATTACATATACTGAGGTGACCAACTCTTTAATAACCGGATTTACTAAATCCTAACACATCATCAAACTTATCAAATAGCTTCGTGTTCGACTCAACAATACCGTTAGAATGTGCTAATACAAATAAACCGTAAAAACGTTTATTTATATTTTACGATCTTCTAATGTTTTGTCGATAATAAAAGTAAAATCATATTAACGAAACAAATAAAATACGTAAATGGTTTGAACTAATAGTTTTCTAACATATTCACATAAAACACTAAAACAAGTATAAGTGATTTTATGATCTAGATATATATATATATATATATATATATATATATATATATATATATATATATATATATATATATATATATATATATATATATATATATATATATATATATATATGTACACAACAACTAGTGTTTACATATTGGCTTAACAAGTATAAGTGTTTCTATGATTTAGATATATATATGTACAACAACTAGTGTTTACATATTGAGCTAACACATACTTAAGCTAAGTATACTAAAATGGGTAAAACTAAGTGTATGCTAAATTGGGTAATTACAAGTATATACAAAAAGGGTAAATACTAGCAAATGGTTTTGACCCATAACCCATGGTTTTATATATACCACTTAACCAAGTACATTGTATCTAGAAAGAAACCATGGATCAACCCATAACCCATGACCCATGACCCATAACCAAAAATACCCATGGGCAAAGAGGAGCGGACCACGGATCCCTAGCTTTGTGCTAGCCGGATCCCAAGTGGAAGGATCCGTGGGATCCGGGAAACAAGAGGTTTTTCCTCTATAAATAGTGAGCCATTTCTTCATTATATCTCACCCTCTCTAACATACTTTCTCCCCGAGTTAAATCTCACTAACCTTAGATCCAAGAGATCTATGTTTGTAGTTTTGTTTTGTGTGATCTTTAGGTTCCTCTTAAAGGGAAGATCACCACCTTTGAAGTCAAGCAAGCTCAAGTCCATGAGTTGCCAAGCTTCCTCATCATCAAGGCTATTGAAGTCCTCTTGTTGATGATCCATTTCTTTCTTCAAAGAAGCGTAGTGTTAAAGACATTAGTGAAAGATGTCTCAAGTGTCAAGACGAAGATATTAGTGAAGGGTATCTATCGCTCATAGGATAAGCACTTGTGGTAGGTGCTTAGAAGTCAAGACAAGAAGCATTAGTGAAAGGTGCTTAGAAGTGAAGACACAAGACATTAATGAAAGGTGTCTTGTAGATCTAATCAAAGACATTAGTGAAAGGTGTCTTGTAGATCTAATCAAAGGCATTAGTGAAAGGTGCCTTAGATGTACATTCGATATGGTGTGTTTCGATGTACTAGATAGACTAGCATTAGATCCAAGGATATTGATGTCCTTGATGATGTTGTAAAGGAGTAGATCTCCTTTGGGATTAGTCGTTGGTGTAGTGTGGTAGTAGTTCCTCCATTGCAATGGAACTAGGTACTTAGCCTAGTACCTAATAAAGGGTAGGCGACGCCAGTGAAGGTGTAGTTCACCTAAGGTGTGAAAGAACTCGGTGGTTAGCCTAGCACCGTATAAAGGGTAGGCGACGTTGTGTTAGGTGTGGTTCGCCTTGGTGTGAAAGAACTCGGTATTTAGCTTTGTACCGGAAAAAGATTAAGCGACGCCAGTGAAGGCTTCTCCGCCATAAGGAGATTGGTGTAGTGATTACAAACTCTCGAGTAGGTGACTCGGGAGTGGAGTAGGCAAGGAAGGTGTCCTTGTAGCCGAACCACTATAAATACTCGCGTTGTGGTTTTGTGCTTTTACTCTTATCTTTTCATTACATATCTTTATATGCTTGTTTATCAACATCCAACACACACAACCAAATAGATTGACATAAGTCGATCTAAATAGTTTAAAAGGAAGTTTTAATTGGTAAAACTATTCAACCCCCTTCTAGTTTTCCACAATTGGTATCAGAGCTTCGTTACCAAGTTTCTTGAAGTATATTGTACTTTAAAAACTTGATACGATCCATAGTTAATTGAAAACTACAAAGAAGGTTTTTCATAAAAACAAACACCATGTTTTTCAAAAACTATATGTTTGGATGTTGAGTTGATAACAACATTTTTTTTTCATTTAATTGCACTAATCTTCTTTGTGATATTGATTAGTCAAAGCTCATACCCACCAAGCTTTAGGAGTTGCTTGGTAACAAGAATACCTTCCTTAAGAAGGTATCTTAGACGCAAAGGAGCGGGAATCGTCTAAGTGACATTTGTCATTTGTAAAAGACATTCCTAAGTGCATTCGAGGTATGACTTTCTACTTATATCTAAATGATATGTGTTTAGTATATAAGTGTTATTTGCTAGGCTTTTATTTGAGTAGATTTTGTGTTTACAACATGATTTACATGTAGCTTCATTAGAAGCTCGCTTCTCACATACGTGTTATTTTTCTCGCCTATAGTCATAGTATATAGAGCTTATGCTTTATTTCTTCTAATAAAACAAAACACGAATTTCAAAATTCCTCCTTCCCTATTAATAAACCCACTGACGCCCACTTTTTCAATCCTCACTTTTCAAATTTTCCAATTTCAAAATTCCTCTCATTCAAAAACTTCATCTTCCTCCTCATTCCATCTCTTCCTAAACCAAGAAGATCCGTCATCAACATGGTTTACATCGCACTCGTGCTCATCGCCCTAACACTCATCGCACTTGTGTTCCTATGATGAAGTTCACATACGGAGACATTTACTTTGTGTTGTTAATCTATATTGGGGTCATTTACCCAATCCTTTGTATCATCCTTAGCATTGAAATGCAATATTATTGATAATCTATTTTATCTAGGATGTTTGTGTTATTATGTGTGTTTCATTTCTTTTGATCTATATGTGTTATATTCTTTCATGATACATTAGATGTCATGTATGCATGCTAAAAGAAAATGTAGGATAAAACATACTTCATGGTACAATAACCGTAAAACCTATGTTTTTATTAAACCGGTTCATATTACGAGCATCCACGGATCCCGGAAGTTACACTAGCGGATCCCTTTGAAAAGGAACCGTGGGATCCGCCCTCTCGAAAACAGCTTTTATGCAAGATTAAAACCACTATCTTTCTAAAAGTAATAATCCACTAGAGCTTCAAAACCATGAGTTAGCTAAATACTAATTGTTAATAGAATATCTAGTAAAACGTTAGATTATTATAGGTTGACCATAAACGCCTTCCCTTATTAACCCATCACTTCTATAGGTTCAACTATGACGCATGAATACGAGTTTGATTTTTCACTCACTAGCGCCTACACCCCGAACATTTCCTTGAGCCCAACACACCGCAATCATGTCCGGGGTTCAATAATCTCGAAAACCGTCACTTCCATGAAGGACGTATTGTAGACACCTCTCTACAATTCAAGAAGGTATCAATACCTCCTTCCGAGCCATAGGACTAGAATGTCTTCTTGAAATCAACGAGAAGATATGTCCAAGGTTCATAATGGAATTCTTCCGTCAAGTGGAACTCGTTCGTAACGAGGATCGCTTTCTATCTCTTTGGTTTTATATCAAAACCAAAATTCACTTTAAGCCTTGGGCATTTTGCTCACATCCTCCGAATTCCAAACCATGGACAATGTGCCTTCACCAAGATTGGTCTCTTGATTCTCTCTTCAACTTTCGTGAAGAAAATAGTCCATATTGTTCACACATACCCTCTCCGAAGATTTAACGCGCATGATATGCAAACCTCGACCATATTACTCCAATCCAAACATTATCCATACACGGATATCCGAGAAGAGTATAAACTGTTGCTCTCATTCTACGTGAAAATGTTTGGAGTCTTAGGGAAATCGAGATATTCTTCCCGCTTGTTGTGCTCACATGTTGTAATTGTTTGCTAACACAACAACCATACAATCTCGCCTATTTCTTCGCAAGGCGAATTGCAAATCTTCAAGGCTCCAAGAATAAACTCATCCCTTATGGAATGTTCTTGACACGCCTATCAAAAATGTTATGCACTTCCATCCTCAATTTCAAAGTCCGTTGTATGCATTTGTGAACAAGATGATGGAACCGCTAAACATATCTCTCATGAAGACCTTCTTCATTCTTGATTCCACCAATACCCATCAAACACATAATGATCCTCCTAGTGAAGACACTCAAGGAACCTAGAATAGTCAAATAGGATCACTCATTAGTTATCAATGTAATCCTATCTCTTTCATGAAATAAAACATCTTACATTTGATATCCTAGTTTTAGAACTCCTTTAAACAAAACTTGGAATATAATGCATTGTCATGATCATTGCATACCTTTAGTAAAGGTTCTGCTCTAGCGATAGACGGATCCCAAATGTTGTACTAAACGGATCCCTACATCTAGGGAACCGCGGATCCGCAAAATGAAAATGCAATTGCAAGCATTACATGTCAAACACACCCTTTTGAACACCTTACACTAAGCTAAACATAGTGTCTTAAGATTGATTAAAGACTTTATCAAAGATAGGTTGACCTTTCCCACACTTTCCAACTCACATAGATCACATTCTAAGACTTTGTTAGATCTACCATTTCAATCCATCACTCTTCCGCTCTCAAAACTCACACTTCATTTTTTACTTGATCCCTCACAACTAGGTTAGAAATCCTACGATTATGACAATATTGATCATTAATCAACCTCACCTCAAAATTGATCAAAGTTGATCAAATCCTAGTTTTTCCCATCTCAAAACCATTAGGATATTTTCCAAAACACAATCCTAAGACACAACCTGATCTCTAGGATCATTTAGTTTCATTTAACTTCAATTGACATCTTTAATGTCATCCTTGCTCATCCATTGGTACTTTTTGAAAGTTCCAAATCCTTCCATAAATAACAATCATTAGCTACACCACTCATTACCTTCAAACACTTAAGCACCCCTTCATTTAAAACACTTGGGTGAACTGAAACACTCAAGGTGATGTAGGTCTAGGATCTTAGAAACATCATTTCCACTCTTTCATAAACTGTTGAACGCGGATCCCTAGAACTAGCCTAGACGGATCCTCTCGAGAAGGGAACCGTGGGATCCGGATGACGCCTATGACAAATCTTGGTAAAACAATCATTTCAACTCATCTTCCTAACTCAAACACTCCATCTCATCTTAAATGAGTTCCTAGAACAAGACAACCTCTCAGAGTTGACTCATGTGCATGCTAATCATCACATTCCAATGAATCTTAGTGGCTTAAGGCTTAAATGCACTTTCCAAATCTCTTGGTTTATAAACCACCTTGTTAGGATCTCCATAGTCATCACTCTCATCCTAACTTTCAGCTTTTGCAATCCCTTCAAATCATCTCATCATGAGAAAACCCCAAGTAACAACCTATCCACCAAAGAACCACCCATCAAAAGGGCTCGTGTTGTACACGAAATCTCTTCAACCGAATCATCTCCGGTCAAATCAACAAACCTTCATCATCCAATCAAACCAATTCCTAAAAGGATAGTACCCACAAAACTACCTATACCAAACACAACCATACCTCCTAGGCCAAACAATATAATCTCCACTAAACCATCACCTTTGGTTCCTAGAGCTATCTCTTTACATCCCCACAATCATCACCTCACCTCTACAATTTAGAGGACTTGCCACCTAGGCCGCCTCATCCGCTCACGACAACATTCTCCTCATTAGGAGGAACAATGATTCAAAATCAAGGTGTTGAGTCAACACTTGCTCCGCTTCCTTTTCACTGCTTCCATCATATAATCCCATTTGGATTATAAGAAATCATCAAAGTCAACCACCCGACCTTATGGAAGTTGACACATCTTTACCACCATCATCATTCTTGATCGAACCATTCCTAAATGGACCTCCACCAATCCCTCCATCATTCGAGGCTCCTCAAACCACTTCAATTGATCCTTTGAATCAAGCCACTTCATTTCATCCACCACCACTACCTAGCCATGACAAAGATTGCTATCATTGTCAACATGTTGAAAGTTTGATACATGAAGTACGAGAAGACCAACGTTTATGTTCTATCATCTCCTCGAACGCTTCGACGAGATTAAACCTAAACATAACTTGAGCTAGAAGATTATAGTGGTGTCTAAGCTTCAAGCGTTAGTTGGTCTAAGAAATTCCTAGTTATGTATTGTCTATTTTCTTATTTTTGAGTCATGTATATCATAACTCTTGTTTTATTAAATGGAATTACATGCTACTTGTTATTTTTCCGAGAATATGTATTCATCTCATTTATGTGATAACATTACTTGTTATATCACCTTTGTCGATTTTAGTCATCATCCGCACGGATTCCTCAAGATATTTTAGACGGATCCCTACTAGAAGGGAACCGTGGGATCCGTGAAGTCGAATGTTTTTCTTTATCACATTTGCCGGAAATTGTGAATTATACTTGTTTTCTAACCCTTGTTTTGCGCTTTTCAATTAACACATAAAGTATTTGACATCCTAAAGCTAGGGAGCTTGGTGTCAAAACAATACGTTGCAAAATTACTTGCAACATTTGATTTAAATTTCATGACTTCCCGTTGCAAATATTGCAATCATCTAGGGGAGCACACCGTCACATAGACGTAATCCTTTGCATAAGTTAGTTGCAAATGAACTAGATTAGAATTAGTTTCTTGACGCCTTACTTAGGGGTGGACTTGTCAAGGGGAGTAACAACGAGATCCTTTCCGTTACTTGCTCTCTATTTTTTCCTTTCACATGTTTTTCTTAAAAACGATGTGTTGCTTTCTTCAAACACTTTTGTTTCGACAAAAGGGAGAAGAAAGTAAAACTACAAATTCAAACGTTACTTAATTTTAGCTTTTCCTTAAAATAATTTTATGTTTTGTCATCAACAAAAAGGGGGAGATTGTTAATACAAATAAACCGTAAAAACGTTTATTTATATTTTACGATCTTCTAATGTTTTGTCGATAATAAAAGTAAAATCATATTAACGAAACAAATAAAATACGTAAATGGTTTGAACTAATAGTTTTCTAACATATTCACATAAAACACTAAAACAAGTATAAGTGATTTTATGATCTAGATATATATATATATATATATATATATATATATATATATATATATATATATATATATATATATATATATATATATATAACAACTATATATATATACATATATATATATAACAAGTGTTTATATTGGCTTAACAAGTATAAGTGTTTCTATGATTTAGATATATATGTACAACAACTAGTGTTTACATATTGAGCTAACACATACTTAAGCTAAGTATACTAAAATGGGTAAAAACTAAGTGTATGCTAAATTGGGTAATTACAAGTATATACAAAAAGGGTAAATACTAGCAAATGGTTTTGACCCATAACCCATGGTTTTATATATACCACTTAACCAAGTACATTGTATCTAGAAAGAAAACCATGGATCAACCCATAACCCATGACCCATGACCCATAACCAAAAATACCCATGGGCAAAGAGGAGCGGACCACGGATCCCTAGCTTTGTGCTAGCCGGATCCCAAGTGGAAGGGATCCGTGGGATCCGGGAAACAATGAGGTTTTTCCTCTATAAATAGTGAGCCATTTCTTCATTATATCTCACCCTCTCTAACATACTTTCTCCCCTGAGTTAAATCTCACTAACCTTAGATCCAAGAGATCTATGTTTGTAGTTTTGTTTTTGTGTGATCTTTAGGTTCCTCTTAAAGGGAAGATCACCACCTTTGAAGTCAAGCAAGCTCAAGTCCATGAGTTGCCAAGCTTCCTCATCATCAAGGCTATTGAAGTCCTCTTGTTGATGATCCCTTTCTTTCTTCAAAGAAGCGTAGTGTTAAAGACATTAGTGAAAGATGTCTCAAGTGTCAAGACGAAGATATTAGTGAAGGGTATCTATCGTCTATAGGATAAGCACTTGTGGTAGGTGCTTAGAAGTCAAGACAAGAAGCATTAGTGAAAGGTGCTTAGAAGTGAAGACACAAGACATTAATGAAAGGTGTCTTGTAGATCTAATCAAAGACATTAGTGAAAGGTGTCTTGTAGATCTAATCAAAGGCATTAGTGAAAGGTGCCTTAGATGTACATTCGATATGGTGTGTTTCGATGTACTAGATAGACTAGCATTAGATCCAAGGATATTGATGTCCTTGATGATGTTGTAAAGGAGTAGATCTCCTTTGGGATTAGTCGTTGGTGTAGTGTGGTAGTAGTTCCTCCATTGCAATGGAACTAGGTACTTAGCCTAGTACCTAATAAAGGGTAGGCGACGCTGTGAAGGTGTAGTTCACCTAAGGTGTGAAAGAACTCGTGGTTAGCCTAGCACCGATAAAGGGTAGGCGACGTTGTGTTAGGTGTGGTTCGCCTTGGTGTGAAAGAACTCGGTATTTAGCTTTGTACCGAAAAAGATTAAGCGACGCCAGTGAAGGCTTCTCCGCCATAAGGAGATTGGTGTAGTGATTACAAACTCTCGAGTAGGTGACTCGGGAGTGGAGTAGGAAAGGAAGGTGTCCTTGTAGCCGAACCACTATAAATACTCGCGTTGTGGTTTTGTGCTTCTTACTCTTATCTTTTCATTACATATCTTTATATGCTTGTTTATCAACATCCAACACACACAACCAAATAGATTGACATAAGTCGATCTAAATAGTTTAAAAGGAAGTTTTAATTGGTAAAACTATTCAACCCCTCCTTCTAGTTTTCCACAATTGGTATCGAGCTTCGTTACCAAGTTTCTTGAAGTATATTGTACTTTAAAAACTTGATACGATCCATAGTTAATTGAAAACTACAAAGAAGGTTTTTCATAAAACAAACACCATGTTTTTCAAAACTATATGTTTGGATGTTGAGTTGATAACAACATTTTTTTCATTTAATTGCACTAATCCTCTTTGTGATATTGATTAGTCAAAGCTCATACCCACCAAGCTTTAGGAGTTGCTTGGTAACAAGAATACCTTCCTTAAGAAGGTATCTTAGACATAAAGGAGCGGGAATCGCCTAAGTGACAATTGTCATTTGTAAAAGACATTCTAAGTGCATTCGAGGTATGACTTTCTACTTATATCTAAATGATATTTGTTTAGTATATAAGTGTTATTTGCTAGGCTTTTATTTGAGTATATTTTTGTGTTTACAACATGATTTACATGTAGCTTCGTTAGGAAGCATGTTTCTCACCGAGTTCTTTGTAGCCGAACCACTATAAATACTCGCGTTGTGGTTTTGTGCTTCTTACTCTTATCTTTTCATTACATATCTTTATATGCTTGTTTATCAACATCCAACACACACAACCAAATAGATTGACATAAGTTGATCTAAATAGTTTAAAAGGAAGTTTTAATTGGTAAAACTATTCAACCCCCCCTTCTAGTTTTCCACAAAAAGAACCCGAAATATCATGGAAACAATTCACGTTACGTTCGATGAGCTGACCGGTCAAATGGCTCCGTGACAATCCGCCTCGACCCGATTTCAACCTTTATCAAGTAGTCTTATCGCTTCTACTCTTGTTTCTAATCCCTCACCAAAGAACTCCTTATGTACCTCCTTCGTAAGATGATTTGAAGAAATTATTTGATCCAATGTTTGATGAACACTATGAGTCAAGTGCTAATGATATGTCGCCCATCAATGAGGTGCCTCTATCCCCGCCAATGAAGTTAACCCTTCGCCCAATGTCATTAAGTCAAGAAGCGCCTGCCGATCACTCGTCTCATCAACAAATCATCAATCATCGAGTGTACACAATGGAAATGTTGTCACATGTACGATAATGAAAACCCTTTGCTCCTCCGTAAGATGAACCCTTTGAAAACATATTTGCTCCTGAATCATCATCGAGAACCATCGTCATCGTGAGATATAGACTCGCTACTTCGGTTCCTCAACAACAACCACATGAACATCTTAGAAAATGGACACATGATCACCCATTGGACAACATCATTGGAAACCTCTCGTCCAAAGATCCACACGGAAACAACTTGCAATCGATGCCTTATGGTGCTTCTTCAACTCTGTACTCTCTAAGATCGAACCAAAAGACGTGAAACCGCCATGAATGAAGACAATGGTTCAATGCCATTCAAGAAGAAATTCATGAGTTTGATCGACTAGATGTATGGAATTAGTACCGCCCGTATTGTGCTATGATTATTGCTCTAAAGTGGATCTTCAAAGTGAAACTTGATGAGCATGGTGATGTTTTAAAGAACAAGGCTCGATTGGTTGCAAAGGATACCATCAAGAGGATGGTATTGACTTTGAAGAATCATTTGCTCCGTGTGCTCGTGATCGAGGCAATCGAAATGCCGCAAGTAAGAACATGGTCGCTCATCGATGGATGTAAAGACGCGTTTCTTAACGGAGATCTTAAAGAAGTCGCTTACGCCACCACTGAAGGCTTTGTGAATCCGAGCATCCTACTCATGTCTATCGCTTGAAGAAGGTCTTTACGGTTTGAAGCAAGCTCCGCGGCATGGTATGATACGCTATCAAAGTTTTTCTATCTACCGGATTCAACAAAGGAGCATTGATCCGACATTGTTCACTAGAAAGTCGGGAAACATTTAATTCACGCTCAAATATATGTTGATGATATCATTTTTGTCTCGACTGACCCCAATGAATGTGACCGCTTTTCAAGTGAAATGGGTTCTAAATTTTAAATATCAATGATGGGACAAATGTCATTTTCTTGGGATTATAAATTTCACAAAGTCCGGAGGCATTTTTATAAATCAATCTAAATATGCAAATGAGATTTTAAAGAAATTTGGATTTGATTCTAGTGACCTCGTTGACACTCCAATGATAGAGCGACTAAACCGGATGAGGACCACTCGGGATCATGGTAGACCAAACGAAATATCGTAGTATGATTGGATCCTCGATGTACCTCACGACCCAGAGACCCGATATTCTCGCTCGTTGTTTGCATGTGTGCTAGATATCGTGCTAAGCCTACCAAAAGCACCTTGAAGCGGTTAAGCGGGTCTTCGGTATTCCAAGGAACCGTCAAAATGGGACTTTGGTACCGAAGGACACCGGTATGTCACTAATGTACCTATGCGATGCCGATCATGCAGATGTCAAGATACACGACGGGCACGCCCTGAGGTGCTCGCTTTTGGGTGATAAGCTTGTGAGTGGTCTTCAAAGAAGCAAATGAGTACTTCTATTTCCTCTACAGAGTTGAATACATAGCCATGTCATCTTGTTGTGCTCAAATCCTATGGATGAGATCTTAATTATCGACTATGGCTTTGAATTCAACAAATTTCCTCCGCATCTTGTGATAATAAAAGTGCTATTGCTCTCATGCAACAACGTACAACACTCAAGAGCAAAGCACATCGACATTCGACATCATTTCATCGGGGAGCAAGTAGAAAAATGGTGGTGGAACTCTATTTTATGAGGATTGAATATCGCTTAGCAAACATCTTCACCAAAGCTCTTCCTAGAGAACGCTTTGAGTTTATCCTCCACGACTTGGTCAAAAGAGTCTACAACCGTAAACACTCAAACGCCTTCAAGAGGAAAACGAGGAGTAAAGGTCTTTCTTCATCCATCTCTTGTAAATATTTATTCAAAAAGCAAATAGAAAATATAAAACTTTGAAAATCCATAAAAATTTGAAAAATCGTGAAAATTTCAAAAATATTGTCTTTTCTCATGTTTTCTCGATTCGAAAATATCTACAGTCTTTGTCTGTCATTCAAAGAATGACACGGGACTTTAGATGTTGTTCGAATGTTCCAAAAAAATCAAAAATCAAAAATATTTTTGGGAGAAAGTGAAACATGGTTTATTGTCATTTCGTGCAATAACCCGCTTTTTCAAAGAAAGAACGAGCTATGCTTTATCTTGTTTTCAATTCTCATGCTCGATTCTATAAACTATTATTTACTATCTAATGAAAACTAATTGCTTTGAAAAATAACTCGAACTCTATTTTTGAAAATATCTCGGACTTAACGTTTGTCAAAATATTTATCTCTCAATCAACAACTTGTGCATTGATTGAGGGAGAATGATTTCAATTAAATCAAAAGGTTATTCATTATACAATTGTTTTCAAAAGATAACCATGCATGTTTAATCAATGGAGTGTAAAGTCTCATAATCCGATCCTTATCGCTTAAAATGTTTTCATAATCAAGTCACAATTCTCCTCAAAAGCTTTCATAATCAATTTAAATCTACTGAGATCGAAATCTCAAATGAGTAGAAAATTGTGATCGGGAGAATTTGTGATTTAAATTGGATTTAAACCGATGATTCGATAAATGGTTTCACAAGTGTTTTGCAAGCTTTCCTCCCCACATGTGTCAAACGATTTCAAATTTTCCATGCACATGTTGAGGGAGCATCCTTTAAAACCACAAAGAATTGAAATGTGATTGATTTGTCTCTAAGTCTGATTCCTTCTAATATGTGCAAAACCTCTTTGAAACCTTGAGGCACATACTGGGGGAGCAAAAATTGTGAAAACCTCATCCTTCCCCAAATATGCTTTATATACTTGATTTAATCTGTAGAGTGATGTTGATATCTTTAGAAAATGATATTCAAAGAAGTTAATTCTTCCTCTTGTCTCCGTGTGCTAAAGCGGTTTCTAATACATGATGCACATGTTGAGGGGAGCTCTTTTCTAAAAATATCAAAAACAATTCAGTACAAAATGCTTGGATAATATATCACAAGTATCTGGATTGATTTTCAAATGGTTTTCAATTGGTTCCAACGGCAGATGAACAATACCAAATAGACCGACCAAATCTACTTTATGTATGGTGATATAAGGATGGTTAGGTTAGGTATTCGCCCCATGATCCGCCGAACCGGAGGATCTACCAGGACAATCCACTAGATAGTGTAGTGTCCTTAGGTTCGATGAAAGAGGAGAAAAGTGAGATATGGGAAGAGTGCGGATGAGATAGAGCTAGAACCGGAATAAACCCAACAAGGTTCTAGTAATGAAGTCTCGTAAGCACCAAGGGGTTGAAGAATGAAAAGAATTGAAAGTGAAAAGGGTAAAATAAATAGCCCTCCATTTATTCAACCTTGGGGCGTAAACCGGTTCAATTCATATGCTACTGGTGGTTACCAAGGTAACATCGGTATTGAAGACAAGACGTCATGGACCCAATGACGACTTTGCACTACAACTTCCCAAGCTACTCAAGTTCCTCTTAAAAGGGCTTGTTTCATTCTCATGGGGAACCGACATTATCTATCGACTTTCTCTTAGAGTTTGTTGATATTGAAGAAGGAGACCCTCTCTCTAGTCGACATAGGATCCAAATATGCACAATTGAGTCTAGAGCCACGAGATCATCAAATAAATCTCTTTAGGCAATGTCATTGAAGACTCTTTGTTTCACACAATGTGGAAGAGATTACATCTTATGAGTCCTACGCATTATCCTTGTGGTATTGCGTGAACATCCGAGTGATATGCAAACATATTCACAATGAAGATGGAAAGCCTTCGAGCCAACCTCAAACAAGCTCCTCAGTGGGTGGCATGTGAGATCTATACAATAGATCAACCATGTGACAACCGAATGAAACAATGGGGCGATTCAATATTTTGAATCAATCCTAGTTCGAGTTATGGATTGACGGATACTTTTGAGAAAACCGGTCTTTGTGCTTAAAACTCTTTTCTTTAGCACATAGATCGTGTACTAATATTTCAAAATAAAAGGTGTTTATGATTGATAATCGATTTTCTTTAAAACATTCGTTGTATTGCAAAAACAATTTCTATTGGGCGGTACACGATTGTTTTCAAATCATTTTCATCAATCGGTGAATCTCAATTATTGGTTCACTCACTCCGTGTTGTCTTCTTTGAGACGTTCGGTTTGAGAACACTAGAGCATTGCGAAACCTGTCAAGGAAATTCTTGAATTATATCTCGATCACAAAAAGACATGTATCGATCAACTGGGAACCGTGGGCGTGTACCTCAATTCAACGAAAGTGATCAAAGACACTTTCATGCACTTTATTGCTAAATATTGTATGCAGTACGCGACGTTTGCAAATCGATCGTAATGAAGCGGTCAATCCATAGCCGCATGCTCACACTACACATTCATCTCTAAAGAAATCATGATAAGTGCATCAATGACTCGATATTTTCACTCCATGCTTCGCTACTCACGCCAATATCATGAATCAACGAAAGCTTCCGCTACTCGATGAGAATATATCATGATCCAAAA
The DNA here is from genome assembly GCA_022545495.1 of Chrysanthemum lavandulifolium. Lineage (NCBI taxonomy): Eukaryota > Viridiplantae > Streptophyta > Magnoliopsida > Asterales > Asteraceae > Chrysanthemum > Chrysanthemum lavandulifolium. Next base: position 205,214,206 of record CM040242.1, read on the forward strand.
TGTGAGCATGTCGGTCCATAAGTCACAACATCACATAATACCAACACCACAATGGAAGAGTCGAGATTTATGATTGCCGATGATCTCAAACCTGGCTCAAAACTCATTATCACGTGGATCGCTTAAATACCTCCACATTGATTATCCAAACATGCAATAATGAAGAATCAATGTCTACGAGCTCCTAAGCAAAGAACTACATCAAGAATGCAAGAACAATTTTAAATGTAATATCTGCTTATGTTCAATGTAATTTTGAGGTGATCTTGAGGTGACTTCTCCTTGGGGAGATTGTTAGGATTTTGTAAATCCAGGTTATTAAAGACTCGGTCACCTCAAGTATATGTAATCGTTAAAGCTCGTAGTCGAGATTATTTAATGTTTACTAGTATTTAGTTATGTAACACCGTGGAGGACGGACGGGTCTTTACCCATTGTATACGATCCATGGCCGTAGGTGGCGACTTATGTAAGAACTATAAATACTCTCTACCTCCCAAGGTAGAGTTGGAACTCATAATAAGATTTTCTTTCTCTCACTAAAGTTCCCAACCTCTAACTTTCTCTCTCTAAAACATCATTTATACGCCTCTTGTATTTATGATTTGATGTGTTTGTAAAATCCAATATGTTACACAACACTACACAAATCCTATCCCTAAGGAGATCCACTCCTTATGACAACATCAACAAGGATATTACTATCCTTTGACCCAATACAAATCTATCTTGTACATCAAACACTCCATATCGAATGTACACCTTAGGCACCTTTCACTAATGCCTTTGACTCGACCTCTAGGCACCCTTCACTAATGCCTTGTGACTTGACTTCTAGACACCTTAAACTAATGCCTTTAGCCTTGACTTCTAAGCACCCTTCACTAGTTCTTACAATACGGACGTTCGACACATTTCACTAATGTCTTCGCCTTGACCCTTTAGACATCTTTCACTTATGTCTTCGACACTACACTTCTAATGAGAAAGAATAGAACTATCAACAAGAGAACCTCGATGAGTCTTGATGATGACGAACATGGTTCCTCATGGACTTGAGTTTGCTCGACTTCAAGAGGTGGTGATATCGCCTTTACGAGGAACCTAGAGAATCACACAAAAACAAAACTACATACATAGATCACTTGGATCTAAGGTTAGAGATTTTATAACTCAAAGAGAAAATATATGTGAAAGAGGTCCATTACAATGAAGAAATGGCTCATTATTTATAGAAGAGAAAATGTTATTGTCCACGGATCCCTCACTGGAGGATCCGTCGATCAATCACGGGATCCGCGGGACGCCTCTTTGCCCATGGGTTTTGGGTCATGGGTCATGGGTTATGGGTCATGGGTCCTAGACTTTGGACCATGGGTATCCAAGTAGATACAATGTATCTACAAGATGCAATGCATCTAGTCCATGGGTCATGGGTTAAAACCATGGGTCATGGATAATATCCATATATGACTTATGCATGATGTCATGTAATGGGTTATGGGTTATGCTCCATGGGTATGGGTCATGGACTTTGGCTTTTATCCAACAACATTCAATGTATTTAGTCAATGGGTCAAATATTTAAACTTCTACCCATTGTATTACCCATTATGATACATACTAGTTATGTATATATTTGCCAAATATGTAAACACTAGTTGTAGTACATATGTATTGCTAAATCATAAAACCACTTTTACTTGTTTAGTGTTTTATGTGAAAACGTAAGTGTGTTAGTAGACTATTGGCTCAAACTATTTACGTATTTTATTTGTTTCGTTAAAATGATTTTACGTTTGTTATCGACAAAACATTAGAAGATCGTAGAATATAAATAAACGTTTTTACTGCTTATTTGTATTAACAAGTTATAAGATGTAGAAGCATTAAAAAAATATATCATATTATGCTTCATTCACAGCACAACATAAGAAATATTAGGGCGAGTAAAGTGAGATCTCAAGAGAACCCATAGACTCTATATAATGTCGGATCAGAAACCGGATAACCATCATCACCTAGTTTAGACTCAGTATCAACAGGAGTCCGACTGGGTTTACAACCAACCATATGAGCCCGCTCAAGAATCTCAGTAGCATACTTACGTTGAGATAAAAACATCTTTGAAGAATCACGCGTACAGAGATACCTAAAAAATAATTTATAGAACCCATATCCCTCATAGAAAACTCATGATGTAAAAAAGCTATAATTCGTTGTAACAAAACCTCATATGAAGCAGTAAGAATAATATCATCAACATAGAGTAACAAATAAGCAGTGTCCATCCCCTGTCTATAGATAAATAAAGATGAGTCACAACGACTATGACTAAACCCAACCCGAGTAATATAAGCAGCAAAGTGCTGAAACCAATCCCACGAGGCCTGCTTAAGACCATAAAGAGACCTCAGCAATAAACAAACATGATCAAGATGTGCAGAATCCCGAAACCCATGCGGCTGATGCATATAAACTGTCTCAGGTAAATCACCATGTAGAAAGGCATTCTTGACATTTAGCTGATGAATCGGCCAATGTCTAGAAATAGCTAAACTAAGTATTGTTCGAATAGTACCTGGTTTAACAACTGGGCTAAAAGTCTCATCAACATCAACACCCTCTATCTGAGTATTGCCATTCGCAACAAGACGAGCCTTATAGCGACTAAGGGTATCATCTGCTAAAAACTTGTGACGAAATAACCACATACAATGAACAATATTGGCATCCTCGGGTCGAGGCACAAGAGTCCAAGTGCTATTTTTAATAAGAGCATTATATTCATCACACATAACATTTTGCCAATTAGGATCATTAAACACATCGTTATATGATTTTGGTAAAGGAGAGATTGAAGACACATGAAGACTCAGACGCTGAGTGGGACGATTAGTCCCGACACGAAAGCATGTGACCACGCAGTGAATCGAAACCGCGTTCGGGTTTGGAGGTAATGGTGGATCGTTATTGGGGTGAAGCGGGTGGTGCATTGGGCTCTAATTTTGGTATGCACCGGTTGGTGTTGGGATTAGTGCGGGGAAATATGTATTAGGCTCCATTTGGTTAGTAGCCCCGAATGGTGTTGGACCGAGGCGGGGAGAAAGTGGTGTATTAGGCTCCATTTGGTTAGAAGTAGGGGTGAAAGAGCCGACCGAGCCCGAGCTCGCCAGGAGCTCGAGCTCGGGCTCGCCAGCCTCATAATTTGAGCTCAAACTCGGCTCGTGAAAATTTTCCTGGCTCGAGCTCGGCTCAAGCCTCGACTAATTTATATGAGGTTTTAAAGTAAACAAAGTTTACATGGATCTCGGCGTGTGTGTGTGTGTGTATTTCTAGGGCTCATTTAGGCTCGCGAGCCTACTCGAGCTTTTTGTATAGAGCTCGGGCTCGAGCTCGATTATTAAGTGAGCACAAACTCAGGAGCTCAAGCTCATTTAGGCTCAGCTCGTTCGAGATTTTTACCAATCCGATCCCGAGATTTTCACGAACGGCTCAGCTCGTTTCCACCCCTAGTTAAAAGGCTCTGGTTGATTAGTATTAGGTATGATAGGGGACGAGTGGATTATTTGAGAAATAACGAGAGTTAGTTCATCCAAAAAGGTATAAGAGGGAGACGCGGTGGGTGTCGTAGAACCAAACGAAAAAACCGTCTCATCAAAAGTAACATAAGGGGAGATAATAATTTTATTGGTATTGAGGTCAAGGCAACGGTATCCATGGTGGTTTGTGGCATGGCCCAAAAAAATAGAAGGTGTAGCCCGAGGTTCAAGTTTGTGAGTGGTGTCAAGGTGAGGGTAACAAAGACACCTAAAGGTACGTAAGATACTATAGTCGGGTATGGTTCAAAAAAGTCAGGTAAAATGGATTTCATTGTCTATGGCACACGAAGGTAAAATATTTAATAAGTAAACGGCCATATTAAGAGCTCCAGCCTAATAATTAGGGGTAGATGAGCCTGAAATAATAATGTACGATAATTTCATTTGTAGTCAATTTCATCAACTATACATCACCACGTAGTGGGTTTAACTTGCAACACTAATACATATCACTGTTTTCAATATAAGCGGATACAACACTAATACATATCACTGTTTTATAGAGTTAACTTTATAAATTACGTATTATACAAGTATTATTCTATTTCATGATACTTGGAATATGACAATATTAACAAACAAAAGCATGATAATTGATAGCTCATTATTTTTGTTTGGTCCTTCCTTGAATACTTCAAAACCTAATGTTTAAAATATCATTATTTGGGTGTCTTTTATATAAAATGTTATAATAAAACCATATAGCAATGCATCAATCAAACATATTCTCCCCCACGGATCCTAAATACATAAACAAATGTTTTGAAGTTAAACAATAGAATTGTTTGGCATTATGAGATAATGAAATATGCAACAAAAAGGCTTAGTCAACCAATTGATTATTGGTTCAAATATGTGAAATGTATATACAAGTTTTTGTTCATAAACATTCGAATTATAAAACAACAACAAATATACCTAAACCCGCCGAAATGAGGTATGAGCAAAATAGAATGTAGACATATCATAATCCCTAACTCAAAAAGAACCCGAAAGTAAGAAAACAACTTATAAGAAAACATCCGGCAAATGTTCCATTCAAAACATACCTCCCACAAAATGATACGACCAATGACAAAGTTACAGTATAAGACAAAGTTACAGTTCTTCGTTTCTTTGGGTTGGCACCACACTAGCCCAGTTACTTGGGCTTAATTTGAAGTTGCATCATTTCATTTCATCATGTTGTAGCTTCCTTTGCTTTTTGTGCACTCTACTTTACATATATGAACGACTTTGAGTCATACTTAACTTGTACTAAAATGTAGAAGCATCATTTGTTTGGATATAAATTACTATGTTAACTAACATCTAATGAGTTAGCAAACTACAAAAGAAATGTTAGCTTCAAGAGATGGTAGGTTTTTTTTAGAATGACAACTTTTATTAAAACGAACTAGCAAGAAGGTAGAACGAAATTACAAAGAAATCAAGAGATGGTAGGTAACTTGGTATGTAACTTAGGTTTTTTTCTTACAACAAATTTTGTATGATAAAAATAGAGATTCTAAACTTAGCATTCTGATTTTTTTAATGTTTATAATCGAATGTAAAATTTCGTACTAGAACATCTTAGATTAAAAGTCAACATAACTGCATGATCTAATTCGAGCATACAGACAACATCCGAATCATATCCATTGTAGGTAAATAATCATACCGGAACATGGTTCTATTTATTTCCATAGCTAGCTTGAAACAAGCTTTGAAAAATGTACGACTTATAACGTAACAAGTATTGGAACCTTAATGTACGTTTCCTTTTTATGGAAGCTAGTTTATAGTTTTAGTCCCACATAGGTTGAAAAAATAAAGTGTTGTTAACTTATATAGAGGACCGTATACTATATCAAATGTCTTAATATACGTGGTATGTTATGTATAGCGAGGTAGATGCTATTTAAATAAAGAGTATCAAAAAGTAAATGGCATCTTTTTCATGGATACGGTCAAATTCTATGGTTTTGGAAGTGATAATATAAGAATTGTGAATGTGTTTGTTTATATGACATGTTGTAATCAGTAAGTAAGCACCCTAGTATAAAGTCAATAACGTCTTTGTTAGATTTTTCGCTTAAAATACAAGAAAACACCATTCAGTTATTGTTGGAAATGGAATTTCGGATTCTTACAAGAATGAGACTGCGGGAAAGCAAGAAATTTCAGGAATAATGATATGTCGCTTGATCTCACAAAAGAGTTGTTATTTTCGGCTGACATATCAGTCCCTCACGCGGTTCACACAATAAAAATATAAAGTCTATATCGTGTGGTACTGATTGCCTTCACAAATATGAAAGGAAAAAAAACTTTAAGTGTGGCCTATTGCAAAAAAAAACTGCACCTTCAATTTAATTTTTGTTAAGTACAAACAATTTAAATTAGTACGCTAACTTTTTAAAAAGAAAAAACTTAACTCAGTTTGAGTCTCTATACAAGGGCGGATGCATGTAGTTAGAGGCGAGACTAAGTAACGGCACGGTCCTGGTTTTCTCAAAATTTGTGACACCTAATGTAAATATGATAGGTTTTAAGAGTAATTAAGTTAAAGTTACAAACAAATCTCTGATTCGAGCCTCCAAAATAAATTCAGCCCTTTAAAAAAATGTTCAAGTTCCGCCACTACATATAGTTAGTATGAGGGCGTTGCCCTTCATGACTAGGCCAAAAAGATAAGGTTTTAATATTAATTTTGAGTTTTTTTTTTCTCCAAAATACTCTTCACCCAAAACTCAAATTACTCCCACTCACATACAAACCCAACATTCAACGCTCTAAAATATTTATACATATTTCATCTCTAAGTAACAATATTTGATTTATTATTATGATTTTAGTTTTTCTTAGCGTTTATTCTTTTATAAAAAAAAATACCCCACAACCTATTTTGTGTTAGGTTCAAAAAGTAAATTAATTTATAAAAATAAAAACCATGCATGCCGAAGAAAATATCCTAAAATATTAGTTAAAACTTCAAAACAAAAACTTCAAAAACAAATACACAAAATCTTGAAATTTGCTACACCAAATCAACTACATTTCTCAACTCATTGCACATTAATATCCAAAACCTTAGAAGTAACAGGAGCTTTAGGTATAGTTACATACAACACACCATCTTTAACCTCAGCTTTAATCTTCTCAAACTGTATATTTTCAGGCAAAGCAATCCGAAAACTATATTTTCCAAAGCTTTTAGGACTCCATTCAACTTCATCACCACCTTCCACATTACCATTACCATTTTTATCATCTTTCTCAGCTAATTTTTCGGCTTTTAAGACCAACATTTTTTCTTCAACCCATACTTTGACATCTTCTCTAGTCATTCCAGGCATGTCAAACCTTATTTTGAACCCGTTTTCGCTTTCTTTTATCTCCCATGGTGTTCTTCCTCTGCTGTAACTACCTGTAGTGTCTCCTTGTGGGCCCCATTGGTATGGTGATGATGCTGCAGGTGGCGCTTCCATTAGACTTTCCATTGTGTCCATCATTTGTTGGACTGTTCTTGCTGTTGGAAATCTGTCCCATAATCCTGCTTATGAAAAGATTGAATCTTTTAGTTTTTTGAGTTTTAGTAAAGAATTATGCATGCCCATATCATAAATTCAAGCAAAAGTTTGGAAAATTTGTGTCCACACAAAAGATAGAATCTTGATTGATTTTGTTCATGTCCATAGATATATGAATCTTAGAAAATAAAAATATAGTACTAAATAACAAGATGATTAGAACTTGAGTTTTATTTTGATCTTAGATTGAAGAATTCTGCATACCCATATAGTCTAAAATGAAGAAGCTGAAAATTATAATCTTGAACTAAAAAGTACCATATATTGGTGGCAAAAGTGCATAAGAATTAATGCACAAAAAAATATTGAATATTTCTTGGTGTTTTGATCTTATATTAGAGAGTTACACACACCCATATCATATTTCCATGCACACACAAAGTCTTGAGTTGGAACTTACCAATTGGTGGTGACTGAATGACTCTTCTCTTGATGGGCTGTTTTTGTTGTTGATTTTTGGTGTTTGCTCTTTGTAAATAATCTCCATTTCCTACTTCTGCTTTGACAATGTTTAACTTATGGTTCTTTTTGTGGGAATTTGGGATTGAGATTAAAGCTGAAGGGTTTGATTTTAGCGTGGGGATTCTTTGTGAGAACAGTGGAAGGGTCATTTGACTTTGAGCCATGTTTCGCTTTTTTGCTACTAGTGCTGGTCAATAAATCTGATGAGTAAAGCGCAAGGGGAGTTACAGTATATATAGGTAAGTTAAGGGTGAGGATACAAAATTCTAGAAGCAGGATAAGTGGGCCCATGGACTACTCCAACTGATCATTCTGGATTTTATTTATGTTTTTTTTATTAATTTAAAGTTTTTCTGGATTTCTCTGGAAATGAGAAGTTGGTTCTACAGTATGTTAATTTGTGGCATGTTATGAGATGTATTTGGGCCCATAGGCCCAGAGTAGCAATAGTTTGAACTTTTGTGTTTATAGAAAAAGCATTTGTAAACATAAAATAAGTCTCGGTTTGAGGCTTTGCTAATAGAGTTTTCGCCTAGGTGAAGTGGAAAAAAGTGGGTTTATTCTTTAAAGCGAAGGTTTGGAAAAATCATCTACTTGCATTTGAGATATCATCTGCGATTTGAATCACTAACTACTAATTAGCGTTTTATAAGAAAAGAAAAAAATAAAAATAAAATGAAAATAAAAATAAAAAATATGAAGATTGACTAACCATCAAAAACCAAATGTGCAAAGGCAAGTAGACATAATCTTTACAACATATTTTAACACGAGTAATTTTGTCATAAATATTACATGGCTAAAAGTTGTACATAAATAAAGGTGACAAATTATTTAGAATCAATGAAAACTCAACCCTGGATCATTAAAGGCATCCCATTGGAATCCTGGGCTATCTATCCAAGTTTGTAGAATTCTAATTCAAACGAAGTGGTACAAGTAGCAAGTTGATGATCATTGGACATCATCATATATCCAATGTCTTCTATCGTTGGAGTTTTATCGATTGATATGTCGTTGTTCTCTTCTTTAACCTTGTCATTATTGAATATATTATGTGAAGAGTGGATTACGTTCTCTAACTTGAGAATCGGCTCTACATTATGATGTTGCTCAATTGGATGATGCGTCACGAGGTCTAGTCCTAAGAACTTCATTTTCTTCTTGATGCGTGTATTCCAGTGATTCTTGATCTCATTATCCGTACGTCCTGGAAATTGAGCTGCTATTTTGGACCACCTAATACAAACCAAAGTATTTAGATAAATACATACACACAAATATACTTGCATGAAAAAAAAAATCAAGCACAATATATACATGGCTCAACTATATATCTTGTAAATTTTGTAATAAGAACTCTTTGTAGGGATTACCTATTGCCAAGACGAGCATGGAGTTGAATGATCATATCTTCTTCAGCTTCTGTAAATGCACCTCTTTTGAGGTCCGGTCTAAGGTAGTTAATCCATCTAAGTCTACAACTCTTTCCGCACCTCATCAAACCTATATAACACACAAAAATATATCAAAAAAACTACTCGGGTTTTCTAAAACGATCACACATGATGAAAACTAACCTGCAAGCTTTGGGACAAGTCGCCAACATTGAATACCATTATTAAGTATGAAGGTCATGAGTTTATGATCTTCATCAATAGTCCATGGTCCTCTTCTTAATCCATTTTTCTCACAACAAGGTTGTCTTCCCATCTTGATCATGAAGAAGCTTGCAAAGACTTAATGTAGCAATGAGCTAGTAAAGAGGGATAAACAAACTAAAAATGTGATGTATTTATATACATAGGACCATTAAAACCTTCATATGAGAACAAGAATGATAAAATAGAAACTTGTGTCGTTTGCATACAGATTTGAAAGCAAAGATTCTGCCAACTATGACAACTAATGATTGAGGAAGAAAGCACCAAACTTTATCACTAAAAGATTCATTATCTTTTGATAATGATCAATCATTAATGTCAATAAAAGTAATCAAGAAATGGATGAGACATGAGTTCCATGGTTTTAATTATGATTATGACTAGACAAAGAAGTACCTTGAAGTTAACTAATCAAAAAGTTTAAAGGACACATTATGACAATAAATTTAATTTAGTACACCATGCCTTTCGGGCCAAAACTGTTAGAATGATGAAACCCGATGTTATGTTTATCTATGAAGCATTTATAATACATAATACATAAGATGATCTAACTCTAATGGACGCTAACTTCGCATCTGGGTTATGTCACATCTAATATCTAATACTCCGTTGCGATTCGAGTGACGAAATGGCGAAAACTCATATTGGGTGAAAAAGCTAAATAAACATTAAAGCAATAAAATTTTTGTTAATGAAGACGTCTGTAAGCAAGCGAAAACAAATCCTCATCAGCAACAGCAAAAACGGAAACTAGCAGCAAAAACATAAAAGACAATAATTAATTTTTTGTTGAAGATATCCGACAGTATGAGGTAGCAAATTTTCAAACAACAGCAGCGCGTCAGGCTTCCGACGATGATGATTTTTGTTAGGCTTTGTGCAGAATTGAAAAACGAAGAGAATAGCTTTAACCGCATCAGTCGACTCCAAACTATTTGAAAGCATGTAATGTTTTGGCCGAAAATTGCATAGTTTTTATTTATTTTTATTTTTTTAGGGAAATATAATCGGCGGCTTGTAGTGGCATAAAAGCGTCAGCTCAAGACCGACTAGGTCAGAGGATCGACTTGGTGGGATACCATGTTAAAATGATGAAACCCCCGTCATGTGTTATGTTTGTTTATCAAGTATTTATAATGCATATTACGTACTACATACGATAATCTAACTCTATGGACCCTAACCTTGCATCGAGCTTGGCTCACATCTATCATCTTATAAAAACGAAGTATACAAACACATGATCGTTATCTTTGAGCTTGATTTATGCACAAAACGTTGTTTCTCACTAGTTAAGCTCATAATCTTAAGTTCAAACCTTGAATTAATCGGTCAAAAAATCGAAATCATGATTAAAAAATTGTGTGCTCATTCTTCTATGAGTAAATATTTGAAGGTTTCAGAGCTTAGAGCTACATTTAAATATAATGACGCAAATTCATATCTGTAAACGGAATATCTTAAATATAACATATAAAGTTTATGAGATATATCTTTAATTGTGGATTGGTTTTAACATAGAACCTTGTTTGAACTTATATTGTTTGACCTAGTGAGATTTTGGGTCTTAACAAATTTAACGGTTTTTTCTTTCTGTTTTAACCTCAATCTTTTACCTTTTGGCCAACTAAGTGACGTGATTTAAGATAAAATTGTTTGCACTTAGCTGAGTTGAGCTTGATATCTCTCTCACATTTTAGTCTTAACCTTTTTACCTCATGTTTAACTTGTTCAAATCAATAAACTTTTTATATTTTTAACAAAGTGAATCACTTAAAATAATGGATAGATTCCATAATTGCTAGGTCCCCTTATGGTTGTCAAGTTTCATGAATGGGGAGCAACCTTTTGGTGTTTATTTTTCTTTAGGTTTGGTGAGCTTTAAGCAATTTTTTAAGCCAATATTCTGTCTTTATTATATTCTAAGCATTTTTTTATGAGAACTAATCATTGGAAAAATTAGTCTGCGCATGGTATAAACCCACTCTTGCTAGTTCATTGAATTTAATATGTACTTTTTGATAGTGGTTTTATTTTAAGTATTACATCTTATTATAAAAACCGTAAACGAATTTGATGGCATGACAGGGGGATTTAACAGACGATAATAAACGATCGCTAAAGTGAAGGATTAATGACGGATAACGTTTATTAAAGGGCTTGTGTATCAATGCCAATGGTATTATTTTTGTGTGAAAAGTTCTATAATTAAATGGTTGTGAGTTTAAGTCGCTCTTGGGACATGTGAATATGTGATATGATTGTGGTGTATAATTAGTGAGATAGTTAGTTAGTTATAAAAAATTGTCGAAGTAATTTTTGTGGGTTGTTGCGGTTATCCTTGACGCTTAGGAGTAAGCCTTCGGATACACCTAAGATGAGCAGCGTTAGTCTCGCCCGGGTGTTATCCGGGACCCGACTCGGCGTAAGAGTAAGTATGTGTTTTACCGAAAGGTATAGTATAAATGTATGTGTGTGTGAAATGATACCTTAATCCCAAATCATGCGCATATTTATCTTGCTGATGTCATTTATCGGGTCCTGCGTCATCGTACTTCATGGGACCGTTGATAGTATCAGGGCTGACACTGTCTCTGACACTGTCCTTGGAGTCAGGTCCGACATCCACGGGGATGAGACAAAGTGTATCCAGGCTAGATGCCAAAGGTACTGTCAGGTCAGCGAGCTCTTCGGACGGACGACCTGACATTGTACCCTTTATCTTGGACTGTTGTGTTAGAGTATCAGGCCCTTCGGCTGGGAGTATCGTGCCCTTCGGCTAGGGGCCGGAAAGGCATATGTGTTGTCAGGTATCGGGCCCTTCGGCTATAGGCCGGAGAGGCATATCGTCGTCATGTCCCCAGTGTCGTGTTACTTGTTTTGACAAGTGGCATGATACTAATATAGTTGTCCGTTGGTTTCATTCGGATGTCTCGGCGATTACGGTTATGTGGGCTTCATTAGGGGTAATGGGCCCAAGCCCATTAGGTTAAAATAGGTTAAAATAATATATTACCGTTTTCGGTGGGATCGTGCCACGTGGAGGTGGTATTCGTTTGACGGTTCGAGATCCGCCCCGCCGACACGATGTGACGTTCGTGTCCCGCCTCTTTTGCCTATATAAGTCTTTTAACCTTTACTCATAGTTTTTACCTCACCTCCCTTTATTCTTGTTTGTCTTGAGTATTCGGCGAGATTCGGTCGTCGCTTTTCTTTTGTTTCGTTTACATTTGCGTTGCCTTCTCGATATTCTATGGCTTGGGTTGAGCATCCGTCGTCGACCTTGTCCCAAGTCGGACATGCATTACTCCTCCGTGCTTTCAGGGGGTTGGAAGGCCTCGTTAACGATTATGGGATTCTAGGGACCTCGATCCCGTTTACCTCCGATAGATTTTACTATGGAGAAGCTGCGAAGGATGCTATTGGGTTGTATGAGCGTACTTTACGTTTTCGGAGTCGAGTTCCGTTTTCTACCTTTCTTACGAGGGTGATAAGGTATTTCAAGGTTCACATATCACAACTTGTGCCCATCGGATGAATAGGCTTGTGATGTTTGAAGTATATTGTCCGAACCTTGAGATTGAGCCGACCGTGAATCTATTTCGGGTTTTACAAGTTGAATAAACAAGAACCTTTGGTTCTCTTTCGCTAGTCGAGCCGGAGGAACTCTCGGGACGTATCTTTAAGGAACTTGCTCAAGCTTGAAGAATTGGAAAGATAATTTCTTTTGATAGGCCGGAGGGCAATTCGGATGCCATGCCTTGGAGACATCCGGACTCTAGCGTTTGGACGATGTTCCTCGGGGGATATCGGGATGCCGATGTGGAGAAGTTGTGCGAGGGATAGTGGAGCTTAGGCCTGTTCATTCGGGTCTCTTATATGAGGTTGGGTTGATGAAGGTCTGGAAGCATTCTGGCTTTCGCCCGGAGTTTAAGGATATCGAGAAGAATGGTAACGCAAACACACATACTTTTATTTTATTTTACTATCATTATTATTATTATTATTTTTTTGTGGTACCCATGCCTTCTTTTTATGTGCAGTTATTACCATGTCTCGCTACTTGCGTTTGAGGTCCGAAGAAGGGTCTAGGTTAGGGAAGGGTGCTCCTCTTGCCGAGGGGACGGAGATACCTCAGCATGTGACCCAACCTTTGGAAGTGGGAAAGGAGGTTCCGGAGGTTAGCCGGACGCAACGGATTGTGGAGAAGGCTGATCCGTCCGTCTTGGCGAAGGAAAAGAAAAGGAAGCAGCGGAAAAGCGCTCGGTGGTCCCTCCGCCTTGCTTAAAGGAAGACCCAATACTCCTCCATTGATCTATCGTCGAGTCGGATAATTCCAGCGGACTCGTTCGGCGTCGCCCATAAATACCGCGATGCTGAAGGCGTTGTAGATGGTCTGAGCAAAAGTGTGGTGGTGGTGGGGGTGATCGGGCGGGTCTTCGTGGTCGGAGGCCACTTCATTGGAAGATCCTCCGTCGTTGCTAGTCCTTATGTCTCCGGCAAGGTATGCCTTTTAAACTTGTGATGTGTCTCTTGTTATTACCTTGTTTCCCTTTTTTTTTTTATATATCCTTTTATTTTTTTTTTTTTTTACTAGGGCTGGAGCAGGTGGGACGGTGGCCGGTGCTCATGATGTCGCCCGGCTAGCACCTTCGTCAGAGGTGCGTTGTAACTGCTTTGCTTACTTCGGTTTGCTCTTCTTAACCTTGCAAGTCTGTTCTCCTTTTGCAGGTGGGTTTGGCCGGAGGGGTTCTGGGGAACCGTTCATTCCTGGCTGGAGCTTGCCGCTTAACACCACTCGAATAATGACTGCTTGATCTTGGGGACATGATGAGTAACAGCCCCTCCTTCATATTGTCGGAGCAAGAAGACTTGGCCGATGACAGGGCTTTGTATAGAGGATGGTTCGAGTTGTGTCATGGGACCATGGCTATTCTTGATGTGTTCAAAGGTTGAGCGCTTGAGCCGCCACTATGCGGATCTCTACAAAGCTCACTCCACTGTTCTAGTGTCGAGGCTCGACTTTACGAAGCTCAAAGTAATCTCCGAGCTCAAACAGAAGTTAACCAAAAACTTGCCCAAGACAACCAGGATCTCCAAGCGTCACATAATGACTGCGGCCGGAAAGAAGAGGAGATGGGTTCTCGTCTGGTTGCTTTGGAGAGGGAGTTGAATGAGTTAAAGATCAAAGATGAGGAGAGGGAGAAAAAGGTGGGATTGTTGGAGGAAACCTTGAAGAGAAAGTCGGAGGAGTTGGATGAATCCGAAAGGGAGGCTGCAGTTTTGAGGGCTGATTTCGAGAAACTCGCCGTGAATGCTGGGCATGAGGAGATCGTAAGGTTCAACTATGTGAAAGAGTTGATTCCGGCGGTCGTTCGGCGCCTACATGGGAGCAATGAGTACCAGCAGGCTTGGGGGCGTGTCTTTAATACCGCCATAGACTCTGGCTATTTGGATGGTCTCAAGGTTGGTCGGAGCGATGAGGAGGTCGCGGAGATTCTTGCCACTCAGACAGATTTTGACATGGAAGCAGTTAAGGGTTTTGTGGCTTCTTATGATGAGATGTTCTTAAGGTCTTTTCCTTACATTGAGAAGATCAAGCGGTCTTATCATCTTCCCCTCGCAGACTTAATGAATGTGCTCCCACGATGGGCAGGAGCTACCCGAGGCGAGCGCCTCCGGGCGTCTTAGTGTCGGATAGGGTTGTCATTATTTGGCTGCGTGCCTTAAAGCGATGTATTTGAACAATTTGATGTTTTGTTTGTACTTCCTTGGTTGTATGCTATGTCGAACAATATTTATCATTATTTATGATCGAGACGGGGCCGTCCGTATCTGGGACCCTCAATTTTGGTTTGTATATGCTCGTGTATGCCGTTTTTTTGTTAACGTCTTGACACTTTCGGCGTTAAATTATGCCCGTGAGCAAATATCTTGGCCTTCCTAATGACTTAGCATTTTTGTTTGGGGTAATGTTTTAGCTGGTGGTAAGTATACAGTGGCTCATCCACAGCGTCGTCACGCCTCACGGGTATCTGCGTGCCGTTTGGGCACATATGCCTCGGCTCATCCCTTAATGTCTTAGCATTATCCGGGGTATCGATCGCCTACCGAATGGTGTGTGGCCTTCCTAG
This sequence comes from Chrysanthemum lavandulifolium, assembly GCA_022545495.1. Classification (NCBI taxonomy): domain Eukaryota; kingdom Viridiplantae; phylum Streptophyta; class Magnoliopsida; order Asterales; family Asteraceae; genus Chrysanthemum; species Chrysanthemum lavandulifolium. The sequence goes on from CM040242.1 coordinate 205,229,643, forward strand.
TGTCATTGCACTTGCGGGGTAAATCAATTTTAATTGGGGATTTTTGGAGTGCAGCGGTCGGAGGTAGCTAATCTCCATGGGTCCTCCCTACGCATGAGATATGATTGCGGAAAATTTTCCTCCTCCGTGGGGAATATATATCATTACTTAGTGAAAATAAAGTAGTTCATGCCGTGGGCTTACAATACATATTTTTAATTTAAAGGAAACATTTCTTCAGATTCATGGCGTGCCACTTCCGGGGTACTTCCTCTTCATCCAAAGTTTCCAATTTGTACGAGCCGTTGAGATTTGCCTCTTTGATCCGATAGGGGCCTTCCCACTTGGGTCCCAATTTGCCTTGATCTTCGGCTCTGCTTGCTTCGTTTTTCGATACGAACTCTCCGGTTTGAAAGAAACCGGCGTGCCTTCGGTTGTAGTACTTTTCGACTTTGTTTTGTATCGGGCTTCCATCACGTGACCTCTTCTCTCCGTTCTTGTAGCAAGTCAAGGTTGAGACGGATGTCTTCTTCGTTTTGTTCTACCGTTCGGTGGGAATCTTCTTCTTCCATTCCTTCTCTTATCCGCCTTACTCTGTATGTTGGCATGCCTATTTCTGCCGGTATGACCGCTTCACTTCCATAAGTGAGGCTGAAGGGGGTCTCTCCATTACTAGTCTTAATGGAAGTCCTGTGTGCCCATAGGACGTTCGGCAATTCGTCCACCCATCCGGCTTTTGCGCGCCCCAACCTTGTTTTGATTCCCTCCATCAAGCTCTTGTTAGCCCTTTCTACCAGTCCGTTGGCTTGTGGATGAGCCACGGCTGTGTTGACCTGCTTGATGTTGAGCTTTTCGCACCGACTTTTGAAGGGTTGTCTGGAATTGCTTAGCATTATGCGTGACGATGGCGGGGGGGAGGCCAGCGGCATACTATGTTATCCCACGAACTTCGTGGCGTCCTTTCTGTGATCTTCGCGGTGGTTTGGCTTAGTCCATTTGGTGAAATAGTCGATTGCAACCAAAGGAACTTGACCTTTCCGGCCGGTGGTAGAGGTCTACTATGTCCATACCCCATTGGTAGAAGGGCCATGGAGCCATGATGGGCGTCGGTTTGGTCTTTGGAAGGCGTGGTATCGGGAGTGGATCGGCGGAGTCGCACTTGATTATCTCGTTTCTAGCATCCCGGTGCATTGTAGGCGATGGTATCCTTGCCGCATGGCCTTTGCCACGACCGATCGAGGACCGGAATGCATACCACACGCTCCCGTGTATCTCTCTTATAACGTGGTTTGCTTGTGGGGACCCACGCACCTCATCATAGGTACCAAATAGGCTTTCTTGTAGAGTATGCCATCCTCCATGACATATTGGTTGATTTTCATCCTCGGGTTGCGGGCTTCATTGGGGTCTTCGGCGAAATTCCTTCCTCGAGACACCGAATGATGGGGTCATCCAGTTATCTCCTCTCTTCAACAACATTGTTAACTTCTTTGCCTTCGTCGATCTTTCCTTAGCACCTCCACGGTACTTCCTTCGTCAGTGGTCAAAAGCGGCCGTGGCGGTTCTTAAGAACATCGCCTTTTGGTTCGACCTCTAGGGATGTTCGGGATGGTGAAGTTCTCAAAACTAGCTATGTACTCCTTTGCCTTCGCTAGGTACTTGATCATACTTTCATGACTTGCCACATAATCTCCGTTTATCGGTTAGCCACCAACTTAGAGTCCACCGGACCTCGAGGCTACGAACACCGCATACTCTGCCATCCTTAACCACGCGGTGGGGCTTCGTACTCGGCCGTTATTAGTCTTTGTCGAATTCAAGTCGGATGGCATAAGTGAACTCCATTCCTCGGATTGATTAGTACGAGACCCGCTCCGAGCCTTTGTTATTGGATGCCCGTCCGTATATAAAAGCCATTTCCTTCCTCCTTCTTCTTGGCATGGGTTGGTTGAAGTACTCTTCATTGCTTTCTCCGATGGGCGCTTCGGCGGAAGTCCGCTAACACTGCCTTTGATTGCGTTCGGGGTTCGTAGGTTATGTTGTATGCACCCAATTCCACAGTACTTAGCTAACTTCCGGACGCTTCCGGCTTGTTGAGGATCGCTTTATCGGTTGGTCGTGATCACCTTTATAGGGTGTGCTTGAAGTATCTCGGAGCCTTCTCGACATGTGTAGACATAATGCCAATTTTCAATCGGGCATAGTTCTTCTCGGCTTCATTGAGTGTTCGGCTCACATAACGAGCTGTAGCGCCTTCCTTCCTTTCCGTGAGGAGAACCGCCTTGACCGCTTCCTCGGTGGTGCTAGATACACGTCTGAGTGTTTCTTTTGCGGACGGTGTTGTTAGTGAGGAAGATCATTATCAACTTCTTCATCTCTGGAATGCCGATTACGCCTCTTAGTCACGGTACTCATCCTTATTCTCCTTGGTGATGCTTTTGAGTGTTTCAAAAAACGGTAAGGATCTTTCGGCCGAACGAGCCAAGAAACGATTAAGTGCCGCCAACTTGCGGCTGAGGCTCTGCATTTCTTTCAGGGTCCTTGGCGATTGCATGTCCATTATTGCCTTCGTCTTCTTTGGGTTTGCTCGAATTCCTTCTGAAGTTACCATATACCCTAGGAACTTTCCTTCCTCCATTCCAAAGAGCATTTTTAGGATTCAACTTCATGTTGATCTTAGGAGGTTGTCGAATGTCTCCGATGTCGCGCTAGCATTCCTGCTCCTCTTTGCTCTTGATGACCATGTCGTCCACATAGGCTTCGGGTTCCTCCCTATCTGTGATTGAAAGGCGGAGTCTATCATCCGTTGATAGGTGGCTCGGCGTTCTTGAGCGAATGGCATCTTGGTGTAGATGGGTTCCTTGCTCGATGTAGAATCTTGTTTTTCTTCGTCCTCTCTCGCCATTTGTACTGGTGATACCCTTTGTAAGCATCCAAGAAGCATTTGTATTTATACCCATGACCGACTCGATCTTCCGATCGATCTACGGCAAGGGTAATAATCTTTAGGACGGTGGAGTTGATGTTCTTGAAGTCAATGCACATGCGCCAGCTTCCGTCACACTTCTTCACCAGAACTGGGTTGGATATCCAAGTGGGGTATTTCACTGGTCTGATTATGCCGGCCTTGATCCATTCTTCTACCTCCTTTGTGACTGCTTGACTCCGATCAGCAGCCAACATCCGGCGTTTTTGACATACCGGGTCTATGGAAGGGTTGGCATTTAGGGTATGCTCTATGATTCCTCTAGGGACTCCCGTCATATCCGCCGGTTCCCATGCGAATATGTCGATGTTCCTCTGTAAAAGCTCCTTGAGGCGTCGCTTACCCTCGGCGGACAGTGCACCCCCTATCGTTATGGCTTGTTCGGGAAAGGCAGGGTTGATCGCCACTTCCTCCGTTAACCCGCCTCTCGGTGCTTGTATCTTCCTTATCTTGCTCCGGAGCGATGGTGCGTAATTTTTCCAACCTCCTACATTCCGAAATGATGGCGGAGCGGGTAACCAGCGTGGCAACTCCTTGAGGGTTGGGAACTTCATCATGGAATGACCGTAGAAGGTATGGCTCGCGGGATCTTCAACCCGGTCCTTCCAAGATGACATTATATGGTGATGGTGCTCGAATAGCGTGAATTTCATCCGGACCTTCTGTACAACCCTCGTCTCCGAATGACCGTCTAATTCGATTTTCCCGATGGGCGTGTTACTGTCCGTGAACCCGATAAATCATGCGTATGCGCTTCATTCGACTCCTTATCTCATGAGGTAGGTTGTTGAAGCAGTGTTCGAACATCACCTCCACCGAAGCTCCTTCATCTACGAAGACTCTCCTTACTAGGTACCCTTCCATCGTGGCTTCAACTATGAGAGGGTCATCTGACACATCCCCGTCCGGGAGGGGAGGGAATGTTATAGGCACATTCATCCACTTTTCCTCTTGCTCAGATGACTTCCTTTTCCTCCGTTCGGGCGAGTTCGGATCATGTTGATGACCTTGTCTTTAGTTCTGCGTCATTCCTTGGTGGTTCTCTCCTTCCCTTTTGTCTCGGATCCTTGACGGATGATTTAGCTTCCACGACTCCAACGCTATCTCTAAGCTGTCTTTTGGTGGTAGCAATCATTCGTATAGTGCCTTTCTCTCCATGATAATCGCAGTACTTATCTTGATTCTCCTTGCGTGGGGATCACGCGCCGGCTTTGGAGGGGTAGGCGTGGGCGGTGCTCAGTGGCTAAGATTTCTTTTGGTGGTTTTATAAGTGAATCCAGGGTTAGGCGTGGGTTGCCTCGGTTCTGATGGTCACCGCGATGGGGCACGTAAGGAGCCGACCGGTCACCATGGCGGTGTGAACTTCCACGGTCTCTCCCTGAGTACGCATGCCGTCCTTCATTCCTCTTGTCTCCTCCGTAGTGACTCCTGACGGCCCTTTCGTCCTTTCGGAAGGGTCCCGTCGAGGCTCTTCTGGTTGTATCATAGTGTTCTCCTCGAGGCAATTCGGTACTGGCGAAAGCTTCCTCCGACCTTACGAAGTCGTCGACCCTAATCATCATCTCCTCCACCGTCTTAGGGATCGTGTCGGCGAACCGCTTGGCGATTCGGGGCACTTACACCCGTTCATGAATGAGGAGATCCTCATGATCTCGGAGCACCACTATGAATCCGTCTCCGTGGTCCACCTTTCTTTGAACTCGGCGTTTCATTAGCCTTTCTCACTATCTTGGCGATCTCGTGGGGTCCTTGACACAAGCTTTGTGCGGGGAGAAGCGAGCCTCGGCCGATCCTTAAAGCCGCCCATTCATCAATGCTTCCGGAGAAGCCCATCAAACCATCCTCGGGCCTTTCCATCCAGCGTTTGTTGGAACATGCGGCACCACGGGGCATTGGCCACTCTCCATGTCCTGCGGCTCCGGTGAATCGGTTGAGATGGTCTTGGGGTCCGTAGACCCATCGTCTGACTTGATGTGGGTGGGCATCTTGTGTTCGGGCGGAAAACTCGATGATTCGCCTCTTGAATGGAGATTTGAGACTTCTTTGAAAGGTTTCGCGGTCTTCGTCTTTCACTTTGTTCCCGTAACTATTTCCTTCTTCTTAATTCTTGGCTCGTCCTTATCAAGAGTCGTTTCGTCTTGAAGTCCAACCGTAGTGGCTCAGCGGTATCCTCCCGCTATTATGTTCTTTTATCATTGACTTGAGAGCGATCGCGTACCCTTCCAACTGCTCTCTTGTCAATGGTGTGGAACTTCCTCACGAAGTTTCGGTGGTGTCGAACCCGTCATCCTCTGACTCGGTAGATTGAATCTGGGTCCCACGGATGGCGCCAATGTCGAAGTAATTTTTGTGGGTTGTTGCGGTTATCCTTGACGCCTTAGGAGTAAGCCTTCGGATACACCGCTAAGATGAGCGACGCGTTAGTCTCGCCGGGTGTTATCCGGGACCCGACTCGGCGTAAGAGTAAGTATGTGTTTTACCGAAGGTATAGTATAAATGTATGTGTGTGTGAAAATGATACCTTAATCCCAAATCATGCGCATATTTATCTTTGCTGATGTCATTTGTCTCGGTCCCTGCGTCATCGTACTTCATGGGACCGTTGATAGTATCGGTGACAACATCTCGACGACATTGTCCTTGGAGTCGGTCCGACATCCACGGGATGAGACAAAGTGTATCCGAGCTAGATGCCAAAGTCTTGTCGGTCGGTGAGCTCTTGGACAGACGACGACATTGTACCCTTTATCTTGGGCTGTTGTGTTAGAGTATCGGGCCCTTCGAGGGTATCGTGCCCTTGGCTGGGGTATCGTGCCATTCGGCTAGGGGCGGAAAGGCATATGTGTTGTCGGTATCGGTCCCTTCGGCTATAGGCGGAGAGGCACATCGTCGTCATAATAAAATATACCTACGGGATTTCTACATTCAAAATGATACCATGAGTAGGTTTGATCCGTGAAACCTAGTCGACCACCATGGGCCGATGGCTTTATGTCACCCTGTTAAACCCTAGCCGCTACCATTATCCCTTTTTATTAAAACAAATTTGCAATTTTCAACAAACCCTACCCGCATCTTTGTTTTGGCCATAAATTTTAATCGTTTGGGTTACCTCACGGTCGACAATCTCTTCGCTTTTGAATTCTCGCACAAACCCAACCAAGATCACGTCCGTCGTGTCAAGGAAGTCGATTGTCAAGAAAATGTCTTTGCTTTTGCTTTTTCCCAGTGCATGATAAAGATTAATTTCCGTTTGTTGTCGGATATATTCATCAACAAATTTGTTATTTACTTTGCTCAACAACTATGAAGATCAAGACCGAAAACTTATCAACCCCGTCTCTCAACAACTATGAAGACTGAAGACTGAAAACTTAAAGACTAAAGACTGAAGTAAAGGAGAGACAAGGCGGGATAAGTTTGAAACAAATAAGGGGGAGTCTTTATCAAGCAAATGTCAAACTTACCCTGAATGGCTAAAGATCAAAGCAATGTCATCACTGCTATTCATAGAGCCAAGTTGTCCCATACTCAAAATAGTATATTGTAACAGAAACAAAATACGCAATGTATTTTGTCCAAACTGGCAGATATCATCTTTGTCTTCATTGTAACAGTTGTCCAAATACTTGTCTATAAATAGGATCATTAGGTGGAGTAAAAGGTTGACAAGTTTGTGCACGTAATGCGAGACATTCACAAACTCTTTACTCCTCCAAAGATAACTAAGTCCCCGAGGTTAGCTCGGTTGGTTAGCATAGTTGTACTTAAGCTTACTTAAGTTTAGAGAAGAGATTACCATACTTGTCATATTTCAATCCCAAGTGTTGTTCCATGAACACTTGGGGTATAGTTCTTTGTTAATTGCAAATAGAATTAAACTTTGAAAACCTTTGTGTCTATTTTACTTTACATTTTTATTCTCTTATTAACAAAATTTGTCATTACATCACTTAAGCATGGAACACGAATAGTTAACTCTCTAGTTAAACTAGTCGTGTAAACGGAACAATTAAGCTTTCCAAGTCTACAACTTGGCTAGGGGTTTACTTGAGTAATTACATATTCCAAATGCTACACTTACGACAATGCAATGTTTTAAAACTGGGTCAATCTTTTTATTCAACAAGTTAAATCGAAATCGGTGGGAGGCGAGCAGATGTGACTTGGTTTTTCCTTATTGAAAACCGAATTGAACCGGCGTTTTTCATTGACTTCAGGTCAACCCGATTCGATAAACTCGGTCGGTCATGACTTTTGTTCTTTGGTTTTTCTTTATTTTAAACAACAAAACATTTTCTTTCCTCTAAAACTAACAAAACCTTTTTGTCATTTCATTTTATCTCAACTCAAAATTTGCGTTAGTTTAAGTTTTATATTTGTATGGAAAAACATATTATAATTTGGAAAGTTTATAGTTAAATTGAAAAGTTAAAGTGGTGTACTGGTGACCGATGTAGTTAAGTTTTAATGAAACTACAAATTAGAGTTATAAGCTAATGTTGGTATTATATTTGCTTGATTTAAAAAGTTCATTAATAAAGATAGGATTCTAAAAATAACATAGAGTCATCTCTATCTCATTTATATAAACTAGAACTATAAATTAATTGTTTTAATCCTAATAGAGTCATCTTATTTTTATCAGTTCAATTGCATGTAAGGTCGAAATTAAACAAAGAAAAATGATTTGTATGTCTAATTGATGAACCTAAAAACAAACCTACAAATGTGATTGGTGAAAGTTAAAAATTGATTGGTGAATATGATGAGAGAGAAATAAATGTATTACACTTGCCAATTTGTGAATTGAGTAGGCACACTTGTAGGTCTAGTTTGTAGGTTTATTTATCATCGCCAAGATGGTCTATTTTTAAAGGGTTTTTAACTTGCGCACAGGCATGAGTTAACATCTAAAAGACATTAAAAGTGCTGCAGACTCACATAAAATGCGTTTATGCGTACTTTTATGCGGACCAACGTGTACTTTTGTAAGTCTTTATATATTTATTGTGCTTAACTCAGCCCCAAGTACAAGTTAGAAAAAAAAAAAAAGGACCGATTGGTATGATGATACTTAAATCGATAAAGATGATTATAGTTTATAATGATGAAACTAATATGATGATGATTATCCATGACGAAGACGAAGATGCTATAACCCGACCATGATTGATGATGTTGCTGCAATCGATCATAGGTGATCATGATGCAGAATCCGGTGACATTTTTTTTTTTAGATCGATGATGCTAAAATGATTACTGATGACAATGCTACTAATATGGATAATGATCATTCAATACGACGCTTAATTAAATGGATCGTTGATGATGCAGAAAGCGATGATGAGTATTTTTAGTTGATGATGCTATAAACGATGATGCACGTTGATCATGATCGATGCAGATGATGTAACACTTGATGAATGTTGTTGATGATATGATGGACATATGATGTTAAATGTTGATCCATTGATGTTCGATGCAAGATGATAATGTTGTTAAAGACGATGAGATTTGTGTTTTTGATGAATATCGTTTTGTGTTTGATGCATTTGTTGAATATAATGAAGACCTTGTGTTAAAATATCTACAGAATACTAAGAGCATCCGCTATGATGAACCTATTAAAAGGTTTATAAGATTGCCACTTCATGAAATGCATTAATTTATAAACCTTTTTATACTATAAACCTATTGCCACTATAGATAAAGCTTTTAGTAGGTTTATAAAATTGTCAACTCACGAATGCATTAATTTATAAACCTCTTTAAAATCTTTGAGACTTTTTAACGCCACCTGCTTGAAATAGTTCCTCACTATAGTACACAAAATTTTAAACCTCTTCATAATTTCTTGGACCTATTCTTAAACCACGATAATGGATGCTCTAATAAAGATGCAAAATTCTAAAACTTGATCTAAACTCTAAAGCAATATACCTAAAATAACTTTAGTCTCATTGATAGGTGTCACACTCACTATGCATCTTACGTTTTTTACATTAACAAGCTGTTTCACAACAACTGATCCGCCTATAAACTATCATATGGTTTTATAAAGATGTAATACATATAATTTCAAATTTATATTTAAAAATTTCAATCAAAGTACTACCCGCTTAGGCCGATCACTTGCTAAGTAACCGACCGCCGAGTACCGCTTATCAAATTCCATATACCATGGAATCACACTTGATAATGCATCACAATCTGTTATACTTATCTCTAGCGTCTTGGCATAAGGACCAAGAAGCTTGATATAACTGGAAAAACAAGAATTTCATTATATAATTAACAGAGCTAATAATATTAACAAAATTAAACTACCTACATTTTAGTCGCTGAATATATAGGAAAAATACCTTAAGCTGGTCATGAATGTCGGTAGATATACTGTAGGCACCACCACCAATACACTTGAAATTTCTGAGTTTTTTAAGCTCAAGATTGTCTAGATGAGGGAAGAAAGTGGTGGTTGTGTGGGAATATATAGACGAATCTTCATCATCTCTGTTTGAAACAACCTCTTCAATACCATGACAAGACCATATATTATTAATTTCCTTTAGGTTGGAAAGAAGTTTCGCCATAAGAGGTGAAAACAAGTACTTGATGCTATTGCACACGACATTGTTATGGTTTTGAGGTTATGAAATGAGGACTGTGATTGCGGTTTTGAAGAGTTAAGAATTCATTCCAATCACACTTCCACGATAACTCATCCTCCCATATACTCTAATTGTAATTTTTCAAGATAGGGAGTATTGATGGTTGTTGAGTATTGTGAGGTGATTGTATACTACTACAACAAGTTCACGAAGGTTATGGAAAGTGGGTAATAGATAGGATGGGAATGCAATTTAGAAATCTCATCATTTGAGTCTTCCTGAGTATAGACATGGCATTAATCTGCATGTCACAACCACAAATGTTATAGTAATTAGTAATAATTTCCATTGACAAATCTGAATATACCTGCAACATAATTCTTGAAAATTTTATGTAATTTTTTAAGAATTTATTGGATTTTCTTTTCTTTTCTTATATATAAATGATTTTCGATATACTAGTTTGAAAACTATATAAGATATGAGAAGGCCAAAAAATCACAAAAAGAGAGCCTCAATGTTAGTGGTTCTATCAAAATGTCTTCAAACTTCTAGTTCTAATATTATTTTTCTTTTTATATTAAAAATAATGTGTAACCTAATATCATTTTTTGTTTAGTTTTAAAAATAATAAATAACATTCAAGTAATGAAAAGAGGTCACAATCAGTTTCCTTGCAAGTTCCAGCTAACAGTTTTAAAGGATAAAACAAAATGGAAATCATTTACATTAGTTTTAAACATACAAGTTAAGAGCCGTACCTCTTGATCTTGGTTACTCTTAGCCAATTCACTATTTCTCTCACTTTCTCTGCCACAGCTTATAACTTGAACCGCTTTGAGTACTCTCATATCAAAATTGGTTGTGGCAGGAGTGATTAACTTTTCAAACCTCCCACAACTTTCAATAAGTATGCTTTCAACAGCTTGAAAGCCATGAATCAAGTTATTTCCAGCATCTTTTATCCTCCACACCTCTCTAAGCTGTCCTAATTGCCTCAACTGAATGCTTAACCTGCAGCTACTAACTTTATCCATTTGACCAACACATTCCATGTCGATGTTGAATAACACTTCAATAGAAGCACAACTTATAACTTGAAGCCATTCTAGATTATTGAATAATGGTATTGGATTAACTGGGAAAAAATTCACAATACTATCACATTCTTCCACTACAATGCTTCTCAAACTGCTGCTACAAACCAGCTCTTCCATTTTACCAGCACGTCCCAAGTCCGTGCTAAATAACGCTTGGATGGAACCACACCTTCTAGCTTTAAGCTCTTGTAAATTATTGAAGAAAGCAAACGGGTTGCATGAAAAAAGCTTCACAAGACTAATGCATCTATCCACTTGAATGCTTCTCAACCTGCTGCTAAGTTGCTTGATTTCACCAAAATCAATGCTGAACAAGACTTCAATGGAACCACAACCCTCGACCGTAAGCTCTCTCAATGGGCAAAGATTACTTCTGCTAAACTGAGGAGGCCATATCTCCTTCATATTCTCCAGATCAACAACAACCAATTTCTCCAGCTTAGGAGTCGCAACCTGCAAATTAATTTAAGATACGTTCATCCATTAGGAGTCGCCCACGTCATTTTGAAACACTCTTAGTATAAAGATGGATAAAATTGCTATTTAAAATAAAACACATACGCACCTCTTCGTGAAAGAAAGATTGCGTGTGGAAGTATTACTCGGGCACAGAAGATGATGCATTACTTGGATAAATGCTAGTAAAATTCTGAAGGCCTTCAAGTTGCAACTCCACGAGACGCAGTAGCTCAATTATATTGCAGAAACACAACAGCTTTGGTAGCCCAGCCAAACGGAGATACTTTAGGTTGGGAAACTTGATTATATCTGATCCACTATTCTCATTATGTATGACTGCTTCCATAGTAGCGCATCTGGAAATTTCCAGATATTCAGCTTTGACAAGTTTGTTGCAACACTCGGTGTGAAAAGGTATTTCAACTCTGCACATTCTGAAACTACAAGGAATCTCAAATTGTAAAATGAAGAGTTTCGAGGAGGATGCGGGAATTCCACGTCAACATCTTCAAGAGTATTCATATCATTCACTTGTAGATAAAGTGCGTCTGTGATCTTAAATAGCTCTTTGATTTTAGATTTTAATTGTTGTTTGTTGGTGATCAGCTTCAAGCTGTTTAGATCTGAAAAGTGTCAACTTTACTTGTGTACAGCTCGTCCTAACTTCTGAAAAATAACATCCCACCGAGAGCTTGAATCTTAGTTTCTCATAAGACATGTTCTTCATATGAGCATTGTTACCAATAAATTCAATTACTAATGCACAAAGGTTCTCTGAGCGCTCTGCAAGTTCACTACAATCACAAAAGTTCTCATATAAAGCTCATCAAGTTTCACTAAGCTTTCAAGACACCGTCATCTATAACTAGATTGTAACACAATCTTGTTATAGATGACGGTGTCTTGAAAAGCTTGTGAAACTTGAAGAGCTTATATGAGAACTTTGATGATTGTAGTGAACTTGCTGCGCTCAAAGAACCTTTGTGCATTAGAATTTGAATTTATTCAGTAAACTCAAAACCCGACTCAACCCGACCCGATAACACCCTAATTGTAACAACTGTTACATCCCGTAGTCTTGGCTTCTTCAAACTTTCGTTATGTGGAAGGTAGGATTGTAATGCTAGAGTTAGCAAAGCTAAGCACTTCCAGATTCAAAAGGTTTCCTATACAATTTAGATCAAACATCAATGAGCATTCATGGAGACAGAGTTCGAGTGTGGGAACTAATGGATACTCTAACTTCTCAAATGCTATAACTTGAAGCTTTTCCATTCGTACATAAAAGTCTTAGAGGAACCTTAGTGACTTATCTCCTTGCATAAGTTTCAAAACTGTAAGGTTTGGAAATTTAAAGTCAATGGAAACTCCGACATACTCTTGCATGTTAACGAAATTTGCTTGCAAGACTGGCTCATATTATTAGCTTCACTTCACTTTGAGAAATCATCATGGTGAATGATCCTACATCCGTCCTCACCACCTTTAGAAACACTACCCACCACAAATGCAAGCACAAGATCATGCATTTTCACATATTCATAGTCATCACTATCACCATCCATCAACAAGTTTGCATTTTTGAGATTGCCCACACTTGTTTGTGTACTGTCTCTCGCATCTTCCATAGAAGAAACTTGCTTTAAAAGTTCTAATCCCCATGCGTATCTTGTGAGCTCTTCTATCGGGATATTAGAGTCCCCGGGGAACAAGCCACAAAAAAGAAAAATAGCTTTATCCTCTTCTCGTTTTAAATTCTTGTTGCTTATCTCAATAATTTCTTGCACATTCTTATCAAGATCATTTTTCTTCAAACACTTTAATGTACGATTCCATACAAATTTATTTTGGCTGTTAAGAGTTGCGGCAATGAGTTTGATGGCAAGGGGCAAACAACCACATTTTTTCACGATACCACATCCTATTTGATAGAGATCAAGATCATGCTCCTCTGAAACTCTTGCGATTCGAGAAAAGAAATCCCGTGCTTCCCCTTCCTCCAAGACATCAACTCTAACAACTTTAAGAACAGAATCAGCATGAACCGCAATTTATCTCGTGATGTGAGCAACAACTTAACCCCCTTTGGCAAAGGACTTTCTAATCCGATATCTTCGAGTTTAATCTTCTTCCACACATCGTCCAATATAACCAGACTCTTTTCTTTACGCTCTGAAAATACTTCAAATCTTTTGGGATGATAAGTGGCCCTTAGCGTTTCATCAGTTTCGGTTAGAGGTTCGCCTGTGTGTGCTGCTATGGCCTTCTGAACGGCAAGTAAGTTGGGAGTTTTCCCAATAACCACATCTACAATCCAATTAAACATCTTGTGATCATGTGCAGCCTCGTTCAGTTGTTTCATCAGCGTGGTCTTCCCAACACCACCCATTCCACACAAGGCTATCACTCGAGCCGCATCATCATCATCATCATCATCGTGTTGAAGGAACTTGAATGCATCATTGAATATCTTATCTCTTGACTTGAACCCAATTTGGGTATTTCCATGTGATGTTGATCTTGATGCCGGACGTTTGAAATCGACTCTTCCAAAAGGGATTTGGGCATCACTCCAAATGATGTCAGAATTCTCTTTAATCAGACCTTCGATATCATCGGTTACCCTCAATGTGTTTCTTCCTGCTACATACTTCTTTTTGACATTAAAGCATCCAATGTTGTTACTTAAAATGTTGTCAGCATCTTCCTTGATCTTCTTAACATCTTCCAACCACCCTGGTACACGAGCAGGTATCTTTCGATTGCTTACATTATTTTCTTTCAGGTTCTCTTCGATATCAGCGCTTTGACCCTCCAAATACAGCATTCTGTTTTTCATGCGCTTAACATGTTCCGTGGATGAAGTGAGGTATCTCAGCTTTTGCGTAATATGAACTGTCAAAAGATTCACAGGACCACCAATGATTGTAGATACAAGCTCCATTTTCCTGAGACATAAGAAATCATGTAAACATAACTAGGGGTGGAAATTCGCGACAGAACACAAATATGAATTGGGTTGACCTGGGTCTAAACAGGTTTCGGATTGACCCATTAATAAAAGCAGTTCATGTTTGGGTTAGTGATGAGTTAACCGTGTCGAACCACCAACACGTTAGTTAGATAACGAGGCTACATGGGTGACTTTTGGGCCGTAACTCCCACCCACTAAAACAAACTAGCTAAAGGAATGAAAACATTAATTATAGGGTGTTTGGGCTAGCTTTTAATTTTTAGCTTTTCTGCTTGTTTTTATAAAAATAAAAATCTTCAAACAAATAGTTATTGTTATCATCTATAATTGCATTTTCTATAGAAATAAGTGAATTCAAACACTATCTCCTAAAGTGTTTAATCAGTAACAGCTTATATGTAGAAAAAATAAGCAATCCTAAATACACCAAGTCTTTTTAATTCAGATGTACGCGACCTAACCGGATGAAAGAAAACTTTGTATGTATTCATATTAAGAAAAGAAAAAAGAAAAACACTGGAGTAATATAAACTGAGGCATATTATCAAACAGTTGGTATGCATGTATGTGTAAAATGAGATAATCAAATATGTAACAGATTTCAAAGATCTTACCAGTTTTCAAAGAGGATCAAATAACCAATCCACACAGAATTGATTTACAACAGCCAGAACCGATCGAGATAATATCAAAAGTGTTTAAAGTCAACCAAGGTTGGTATAAAGAGCTTGTCACTAGTTTATTTCAGAACTGATGGAGAAAATATATTTGGGTAGGATAAGGATTCTCTCATGTAGTCATGTTCATTGTACAATAATAACAAGACTAAAATATATTTGGGTAGGATAAGAATTCTCTCGTGTAGTCATGTTAATTTGATCTCACGCAAAGTAAGAAAACTTAAAAGCGAACAGACGAAATCAATGAAGATCGAGAGTATAGAGTCTCCCGGTCGTTATGTCCCAAATGAGCCTATGCGATGAATTATCAAACGTCTGATGATCGAGGAGTTTGAATCGGAAAGGATTTGGTTATGATTATAACTACGGGAAAAGCCAACAAATTACAATGGCTTAAATGAAGATTAAAAGATAAAATCTATTAAATAATATTATCACTATTTTTAAAGTGATGAACGTTTAAAACACAAAAACGACGTTTAATTTAAGAATACGTAAACGTCTGAAATAAAAAGTGAAATCTAAGAAATAAAAGTCCTAAAATATGAAAATACATTTTACAAACCTAATGATAAAAGAAACTTTTAGAAAAAGAAAATGATTTTTATAACTATTTAATTAATTATTATTAATTAAAAACTATTTTTAACTAATTAAAAATAACCTAAAATGAAAGAAAATAGGAAATAAAGCTTGAAAAATAAAATTATGAAATGGAAAAGTCTAAAATATCAAAAGAGAATTTTAAAACTATTTTTGTATTTTCCGGTTATTTTCTATTTTCTAGAATTTTAAACTATTTAAAACTAATTAAATTATAAAAATTACAAAATAAACTATGAAAATATGGAAAATTACTTTTTTACTTTTTATATTTATCTAAACCTAAGAAAATTGAAAAATTATTTTTGAAGCTTTTCTTAATTTTTGTATTAAATGCTATTTAAAAGTGCTTAAAACTAATTTAAATTAGGAAAATAGCAAAACAACTTGGAAAATCTGAAAATTTCAGGAAAAGTCTAAAATAATATTAGGAATGTAAGAAAAATGGAAAATTAGGTGCTTATGTGGAGAAATATGAATCTGCTAATGAAGTGCTTATTGAAATAAGCACTTGATAAGCCAAAAGCTCACCAAAAGCTACCAAACTGAAACACAAGTTGCAATAAGCTAATGTGACTAAATGCAACTTAAATCAACAATCTTGAACCTCTGATTCAAAGGATACAACAGATTTGATGTTTTGAGTGTTTGAGCTAAAATCAGTTCTGAGTGCCAACTGGAGGCACAAGCACAAGCTTGAATATAAGCTAAAAATGAAAACTATGAATTGGAACCCGGACTAGACCTGGTTGAGATCAGATGCACAAAATTCGCACCATGGTGAGCTCTTTTGAGCCTTGTGCAAGTTGCTGTAAAATCGAGGAAATCTCAGTTCAATCGAGACAATGAGCGGGGAACTATGCCCACATTCACAAGCTTGTTTGAAGCTTGTAGAAAAATCACTAAAATCCACAAAATTGCGATAAGTAATGGTACCGGGAGAGGTTTCTAAAATGCCAAATCTCATTTGATAAGATCCCAGGTGAGCTCAAGAAAATTCCTCCTATGTGAGCCCAAACACATTTTCACACTATGACTTTTTAAGACAAATATGCAAGTTGACTTTGGTGAACTTTACCACTGATTTAAAGTATTAAAATTGATGTTATAAGATGTAATGAAACCTCTGCAAGCTTTGTTTGAGACTTTTAAACACAAAACACAAGTTTGGATTTCCAAAATCCAACAAAGTTAACTGATGAGACAAGTTAACATAATTTTGACTTTACAAGTAACAGCACAATTAATGACTCAAGTGAGTTTATTTATACTTGAGAAACATGATACAAGGAACTTAACCATTGAAAAGACCATTAAGGCGGTGAATCAATAAATCCAAACACCAGTAATTGACTATTTTAACACTTAAATGAGACAAACACTGAACAACTATGAATTAATGATCAAACCAAGTATTACTACCCTAATTACAGCTATTTGAACAAGATTGGCACAGGTTAAGACAGTAAAAACAGATTAAGCTATTAAACTAAATTACAACTTACAAAATGTCCAATAGCCACTATGGCTTGAATCCAAGAACCAGAGTACCACTAACCTAAGTTTCAACCCAAATGAACTTAAATCAACCCATTTCAACTTCTGAATCACCCATTCACCATTTCCAATACCATATGCTCACCCAGTTGACTTTTGTTGACCAAATGCAAAATGAATGGAAACTAGAGTTCGAGCTTGTGAAAGGTTGTAATAAGCTTACAAGCTTATTTTAGCTTGAAAATAACTTCTAATCACTTGCATTTAAGTATTTGAGATTGCACATTGAAACAGTGAGCTAGAACTTGCATTTGTAAACATAAACTGAAATTTGTGCTTGAATTTAATTGCAATAAACTTGAATACTTAAGTTTAATATAATTTAACAAAATAATACAAGTTTAACACTGAATTAACATCTTGACATAAAAAAACGACATAAGGAAGAAAATTAAAAACTAGAAGACTCTTTTTTTGCTCCCATTGCTTCCTTTTTATAATCCAAACTCATGTCTTTTAATCTTCCAATGTTGTACTTTTCATCAAACTAGTGTAATGGAACTTTAGTTTCAGTTTAATTTCAAGTTTAATGTCATTTTCAAGTTTTGCTTATTTTCCTTTAATTTTCAAGTCTTCTTAATTTCATGTTTTGTAGTTGTTTGATGGACTCTATAAGCCATATAAGCTCCTGACAAAGCTCATTAAGCTTTTAGAGACCTTAAAACATGCTTAGACTTTTAAATTCAGAAAATACCAAAAATAGATAAAAATCGTTGAAAAAATGTGTCACTAAACTGTTACTAAACAGGTTGCTCCTTCCTCCCAATCATTAGTGACATTATTTACATTGCATAATTGTCGCTAAACCACAGTTCATAGCGAGAGAAACATATTATTATTATTTACCATTAAAGTGGTTCTTTTAGCTTTTCGGTTTTTACGGACTTATTTACTACTAATATTATACATGTGTGAAGAAAATGGGCGTGCAATCTGAAATAAGTCGATCGTGAGCCCATGAGTCAATCAATGAGCCCATAAGCTCAGGCGAATGACTCGTAGCATGATTGCATTAGATTGCATTTTCATTCACACATGTATAATATTAGTAGTAAATAAGTCGGCAAACTCGAAAGCTAAAAGAACCACTTTAATGGTAATAATTAATAATGTTTCTCCCACCGCTGATGGTTGTTTAGCCACAATTATGCAATAAATAATGTCACTGGGAGGAAGGAGCAACCTGTTTAGTAACAGTTAATAACATGAGAGGTAATGTTGTCTTTGTTGAAATTGTACAATAATAACAAGACTAAATACATTGTTGGTACTTAAACTTGGCAACACTCTTCGCGATAGGACAAAACTTGGCCTTTTCATCGTCACAGGTCCAAAACATGGCATTTTAATGTCAAATTAGTCATTTGTCAAAGTTAATGGCTGATTTTTGTTTTGTAGTCAAGGGTATTTTAGTCCATACACATTTATACTTTGATAACACATTTATATTTTAGCCCTTCATCTTTCATCCTCGTCATCATTTCCCAAAATCATTCATCTCCCCAACATCATCATGTCATCATCTACCCAAATCATCATTAGCAGGCTGTTTGTGATTTTTAACCTCATGCCATTAATCTTTTTCAGCGAATAAAGTTCTTATGTATCTTAAAATATTTTTCCGGATAATCAAAGCTTATTTCATTTTCAATTTTGTATGTCTTTCTTTTACTCACATTTTGTCTGTTTCATTAGCCAAGTTTCAACTCTCATCGGAGGTTTTGGAATCCTTTTAGTATATCACCACATCATCCATTTCAACTTGTTTTGACCGTTGAGGTTGGTAGGGTGTATTGTGGTGGTTGATATAAAGCGCGAAAGGAACTCCGACATACTCACCGTCACCAACAACCTTCAAAAGACCAAACCTCGTCTTTTGACCAAACCGATTGGGTTCGTCCCGATGGTCGTGATTTCCATCAATCGCAGACATGCATGTATGCACATAATTCTTTCTCAATTCATTTATTTATATACCTATTTTGATCTTTATTTTTTCATTTTTTATTTTTATTTTATAAATTCTTTGTCATGGGTTTTTTATTTATGTTTTTTAATGAGATATGAAACCTTAATTTTATTTACTACGGGTGTTTGTTTACGCTTATGGCTTATTTGGTTTTGGGCTCATGTTTCATAAGCTCACTTTTTGTGACTTATTTTGCAACTTTTTGGCTTATATAAGTTTATTATGATAATAAATATATATAAGCCGAAAAGTTTCAAAATAAGCTACAAAAAGTGAGCTTACGAAACATAAACCCATAACCAAATAAGACATAAGCCGAAACAAACACCCCCTATCTAGTGCTTAAAATGGTACAACTGTGAAAAAAGATTGTATCTTTGTTGTTGTTAATAAAAAAATCAATTTAAGGACATAGTTTTAGTGTATGATTAGTTTGTTTGGGTTAAACATTGAAAAATTAGGCGTTTTTGGGTTTTTTTTCTTCTTTACGGGACTTGAAGTTTTCTTAGTGTTGGTTTAATTGGCTCATATTGTTTGTTAATTAGTGACTGGGGGAGTTTATATATTGGAGTATGTTGTAATGTGTGTGGTACATTGTTTTTGTTTTCCAGTTTTACGACCGACTTATGCAGAGTTAACCAATAGGTAGTAAAAGATTTGAGGGACATTGTGGGAATCAACGACCATTAATTCTAGTGACAGCTAATGTACATGGATGGTAATCGTTTCAAGAGTCGTATGTGTTAATGACTTAATGTTTACTTGTTAATGATCATGAGATCATCAATTATTTAAGTTTAAACTCCAAGAGCATGCACTTAGATCATTGTTTATGCAATGGAATATTCATATCATATGGTTCTTCAAGTTATTCACTGGTAGTTACCTCTAATTCCACCATCTCAGATGTGTTCATGTATACTTGTTATATAGTTTATGTTGGTTGTTCTCAATACAAGTCCGAAACAAATATCTCGCTTTTAAATAGTGTCAAAAGTTTTACAATCAAAATGCAAATTGGATTATAATTCTGATAAAGTGACTCGGGCTTCACCTATTTACTGTGGAGGGTTGTAAGCGGTATACACAAAAGTAATAAAAGATGGAAACAAATAAGGCACTACAAAATCATAACTTTGCTTAAGCAAATAATAATAATAATAATGTGCGAGCACACATCGACTAATCAAAATTGTTGTATGTAAAAGACACACTCAAAAGATTTGTTCTGGGGAGATGAAACTATTAAAGCTAGAAACTCAAAGGGAGATGATGACGAGGATGATGTTGGGGAGATAAATGATTTGGGAGATGATGACGAAGATGAAAGATGAAGGGCTAAAATATAAATGTGTTATAAAAGTATAAATGTGTATGTGATGAGTGTCTAAATACTCATCATTTTATAATTGTCTAGATCGCAAAAAACATCCGAAAACACTTTAAATGCTTCAAAATGATAAAATATCACAAACAAGTGTTTTATATGTTTTAAATACAAAAACATCAAAATCGGTAAAAACGTATCAAGTTTGCATAATTGGCGCTTTAGTCCCCAAGTTACAAAAGTTGTCAAAATTAGTCCCCGTAAATCAAAATAAAGCAAAATGTCATTTAAGGTCCATGAGATTCAAAAGTTGTCAAAACAAACCCTTTAAAGTTTAAAATCACAAATTGACAACTTTAGTCCTTTAACTTTGAAAATTGTCAAAATAGTCCTTGGTTAATTTAAAAAGTGAAAATTATCAAATATTAACCTTGTACTATTTATAAATGGCAAAATGGTCCTTATGATAAACTTTGGAGAAATTACAAGATTGGTCCTCAGAGTTTGAAAATTGACATAAAAAGCCCTTGGATTTACAAAATGGAAATAATCTACATTGGTCCTTGTACTAATCACATTTGGCGTGAATGGTCCTTATTGTAACTTTGTATGATGACAAGTTCATCCTTGAAGTTTGGCGATTTACACTTATGGTCCTTGTTATTAAACTACAACCAAACGGACCTTTCTATTATTAATATCCAAATCCAAATCCGGTCAAACCCACCTTGGCCCAATACTGAACCCGGTCCAATATTTAAAAAGAGGAAACCGCCTCACCGTACATCGCTCTCCATCTCTCGTAATCTCAAAACCGTGGTGGTTTTACCACCGTTATCTCCACCTCACCTCACTAACCACCTTTCCACTTCATCCCCTCCTCACATCTTAGCCCACAAGCGCTAATGCTTCCCACCATAAACCTTGGTAGTAGCACTCTCAAACCTCGCTTTTGCTTTCCAAATCATTCCTACTCCATGACTACTTCATATTGTCCCTCCACCTCACATAACATCCCAAACTTTAATTACTCAAACTATCTCAAGCAACCAGGTACACTTTTGGCGCCAAAATCCATTTTGAAGGCTGAGATTACTTTGACTCAATCAATGGCCAAGATAGTTGATGGGATGTGATCAGAATCAAGTGGAGAGTCTCAAAAGGCTATAAAGAAAGAGGGGGAAGCAGAGAAGAAATCTATCTAGTGTAATTTCAATTAGTTTATGTCGAATTAGTTAAACTTTAATTTCCAGTGTATGTTTAATCTTTCTAGTGTTGAATTAAGTGTTTTCAGTGTATTATAAACCTTTATCAATAAGCAATTCCAGTTTATGTTCATGATTTCAGTTTATGCATTTTCAAAAGTTCAAAATCTCAAATTGTTTGAAAGTTGTTTGTAGTGGATAATAAGGACTCATAAGCTAATATAAGCTCCTCAGAAAGCTTATTAAAGCTTTTAGATACCTTAAAACTCGTTTAGTATCAAAAGAAAAAATACCAAAAATACATCAAAAATAGTGGAAAATCAAAAGTCCGTGAAAATGAAGATCAAGACATTGGAGCGGGTTAATAAAGGATTGCCTTGGGTTTAGTGCTTCTTGGGAAGCTATAGGATATGTTCTCAGTCCTTGGTTCTTATCTTTCACTTGGAATTCACTTGTAAGCCATTTTGTTTCATTTTGGCATTTTACTGTTCAAGACAGTTATTAGCTCAAATCTTTGTGTTTGTATATTTATTAGTCATAGTTATGCATAATTAAGTATTAAAATCAATAACTTGTTCTTTTCAATTTGTAGTTATCAAAATTCTCATTTTCACAGTCTTATAAGCATAACTGTCATTTCTTGGTCTCATGTTGTTATTGCTGTTAATTTATGTTTCTTTAGCTTTACTATATGATAACACAAGGTTCTGAATCAATTTCATGGTTTCAATTTGAGTTTAGCTTTGAAAATCATCAAAGCAGCTTCTTAAAGTCTTGTTTGGATTTGCTCTCGATTAATATTGAAGGCCAGGTTGTGTTGTTGTTCTTTGTTGTTTCATGTCACAAGAGGTCTAAGTAACTCAAAGAAACAAGAAAATCGGTGGTCATGTGGTAAAAGTCAAAACTCTTTTTATCTCCTCTTATTTCTTGTCTGCTGGATTTTCATGTTTCAAGATCTGGTTTTCATGCTCATAAGTTGTTACCATTGATCAAATCATTCTCATTACACCTTAACATAACATAACCAAAGGCATAAGATTGATCCTAAGTTCGATTAAGTCAAACTTTTAGTATTAATCAAAAGTCAAAATTCCCATTTAATCGGTTTTGGAGTAAACATATTATTCTATATAAGATTATATATTGAGTTTCAATATTTGAGCTTTTAGGATAGTAAAATACAACTGCTTATCTTTAACCTAGTATTTTTTATATTCTCTATATAGCTTATTTACTAGTTTAAAATCTAGCTTATTTTGAGTACCATTTCAAAATTGTGCCACGTGTGAGTTTACACTCATTTTCAAGAGCTTGTAAAAGCTCTCCGATTGCCCTTAGCTTGTCAAATTTGGTTTTTAGAAAGTCGACCAAGCCATCTCATTGATCGAAGCTTAATTTTGTATTTTGTAGCTTAATAGATAGGTTTGCTCAAGACTTGTTCTTTGTCCCATTTTTATGTAAAACTGCATAAGCAGTGACCTGACACCATATTCATAAGCTCACCACAAGCTCTACAGTGTTCTCCACAGTGAGAGCTTGGGCTTTTTTGGATACCTCACCAACCCAACTTGGTAACCAAGTGTTTGTTTTGAGCTTTAGTGCTTATTTGATTAGCTTATTTTTCTCTTAAAATTCCTCACAGGACTGTTTAGTTGAGCAGTTTAAATTATAGTGCTTATTTGCTTAATATAGCTTATCAGTATGTGTATTTGTATCTTTTTAGCTTCATTTCAGTAGTTTAAGCTTATTTACATCTTATCTCATCATTGTTTTCCACTATTTAGCTTATTTGAAACTTGATTGAGCTTAAAATTATCAAAATAAGCCAAAAGTCAAAACTGTTGAGAAACATAAGCTTATTCAGAGCTTATTAGAGATTTTTGTAAAAAGTCTTAGTTGTAAAAAGTGCTTATTTTATTGTGCTTAATAATTTTGCAAAAAGAAAAATCAAAAATAAAATAAAGTGCAAAAAGGTTGTGTGTTAGATTCGAACCTAGGTTCCATTGGTGACAAGTTCACTGCATAACCCACCTAGGCTAGCTCACTTCTCAGTTATCCTTTGCACATTTTAATTCTTATAGTGGTAAACATTTTAGCTTATTTAAATAAGCTTATACGAACTAATTAGCTTATTTGTAGCTTATTTAAGCCAGCTTTTTCCTCTTTTGCAATTTTCTTATCTTTGTATTATTAATAAGTATTTTATAAAAAAGTTTCAGATTTTTCCATCATTGTTTAGTATTTTTCCTTATTTAAACTAGTTTTTAGGCATTTTTAAATAGCTTTTAATACAAATAAATCGGAAAAACTTAAAAAATATGTTTTCAATTTTCCTAGATTAAGATAAATATAAAAGTCATAAAAGTATTTTCCATAATTGTCTTGGTTTAAATAGTATTTTTAGCATTTTAATTAGTTTTAAATAGTATTAAATTAATAATAAATACATAAAAAGTCTAAAAATATATTTTCAGTTTTAAAATAAGTTTTATCATATTTTAGATTTTTCTAAGTTTTAATTTCATTTTTTTTAAGTTAATTTTGTAATTTCTTATATTTTAGTGCATTTTAAATACTTAATAAATAGTTTTTAATTAATAATAATTAAATAAATAGTTATAAAAATAATTTTCTTTTTCTAATAATTTTCTTTTATTATTAGGATTGTAAAATATCATTTTCATATTTGTAGGCCTTTTATTTCTTTAAAACTCACGTTTTATTTTGTACGTTCACGTAATTTTATTTAAACGTCGTTTTAGGTTTTAAACGTTCATCACTTTAAAATAGTGATAGCGTTTATTTAATATATTTTATCTTTTTAATTTTCTTAATTTGCATTTAAGTCATTGTAATTTGTAGATCTTTTCTTTAGGTAATTTTCCATCAATATCCTTATCGATCACTATCCTTAGTGATCATTCTATCATCGATCAAGTGTTTATACACCAATTCATCCTCCGTGGGACTTAACGACCCGTGAATCCCTATATTCCTCGATCTTAATTGCATTAGTGTTTGAGTTGTTTTAAGTTTGTTACGGTTGACCATTCATGTGGTTAGCTTGTGTAATTAAACTCGCGGTTTAGCACCAATCAGTATGGACTAAAATACCCTCGACTACAAAACAAAAATCAGACTTTGACTTTGTCAAAGGACTAATTTGGCATTTAAAGGCCATGGAGTTTTGTCCCATCATGATGCTTTGGTACAAGTTTAGGGACCAACGGTGTATTTTAGTCTAATAACAATGTACAATCAGATAAAGCATAGCATTACTTCTCATGTTCAAATGAACGTGAAAGAATCTTTATCCATTTGAGAATTGGTTGTGGCATGACTTTTAATGCAATTTGTATGAAAATGATAAAATTTTAAAAGTTAAATAATATTTGGGCTGTTTGGTTGGGGTGCATGGGTATGTGCCACTATAACTTTGAAAGTCATTAATGTTGTTTGGTTGGTTATCAGCCCATCACAATGGAATGAGGATACCCAAATATGAAGGTTTCATCATATATTATGTGTGTGGGTGGTTTCTTCATACCTCCATTATTATTCCACTCTATACCAACACCCATACTCATTGTGACTCATAGCGACAAACCAAATGCACCCTAAGTTTAGTAGCGGATGTTGTTAACAATGTTAATCAAAGGTATAATGAGGTTTAGGGTTTACTCAAATTAAAAACATTTAAGTCTAAGAAAAATTTGTTATATGCATTATAACTAGTATAGAAAAATATCAGGGGCGGAGTCAAAAAAATTTACTCGAGAGGACATATTTTAATAAATTTTAAAAACTGCACTATAGATTGATTTTTAAAAGGGGGCAAATTACAAAAAATGCTAAATATTTTTGAAAAATTATACTACAATTTTTTTCGTTAGAGGTTTGTGCCTTCCTTTTATCTCCGCCCATAAGATAATCATGCAAAAGTGTTGGCGGATCAACTTGTATAGTTATAAACTTGAGTAAGTTACAGAGATGGTCCTTGTAGTAATGTTGTTTGCGTTGACTTGCATATTTTCCGACTTAGATAGTCCTCAACTTTTAAATCCTTAACATCCATGGTCCTTTGATCAAACGAACATTACATTTGACTGTTAAATCACCTCACGTGACTTTCATATGAAGATAAAATAGTCTTTTTACTAGTCTTTTGATCCCAATAACAATCATCATATTTCTTTTTTCTACCTTCATATCCTCAACAATCATCTTCTAAATTATTACAAAATCATAATACATATATAAAAGATAAAACTTAGAAGGTATGTGAGTACTTTGCTAATTGTTGTTGCTATTAGTGTCTTTTTCTATAAGGGCCTTTATTTATATGATACATATGAAGTATCTTCACATCAATTTATCCATTTGCGGTTCGCATATATATTATAGGACGCTTATTGTTCTTGTACATTGGAGTGTGCCAATAAAATTTTAAAGTATGCAAATCACTTCCCTTTTTAAATCATTATTCATATTTATAACAAGTAGACTTTGTCATTTAAAAGGAACCATCCTATTTGGAAAGTCGAAAAAGTATATTGAGGAGTATGAACCTCGATAAAACTTCAATTGATA
This sequence comes from Chrysanthemum lavandulifolium, assembly GCA_022545495.1. Taxonomy (NCBI): domain Eukaryota; kingdom Viridiplantae; phylum Streptophyta; class Magnoliopsida; order Asterales; family Asteraceae; genus Chrysanthemum; species Chrysanthemum lavandulifolium. The sequence goes on from CM040242.1 coordinate 205,255,683, forward strand.
GTTGTCAAGACTCGGTGTGTTGTATTTCAACCAGAATAAAGATAGCCCAAACAAATTAAAAATGCTAAAAGATAAGAAAGTATATATGGCTATGACAAGAGACATGAAAACAAAATTGCTCACTCATACTGAAACATTTCGGTTAATTTCTAACATTGGATGCTCAGATATAGGAACATACATTAGGCTCGGTTTGGTAAGCTGCCTTTATTATTAGCTTAACAAACTGAGCTTAATGTATGTTCCTTGTGCTAGTCAACCACCTGCTGTCACACCCTCGCCGGAGGCGGAAACACGAGGTGTAACGGAAAGGAACATAAGCACAAGATAATAGAACATACCAACATTAATATTTAAAAGAAGGAGTACACCATTACAATACCAGTTTAGCCGACATCGACAAATATATAACAAAGTTTAGTTCCCAAAATATTGCGTTCTATTACATAACGATTTGTAGTGAAAAGTGAAAACTTCATTATGCAAGACCTGGTAGAAAAAGCTTACTAACGATCACCTGAAATGCATGAGAGAAAAACGGGTCAACTATGAAAATAGTTGGTGAGTAAACATGTTTAGCAAAATAAGATAACTCGTAATATATATTCAAAGCTTTCGGTCAACGAAAATAGTCCACAAAGCAAAGGCATTGTAAATCCACTCGGTTCAAGTTCCACCATACAAAACTTGCAACCTGTATTCACAACCCATTGCACAATATATAGCGTATGAAGTAGTCAAGTATAGCGGTCATGATAGTTCACAATATAGTACCACGAATATAATAATTCAGGTATGCTACCGATGAAACCAAATTAAGTTGGGTGCCACTACCCAAAGTTATGTTGGGTGCCTCTTCCCAAAGATATACTGGGTGCCTCTTCCCAAAGATATATTGGGTGCCTCTTCCCAAAGATATACTCCGAACATAGGAGTCTTTATAGTGATGCTCCGAACATGGGAGACTTTAGGTCAAGGCATAACGTGTACGGTTCAACAAGTTCAAATAAGTCATAATTTCCTAATTAAGTTCAAAGATTTGATTCGAATTCACAAGTTCTAGTCAAACAAGTTAATAAAAGTAGTGATCAATTTAGCTCAAGAAAGGTTCATGCATTTAGCCCCAAAATATAGTAAAAACGGTAAAAGGGGTTGTGATTACTCACTCGATGAATAGATGCGATGACAAAAGTGGTTACACCGAAATGTAGCGTGAATCTCGAAACTGACCTATTATGAATGATATGATATGCAATAAGTCATGATGTAATGTTATGCATGCATTTCGTATGTTATTTATACCATTTGCAAGTTTTGAAAAATATTACTTATCGTCGAAAAATCCTCTTTTGACGTCTTGACCATTCTTAAATCACTTTACAAGTTTTTACGTCAAAATGTCATCCTACAATGGTTTTGTAATGATTTATTGTGAAATTAACACTTTTCGTCGTAAAATAAAGTCGTCGGAAATTTCATGAAATTGACAAAAATGGCTTCGAAAAACTAGTCGTAAAATGGTGTGCGTCGATCGTTAGGAAACGAACTCGACAGTTTTAGAAAGTTTGTATCAAAATCTAAAAGTTTCAGTTCATGAGTTTTCGTCATCGAGGTCTCGAACATAAAGATAATAAGGGTTAAAGATGGTGATTTTGTCTAATTGTTGTGTAAAAAGTGAGTTTCGGCCAATTTTAAGCATCCGTAAATAATTTATTAAAACTCCGCTATACAAACGATTGGTCGTTTTGAAAAATATGCTTGGTGATCTTGATTTTATTAGAAGACATTTCGTTCCAAAAAGTTCCACATCATAGTTAAAAACAGCCTTCAACATGGTCGTTTTAGTTACCGTAACACTTGTCTCGTAAAATAATATAGTTTTCTAAAAATAATAGTTACGGCAAGTTTATGAAAACGTGCATATCTTAGTCGTTTCAAATCCGTTTTCTCGTATTATATGTCCTTAGCTTCGTATCAAAGTATACTAATATATTTTGATAAGTCGAAATAATTTGTAAAGCTTAAGGCTCGTTTTGACTCGAATAAAGTAAAAATAGTATCTTTGAAATTTTCGAAAAATATATATTTCATCGTCAACTTTAAAAATTCATAACTTCTTCGTTATAACTCCGTTTTAATCCGTTCAAGCGCCACAGATTCGTTTTAAAGTATATTTTCTAAATATCAAGGCCAAAATTCGTGCCCTCTTGGATTTTCGGAAAAACAAAATAAGGACAGAACACTTTTATACTTATCGAAAATAGTTTTTCTCGTACTAAACCTATTCCAATCCCTTCAAATCAACTCCAAAGCTAATCTAATCCTACCATACACCTTCTTAGGGTGTCATGGGTTCCTAAACATCATCAAGACCAAAATATACCAAGGGAATAATTATAGGATGACTTTATATATAATAAACTCTAAAAATCATGTAAAAATGGTATAAATCAACATAAGTCATGCATGTTTGCACCAAATATAAAGAAATAAATATGAAATGAAGATGAAATATGTAAAATGATAGTAATATGCTTACAAGCTATTATGATGAGGTGCAAAGAACCAAGGTTTAACCTAAACACCCTAGGTTTTTATTTCAAAACCTTAATGAGAGTGTTATCTAGATTGTTTATAACTTGAGCTTGGAAAAATTGATGATCCCTTGCTACCCTTTGGTAGAACCGGTTATGGAGAGGAAAACAAAGAGAAGAGAGAATTTTCTTGTCTTGTGAATTATTGAAAGAGAATGAATGAATGAGATGTTATAATGTTTGAGTGTAGATATAGGTTTATAAGAAAATAAGTCACCAACCAATAAATGTATCCACCCTCCCCCACATGGCCGGTTTTAGGGGGGGGGGGGGAATGTATCTAAAAATATATATTTTTTTCTTTCTTTTATTATATACATATGTAAGTAATTGTTACAAGGTTAAGTAAAATGTATAGTTAAGGAGAAATTGTTGTAACTTGTACATAGTTGTGAAGTTAAAGTAGTATGGACTAAAATAAGTTTTAATGGATCAAAGTAAAGTATATTGAGATCATAAAAATTGTAAAAATACATTCCTTGTAAAATTTGAGTGATATAATAATTATCGTGTAGTTTTTAAGAAAAACATCGTAATAATATAAATTTAACGATTTATATACAAAATAAATTTAAAACACTAGGTAAACTCAAAATATAGTTTTTATAAACTAAATGTAAGTAGAAAAATATATCGGGATCATTTTTAGAAGTAACGGATTAAATATTCAAAATAATAACTCACGCGATAACGTTTATTTAATATAAAATTTACGCGTTTAATGTGAAATGAAAAATCATGAATGAACCAACATGATGCATATTTAATTTAAGAAATGACCGGAAATTGAGAATTGTGACACCTGCCAAATTACAAAAGCTCATTAATCCATCACCACCCCAACATCATTATAACCTTTATTTTGTTTTGATCAACTGATGCAAGATATTCAAATCTTGAAGTGAATAACAAAACCCAAATGAATTATGTGGCTATGAATTTTGATATCAATTTTGTGAGGTTATACTATGGTCTGAAACCACCATCATCAATAACTCATCCTGGTTTCAACATTAATGGGAATTGGGTCGAGAAGCCTAGTATTATTAAAAGAGACATTCTTAAATTTTACAGGAATAGGTTTATGGAGTTGTATGATAGTCGGCCGATTTTAGAGTGCGAGAACATTAAGAGGCTTTCGGATATTGATAGGGACTCTTTGGTCCAGCCGTTCTCTATGGAAGAAACTAAGAGGGCGGTTTTCAGTTGTGGGGACGATGGGGCTCCAGGCCCAGATGGTTTGAGCTTTAAATTCATAAAACATTTATGGTCGATTTTCGAGTCTGATTTTAAGAACTTGTTCGATCACTTCTTTGAGACTGGTGAGATCAGTAGAAGAAGTGGCTTGTCCTTCATCACTCTCATCCCTAAAGTTAAAGATCCGGTGTGTCTCAATGATTATCGTCCCATTAACCTGGTCGGGGTTATTAGTAAATCGATTTCGAAGGCGCTTGCTGAGATGCTTAAACGGGTGGTGGGGTCGGTGGTTTCGGATTCTCAGTCTGCTTTCGTTAATGACAAGTCCATCCTCAATGGGCCTCTCATTGTTAATGAAGTTGTGTCTTGGTGTAAGAGAGCGAAGAAACAAGTGTTTTTGTTTAAGATCGATTTTGAAAAAGCTTATGATAATGTCAACTGGATGTTTGTTATTGAGATCATGAGGAAAATGGGATTCTCGGAGGTGTGGTGTAGGTGGATTATGGGGATCCTGAGATCGGCGAGGTCTTCGGTGCTTGTCAATGGCTCCCCCACGTTCGAGTTTCAATGCAGTAAAGGAATGTGGCAGGGGGATCCGATTTCCCCTTTTCTGTTTATTCTTGTGATGGAAGGGCTATCGTGTATGATCGAGAATGCTCGGAGCTTCGGGACGGTTGAAGGTATTAGGTTGCCGCACGGGGGTGTTGTGTTATCCCACCTGTTTTTCGCGGATGACGCGGTGATTCTGGGTGATTCTTGGTGATTGGTCGAAGATGAATATTCTGAATGTGGTTAGGATTTTGCGGTGTTTTCACTTATGCTCTAGCCTGAAGATTAATTTGGAGAAATCCAACATCTTCGGTATTGGAGTCCACTCGGTGGAGGTGGAGGAAATAGCTAATACGGGTGGGTGCAAAGTGGGGGCGTTTCCTTTTCGTTATTTAGGGCTTATGGTTGGGGCAAACATGAACAGTGTGAGTAGTTGGAGGGTGGTATATGAGGTGTTTGAAAAACGTCTTTCGAAATGGAAGGAATTTTCCTTATCGATCGGGGGCAGGTTAACGATTATCAAATCTGTGATGGAGTGTCTTCCTAATTATTATTTTTCTCTTTACAAAGCGCCTAAAAGAGTTATCAGGGACCTGGAGTCTTATATTAGAAGGTTTCTTTGGGGAGGGTCTAGTTCGAATCGGAAAATGCATTGGGTTGCGTGGGATAAGGTGGCGCTGCTAAAGGATAAAAGGGGGTTTGGGTTTGTGTAAACTTCATGTGGCTAATTCGGCTCTTCTTGCTAAATGGGGATGGAGGTACAAAAATGAAAAAAAAATCTTTGGAAGAATTTTATTGAGGCGATTCATGTTAGCAATAGGAATTGGGATTTCATCCCTGCAAGTAAAAATAGCAATGGTGTTTGGAGAGCCATTGTTAAGTCTTTGGCTAATACTACAGCCGAAGGAGTTCCTATTCGGAGGATGTTCAAAGGGATTGTTGGAGTTGGCTTGGATATTGCGTTTTGGATTGATCCTTGGGTGTCGGATTTGCCGCTTAAAGATCTGGCTCCTGGTCTTTTTAGGTTGGAGAAATTCAAAAAATGTAAAGTAAGGGAGCGGCTGATTGATTCGGGTGGGTCTGTTTCGGTTAGATGGAAGTGGAAACGCCGGCCGAATGAGCCAGAGGAGCAGGTTCAACTGGCCATGTTGAATAATCTTCTTACTGAGTTGTCTTGTGTGTTTTCTGGCCGCACGGATAGGTAGCATTGGCTTGGTAATTCTGATGGGAATTTTTCGGTGGCTGAAGTCAAGACATTCTTGTTATCAGGGATTGACGATAGCAATAATTTTGTGCTGAATTGGTGTAAGTGGATTCTAGTCAAGTGCAACGTGTTTGCTTGGCGTGCGGCTTTAGGTGGGATTCCGACTTTAGTATCCTTGTTGAAGAGGCACGGCTCGGTTGTGGATCCTAGATGCCAGATATGTGGGTATGGTGATGAGTCAGTGGATCATATTTTCACTTCTTCTTTGGTGGCTTCGGTTCTGTGGCAGGGTATTAGCCAGTGGTGCAAGGTTCCAAATATTTATGCCTTTTCTTTCGGTGACTTGCTCGAGCATCACAATTCGCGGGTTTAAGGGGCATGGCTAAAGAGGTGTTTGAGGTCTGATTGTGATTGGTTGTTGGGCTCTTTGGGGCGAGCGAGCTTAGGTTCTCAAACAAGTCGGTACGTGCTAGTGACATTCTGAGCGAGGTTAAGGCGGTGGGTTATTTATGGTTCTCTAATAGAGGTAGGCTAAAGTCGATTTCTTGGGAGAATTGGTGTAAATTTAGTTTCATGTAAGTAGTGTTGTTCTATTTTAGGGGCCCTGGTTTTGGGGTCGCTCGTGTGGTTTTCTAATGAAAGTTATAGTTAAAAAAAAATCATCTTGCCGCTTCCTCTCTAGCCATAATTAATAGCCTCCAGACCCAACAACCAATAGGGAAGTAATTGATGAATAGCTATAGCATATGCATCTCTTATGTAATCCGTACGTTGCAACATATAAAATCAACAAAAACACTTTTAGCGGTTTTAATTTGCAGGAACAATCTTCCTTACATACCTTGTAACAGTCTATGAAGAAAAATATTACTCAAAATTTCAACAAACAAGATATATTTTGTTGCTTTCCATGCTACACCGTACGGTACTACAGTTTACTAATGAAACGACACGCTCCTAGCCTCCCACTAACCTAACAAATACTCCAAAATAAGTTTATCATACAAAAAACGGTATGCATGTAAAAGAGAAGAATTGAAGGATCCTTGGGTAGGGGTGTGATATCTACATCTCACCTCTTCGGACCTCGCTCCGGCGAGATTAGGTATGTTGCTGTTATTGAAGGATCCTCGGATATTGCAAGTGCTCCAAGTGCAAATTTGCAATGACACATTGGCTTCGATCATATTCAAGACAAGCAAACTTAAACAACAGCTAACATTTGAAGTTGGGCAAATCACCTAAAAATGTAGTTAACTTGCCACTTTTTTCCATTGTATGTAGCATTTTTTTCTCGTTACATCAATAAACCTCTATCGTTAGTCCTTTACGTGTACCCGTTACCAAAAAACACGCATCGTTAGTCCTTTATGCTAACGGCCGTTAATAAATAACTTAAGTTTGGTTATCTTACTCTAAACTTGCATCGTTGGTCCTTCATACTAACGATCGTTAAAATAAATTAAAATTTGGTTTTCTTACGTTTCCGTCCGTTTTTCACGTTTTGTGCGTTTTACGTTTTCGTTCGTTTTAACACGCTTTTCGTTCGTTTTTCACGTTTTATCCGTTTTACGTTTTCATTCATTTTACGTTTTCTTAGTTTTCACGTTTTCGTCTGTTTTCCCGTTTCATCGGTTTTCGCGTTTTCATCCGTTTTGCGTTTTCATCCATTTTCGCATTTTCGTCCATTTTGCACATTTTCGTTCATTTTGCGTTTTCATCCGTTTATCACGGTTTCGTCCGTTTAACACGTTTCGTTTATTTTTCACTTTTTCATCTGTTTTACGTTTCATCCGTTTTGCATGTTTTAAATCATTTGCGATTTTAAATACATTTTTACGTTTTCGTATGTTTTAACACGTTTCCGTCCATTTAACACGTTTTAGTCCTTTATTCACGTTTTCATCTATTTTCACGTTTTTGTCCGTTTCTGCGTTTTCATCCGTTTTACATCTTTCGTCCGTTTTGCGTTTTTAGTCCAGTTGTTTCACGTTTTCATCCGTCTTTGCGTTTCATCCGTTGTTTCACGTTTTCGTTCGTATTTTGCACATTTGTCTATTTTTCGCATATTAATACGTTTCGAATGTTTCGGCCGTTTCTACGTTTTCATCCGTTTTTACACATTTCATCCATTATATACACATTTCGTACGTGTTTACGCATGAAAAACCGTGAGCGTGAAAAAACGGATGAAAACATGAAAAAGCTGACGACGTGTAAAAAGGATGAAAATGTAAAACGGATGAAATCGAAAACGACGACAACGTGTAGAAACGGCCGAAAACATTCAAAAGCGTGTTAATATGCGAAAAATAGAAAAATGTGCAATCTGAACGAAAATGCGAAACAATGGATGGCGTGTAAGGATGAAACGTGAAACAGCGGACGGCGTGTTAAAACGAACAAAATGCGTAAAAGCGGATGAAATCGTGCGATAACGATAAAATGTGCAAAAGCAGATGTAAACGTGTAAGAGCGGGCGAAAATGTGAAAACGGACGAAAACGTGCAGCGGACGGCATGTAAAGCGGATGGCAACGTAAAACGGGCACATATGTAAAAACGGATGAATACGTGAAAAGCAGACGGAAACGTGTTAAAGCGGACGGCGTAAAAAGCGAATGAGCGTGCAAAACGGATGAAAATGTAAAAGCGGATGGCGTGTAAAACAAATGAAACGTGAAAAAGCGGAAAAAGGCGAAAAGCGGATGAAAGCGTGTAAAAGCGTGTGAAACGTGAAAAAGCGGACAAAGCGTGTTAAAGCGAGCATAAACGTGTAAAACAGACGGGCGTGAAAAAGCGGACGGCGTAAGAAAACTAAATTTTAAGTTATTTTTTAACGATCGTTTGTATAAAGGATCAACGATGCAAGTTTAGCGTAAATAACCAAATTTTAAGTTATTTATTAACGATCGTTAGCATAAAGGACTAACGATGCGGTTTTTTGGTAGCGGGTACCAGAAAAGGAATAACGATAGGGTTTATTGACGAGAATGAAAAAAAAAAAAGAATGTTACATCGTTGAAAAAGTGGTAAGTTAACTACATTTTTAGTTGATTTGCCCTTTGAAGTTTGCTTAAATACACACCGTTGACTATGAGGTCAAAATTTAATACGAATTCATTGCCAGTGATTAGTTCCTTACCATGCTATATGCGTTGGTGTTAGATTAATTACCAAACTATATTACAAATAGTAAGATTCACACTTTCGGCTTTACTACAAACTATACCATTAAAAAAATTGTATGACCGTTCATAATAATGGCAAAAAGAAAAGTTAATTTTAGTTAAACAGCCGAAGTGTCAAGTTTGTGAGCACGTTATAAGCATAATTTGGTACCTATGGCTTGTAGCAGCCACACCCCTATCCGTTTTATAGGTTCCAACGGCATTAACAAGCTACCCTTGATTGACTAGCAAAATACACGAAATGGACTTGATTTAAACTTATTCAAGCTCGAGCTATCAAGTAGACTTACGATTCAAACTAAGTATCAAAATCCTCGGATTTATCTAGCTTGTCTTTTTACATTTTGCCCTTGTGTATATGTATAATACTTTTTCGTACTAGAGCTAAAAAAAATCATTCACCTAATCTAATAATTAATAAAGAAAAATTAAGTAAAATTATAACTGATGAAAGGCATCATATATCCAACCAGGACATATCCATATGGATCGTTCCAACTCTTATTTTTCAAAACCATACCATGTTTTCTATGATAAACACAATGGGCAGTAATTAATGAACAGCTGCAGCATGCCATTTCTCGATAAAATGTAAGATCACGGCATCCATTGAGTTTATGATATATAAAATCTGATAAAGCATAAAGGCATCAAGAGACACGCGAAGACTAAAGATCATATGAATAAATTAATTAGCGAAAGTATGTGTAGCGTCATCTTGCGAATATCAAATCCTCGAGCAAAGCAAAGACTTAATTGGTGTAAGAATAATGTCTTACAACCACGTTCAGACTGTACGAATTAACCAGCGAATCAGCGATTCTAGATCTAACACAAGTCCTCGTTTAAGAAAAGCGAAACCAAACTCCCTTACTATTGGGGTGTTCGGCGAGAATGGGACAAGAGAGAGAGGAGAGATCAGGGTTAATTGATGCGTCAGTGTATGAAACGCAGAACCTAACCTCTTTATATACTAGTAGGTAAACTTGGGAACAAGTTTATGAATTAGGGCTTTAGAAGGCCCCTATGGCCGACCATGTAGACAAGCCCAAAGCCAAACCCATAACTTTTCAAAGTTTTCCATTTCTAGTCCTTTCTCTTTTCATTTAACGATTGTTGGTCCATTTTCCGTTAAATACTTAACGATCGTTAACCGGACTTAATGTGCAATAATTAATCGTAAACATAAACATTAATTATTAACTTTAATTCTCATTCGCTAATGTGTGCAATCCGTGGTCACGAGTTCGAATCGGACATTCACATGTTTGTAAATATATCATTTCCAACGACTCCAACTGGATATGTTTACAAAGCGTGAAATGACATTGGTTAGCGTCTAGCAACACGCCAATGCCCGGTACAACTCGTGTATGGTTTCTGGAGAAGAACCAAGTTTGATGATTCATCATCATATTCATCCTTTGTTTCTAATACCATGTTAATAAGAATATGGATCTCACTCATTTCTTAATTAACTATTACATTTCTCGCTTTATATGATTGATTAAGATTACCAATTCTTACGAACATATTCGAGAAGACCTTGGGTATAGCCATACAAACATCTTAACAATCCTCGAGGGCCCGATGAGTATTATACTTCAAAATAAATTTGAAGGAAACAAATCCCATTTTGACTACAAGGCGAGGATTCATAAATTTCGCAACACTTACGAAAACAACCCTTATAACTACCGATTCGTATAGCGTTAGATTGCTTCACGAATGCACTACATCCATGACATATCTCTTGTATCTCTAGTCGGGAGGATAAATATTCATGATATACTTAATGACTAAGATCCATAAAGTATCATCATGTGGGTGGGATAAGTCTATACTCGATTCATTGAATATCATACGAAATTAGTCATGCTACGCATCAATATACTTTCAAGTATATTCTAACTAATACTCGATTTGTCTTAATTCAATATCATTCCCATGTTATTGATTGACAACGGACTATTTAGAATAACTTAAGTTATTCATGGATTTAAACATGCAAATATAGGACACAATATTATAAATGAAATTAAGCGTATCTGCACTTTAATTCATTATAAATAATAATTGTTTAACATCCTTTATCCAAATACTAAATAGATCAATGCATGATAATTCTTAGTTAATGAATTTTTCCACAAGTCATGCAACTCATACTTGTTGACAAGGCATAATTTCAACTAACTTTGATCTATAGGAATTTTGAGAATACTTATTTCAAGAATTCAATTTCTTGTATGTGTTTACACATATCTTGATATTGTCATATCATTCCATAAGGTGCGTGACAACATGAACCACCTTTATATGACAATCATCTTTCAAAACTTTTAAAGTTTAAAGTATTCTTTATTCTTTAATGTATAATGCAACTATGCTCTTAGATGAGCATAACTAGTCAACATGGTCATCATCGAGGATACCGTGACTAGAATTGAGTGTCATCTCAATTATACTAGCATCATTGTGTACAACAATATGCTCTTTAAATATCCGTAAACTTTTGAGCAGTTATAGTGTAATGTTGGTGCCTACCAAAACTCAAGTTTGTTGGCAATGACAATTATGAAACAATTGTCATATAATCATCCATAGAATCTAGGAGCATCTCGGGCGTGGAATGTGATTCTAAATCAAACATATTCCTTTAAAATATTTATTACACTAACAACTTTCAATGTTGTCAAATCATCTTGAAATCAAGCATGACACAACAACTTTATACACAACATGATGTTCATGATGAATCTTCAAGTTAAACTTTAAGATCTAATCTATCTTGTCAAATATATGTATTCATCATGTTCTATTAGACTCATTTATTTACCGCATATGTTTATAATAATAAACATATTTTTCAAGGTTATATATATCTTATTTTCAAACCTTACAAACGAAGTTCATTCCCAATTTAAAACTTAATTTAAGTGGAATGTAGTTGCCCATACAACATATAAGATTTAAGAAAATAATACTCCCACTAGCTTTCAGGAATACTTATGAGCTATCTTATTTTAATTATTAAATCAAACATGGATTTAATACTAAACATAAGAATCATCTCCTAGATGCATGCATATATCCATTCATGGATTCTTGCAGTTTGTACATATTCAAAGATGATTTGAATTCATAAAACTACTTTGTATTACTCGTCGTCCTCGCAAAAGTAATTCCACAACAAAGAGTTATGACATTCATTGTCAAAATGTCATATCAATGAAACTAAGTATGACAATTATAATCTTTATACTTCTATTTAATGTATCTAGTAAAGAATATTAATCATAGTTAATTGCTTAAATATGATTAATATTATTATCACTAGACATGCATTAAATATGTGTACAATATTGTCCATATGATTTCTACATAAAGATTTAAACCACTAGGATTTCCATCCTTTGAAGAAACTCATATTCATTATTAAGATAAACCAAATATCTAAAGTTGATTATCTTTATGGACAGCATCTCAACATTCATAGTATGATTGATTTACCACAATTCAACATTTGGTAAATTCATCATCATGATTAACGAGCTTACCATGATCCACGTAACTCATAATCCTCGGCATATTAAATATCCGAGATATCCTTACGGATCTATGAATGACAATTCCATCATATTGAGGTCTATCATTTACATGTTTAGCCTTATCATGATTTTTGCTAGTGCATTTTAGAAGATTATGTATTTTGTAATTCAATCTTTCAAGATCTAACCGAACTCCCACTTGCCTTTAACAATTTAAAGCTTACCTTTAAATAGTTTAGTAAGTGAAACAACAATACATTGTTCTCTTTTGGGATATTACAAAACATTGCGAGTTCACGAAATTAGTTTGTTACAACCCACTTTACAAGTAGTTTAACAAATTCGAACTTCATTATAAGACTTAATGTGATTCATCACATTCCATAAACAAATGGTGTCTTATTAATCTTCTAGGTTGGAGTCTTATTGGTATATTCAATCTATACTCAATCTACTAACCTTGATAACTTTTGGAAGAGACTATAGTTATCTTGAATCAAATAATGCCAATGATTTTGATTCTTCTAGCGAACATACCATAAAACTATGGTATTTCCTTAGAATTAATATTGTAAGATTAATCTAACAATATTTAAAATAACCATCTATTCTTTGGTTTATCATATTTACCAACAAAGTAAAACTTAATGGTATAATAGAATTACCAAATCAATTGCATGCATTATAACACAAGTATTTTGACCAAGTCAAAAGACATATCAGTTATAATCGCACTATACGTTATAAGTCATTGATCAACTCATTGACTTCATGAAAATGTCTTAAAACATAGCAGGTTAACGTCTTACTTTATATTGTAAGTCTTGTATTAAAAGACTTCATGTTTGTGACTTTACAAAGAGATCATAAACATGTATAATTAAAGTAATTATGAACACCACCTCAGGTTTCAATTAATAATTTCAAGTTAATATTTACTACATATATTTAAGTCATTCAACGAATACTTAAATTCAAAGTAGTATTAGATTACTTCATTTAATTATGTCATTCCATGAAATGTTCAACGTGAAAGCGCAAAATCATCCATGCTCGATCTCGCGACACGTGGGTATTTTACCTTGGGCTACAATCTAGTTCACGTTCTCATGTAACATAAATTGTAACTACAAATGTTTCTTAAATATTGAATGACATAAATATTTAAAATAAAGTAGTCTTTGTTATCATCTTGACACATGTTCTTAATAGGGCAATCATACATATTTAAATGTATACTTCCTATTAGAACGTTATTCTCTTACTTTAGAGTCAAGAGAATTCATTTAAATCATATTAATATGTGTTGTACCTTGCACACAATAAAGATTTCTCCCACTTGTGCACGGAACAACATCATGTAGCAGATAAACAACACGATACACGTTCGTTTATTTGATTAACATGATTTGTGTCATAGATATAACAAGTAGATGTAGGACTATATTGATTAGTAAGGAAACGCACATGACTCTCCTTAAAAAAACATAAGTTCCTACAATTGGAAAGTAATTATCTTTGAAGATAATCTGGATTACTACACAGGAAATAAGGCTTGTAGCTCTCACTGAATTAGAAATCAATAAAACAACTTCTTATTCGATGAATGCAACCTGAAATGCTCCCACCGAATCGACAACATTGTGTTGCATAACCGATGAAAACAACTTGCTTGCTTTTTACTTTCCTACACCTTTAAAGAACCATCGTAATCATTACTAAGGTACTAAAAGGTGTGTTCTCTCGTATGAATGATGGGTTATCCATCAATGTTATTAACTCGAAAAATTGGGTATGCAATTTCTTCCTCAGCAGCCTACCATCCCGTACTGGTATGTAGTACCTTAAAAGGCTAAAGCAAAACAACTAGATAAAATATGCTAGTTTGCCTTTTACCAATTTTGCGATAATTAGTCTAGTCTTCTAATGCGGTAACTCATATAGATGTTTTCCGGTTAACCAACATTCATGTTGTTACCAAGGATTCATTCACCAAATGAGGATAATGAAATCTTTATGGAAAATAAGATGTGCGATTCATTGCTAAGAGTTACATTAAATTTAGACAATTCAAATGTTCCTATTATACCTTTCTCATTCATGAAAAGGAATAAGATTGAGTCTCGTGCTTCTCCCATGGAAAAGAGACTTCGTTTTCTTATCGATAAATTATTCTCGATCAAACATTAGTTTGAAAGCGAGTGGATCAATTTACTAATCCAAGACAAACCACGTTTACGGTTAAATGTTGCATTTATACATTCAAAAAATTACAAAATTCAATTTTAGTATTTTCGATAATTAACCTTTTCAAGAAAATTAAATACCCATGGTTCATAAATATATAACCATTTAATTTTCATTGAAAACTAGGATCAAATTGTCATAATCTCATCACATCGGTTGATGCGCTAGTAATGAACCTTATACAAAGTGATAGAGTTTTTGCTCGATTGCCAATTTCAATTGCAATTCCTAGATTTATGGGATTTACATATAGCCAATTTCAATCGCCATGTAAACATGTTTTATCCCATCTTATGCCTTGAGTTGCCGTTCTCACTACAAAACTCAATTAAGTTATCCAACTTAAGAAGCGCAAAATCGTCCATGCACGATCTCACGACACGTGGACATTTTACCCTTTGATTATGATCTAAGTCACGATCTCACGCAAATAAAAATAATCTTAGGTGTTTCCGTTTCGTTGGATGGCATATAACTTAAATTAAAGGGTAATAATTTTGATGTCAAATCAAATATGTACAAAGATGTCATGCATTCATCTTAGTAACATAGTTTTATTAAAACATTTATATCTTGTTTTAATGTATAAGCTTTTCATCATCAAACTTTAATTGAGGTATTGGATTCACCAATCAAGGAATTTAGTATTAATTATCATCCATTATACCGTACTTTTGCATAAGTGTAAACACTTAGTGTTTGGGATAATTACCACCGTGGCGCATGGAATTAAAACTAATTAGCCTTAAGATGAGCTTGCACATTAATGGCTTACTAAGTAGCTCCATTCGAACTTCTAGGGGAGGACCGGTCACGCTAAAGCACAACCTTAGACATCATTTCGGTGTTGCGCACTTCTTTAAACCCCTTTTATTAGTTCATTCTCATGGGTGAGCCGTTCAGACCATTTGTACCAAAGTCATCAATCAATTAAACGATTATGATTACTAGGCTTAAAAATACATGTTTCACCATTGTTTATGTCAGTTTATTTTTCTTATAAAAATACCCTTGTTACACATATCAAACAAGCAAGTATTTGTAAAAAAAAAACAAGTAAACAATGAATGCATAACAAATAAAAAGTCATGCATATCAAATAGCCACATGCAAACGGTTTTGATAAATCCTATTAATAACCAATTCTAGATCATGTCAATATGCATATATTTAATTAAGACTTTCACCCGTTTGACATAATGTACAAGGTGAGCCACATGCATCGATTCATCGATTGCGTAAGTCAAAATTAAATATATACCACATAGTACATAATTGATTAAATTAATAATTATTGAGGTCTTCCCCAATTTTAGATCTATCATAATTAATGTATATCACTTAAACAAGAAAGACATACAATAAAAGCAGATCAATGATAAAACTTGCATGTAATTATCATGGACATAAAATTACACTTAACAATTAATGCAATTAAATCAAAGTTACGCATATACACATAAAGTTGCATGCATCTTGGGGTTTCTAATCCAATTAAAACAATAGTTTACAAAACCCTAATTAGGGCACCATAAAAACCCTAAATAATTAGGGTTTAGGTTTTGCAAACCCTAGATCTAAGCATACAAATAATAACACATTCATGTTTATTTTAATTATGTGTTTGATAATTAATTACTTGTTATACAAGGCTCGTGATGCCACCGTTGAGTTTATGATATATAAAATCTGATAAAACATAAAGGCATCAAGAGTGCTGTGGAAGACTAAAGATCATAACAAATAAATTAATTAGCGAAAGTATGTGTAACGTCTTCTCTTCGAATATCAAATCCTTGAGCAAAACAAAGAAGTACTAATTGGTGTAAGAATAATGTCTTACAACCACGTTCTTGTCTGCGAATTAACCAACGAATCAGCGATTCTAGATCTAACAGTCCTCGTTTAAGAAAAGCGAAACCAAACTCCCTTACTATTGGGGTGTTCGGCCGAGAATGGGACAAGAGAGAGAGAGGAGAGATCTGGGTTAATTGATGCAGTGTGTGAAACCCTGAACCTGCCTCTTTATATCTTAGTAGGTAAACTTGTGAACAGTTTATGAATTAGGGCTTTAGAAGGCCCCTATGGCCGGCCATGTAGACAAGCCCAAAGCCAAACCCATAACTTTTCAAAGTTTTCCATTTCTAGTCCTTTCTCTTTTCATTTAACGGTCGTTAGTCCATTTTCCGTTAAATACTTAACGATCGTTAACCGGACTTAATGTGCAATAATTAATCGTAAACATAAACATTAATTATTAACTTTAATTCTCATTCGCTAATGTGTGCAATCCCGTGGTCACGAGTTCGAATCCGGACATTCACATGTTTGTAAATATATACATTTCCAACAGCATCATGGTAATAACGATATCTCTTTAGTGTGCAAGAGTTTCGGTCGATATTTCTCACAAATAGACCTTATAACAACTGTACCCAGGCGTCACAAAGTTTATTGGAAGAAATGTTAACCAAAATTCCAACAAACCAAAGAGTTCTTCCTGCTATTAATGCAACATGCACCGGCGAAATGGCGTGCTGTCTTTGTCCCATCAATAACTGCGCGTAGTATGTTCTTATATAAACATGTAAGCGGAAAAGCAAGCTTCTCTCATCCAAATTAAATCAAACAAAAAATAATAAGTACGTTTTTACATGAATGGTCAGGTTCAGAAAAGGTTTCTATGTTAAACAACCTCATTTTGATAGCTAATGTCACTAGCACAAAGTCTATACGAGGTTCACTCTACGACTTAGTAGAGTAATGTTCTAAAGTTCAAAATCAATGTGATCTTATTTGCACAAAGTCTATACAAGGTTCATTTTTTATAGGTAAAACCGAAAATCGAACCAAATTCAAATTGGATTAAATCGAACCGAATAACCGAAAACCGAACCGAATAATCCAAATTACATAGACGTCCAAATGAAGCCTCTCGAAAAGAAAAAAAATTCAACGAAACCGCCCCGATATAAGAACAGGCTCGGTTCACCCAAAAATTACGGTTTATTCGTATTAAACTGGTCCAGCCCAAGACAAATGACAAAAGATATAAAGATGCACTTGTAACAACCGCTGGCCTCTTTCCCAGTGGGTATCAACCTGGTCGTTGAAGATGTGCAGTTCACGGGTTCGAGTCCTGGCAGAGCCAACATTTTTATATTAACCCGCCAGCCCAGTCAGCATCCATTCAGCATGCCACGCAGCAAAGCACAAGCTGAGCGCAAGCAAAACCACGCCTGGCACACGCCCACAACAGCCATTATTCTGGACCAATCAGAACATGCCACGTGGGGATGATGTCGGGGATCTGGTTATCATATGCTTGGACTGGAAGTTTATGGAGGGTGTATTGTGTAATGGTTTAGATAGTTTAGGGGCTGTTATGCAAAATGTTAAACCCTAATTTAGGGCACAATATGTAAAATGAGTGTATATAAAAGCCACTCACTTACCTCATAAGCATCAACTTCTTCCTTCACTTTTCTTAAAAATAAGTTCACTTTTTATTGTTTTGTAGAAGCAAGAGTAGTATAATTTAGTTTTTATGCTTTTAGTTTTATAAAGTTCTTCTCTAATCTCTTTTAAATACATGTCTTGCATTTTTATAATTTTATTAAGTCTTTAAATATCAAGTTATTTTTGAGATAAATTTCATGTTTACTCAATATAAATCACAAAATGTCATATTTACCCAAGTTACAAGTTAAAACTGTATAATGTACAATGATGATTCGTGTTTGAAGAAATATAGAATTTTAATGATTTTATTGAAGAAATATGAAATTGCTCCTTATTTTTTTACAAAGTTATGAGCTTTACAAATTTCTTTTCTTAACCCTCTTTTTAGTTTGCTTTTAAAATTCTTTTTAATCCCTTTTTTTTTTTTTACAAAAGTTGTACTTTATCATTTTTTTTATATGCTAAAAGTTATAGAAAAAAATACAAAAGTTATTTGTAATTTATTTTTATTAATTTCTAGAAAGTCTTTTCTTTAGTTTATAAATTTTATAGATTTTATTTTTTCTTTTTGTTTTTATATTTTCTGTATCAATTTTCAGAAGCTAGATTAATTTTTGTAGAATTTTGAGATTTTGTTTAGTATTTTTAATGGGTTTTTTAGACAGTTCAATTGAGAAAATCATGTTTTTATTTCTATAAATAGTTTATATAAAGTTTCAATTTTATTAAAATTTTCAGATTTTAGTTCACAAGTTTGTTATTTATTTAGTTTTTATAAAGGTTCTTGGTTTTCAAAAATCTTCTCTCTTTGTTTTAACTAATCTATTTTAACTAACTTATTTATACATCTTAAACCTTAATAACCCAAGCTGATTTTACATATAAAGTAAACATTATTTGTGTAACTTGGTTGATTTTGATTTATTTATAAAATAGTTTTATATATTATTTATGAGTTTTAATAGCAGGTTATCGTTGATGGAGTCGTTATTATCTCCGAGTCATACTGAGCTACTTTGGGTTTCACCTTTTTCTTAACTTTATTTATTTATCTATTTTTATGTTTATTGCCCTAATATAATTCTAGTTTTATTTTAAGTTTGTTGCAATTTTCCTTTAGATTTCATAATTTCAATTCTGTCAATTACTCTTGAATTACTGTTTCATAAGCTCTTGTTTAGCTTGTTTAAATTCATTTAGCTATTAACTTTACTTTTCGATTATCAAAACAAAATCACAAAAAATAAAAAAAATAAGAAAACTCTAAAAACACAAAAATATGTCTAAATTCCTTTCAAAAGCTTCAATAAGCTTTTTAGTTAGTTAGTTGAGTTTGTATAAGCTTATTATAGCTTATTACAAGCTTTGTTTAAATTCAAAATTGCTTTTACACACAAAACACCATTTCGGTCAAGAAAAGTCAAACAAATACCTATGCTAAATTGTGGAAAGCTTTGGAAGTTGTCGTGAGGGTTTGGCGAGAGGAATTTTACCACATTCTCTGAATAAAATTGGAGCTAATTTAACGCCTTAATTGGGAGCCACTTGTTTAGCTAGGGCCAAAGTGAGAAATTCAACTTATTGCTTTAAAATTGCATTTCATTGTTCAAGTATGTTAGATCTGTTTTATCTAGCTTACTAGTGCTTATTTAGCTTATTTTAGTTATTTGTAGCTTATTATAGTTTATCTCATTATCGGTTAGCTTGTTCTTCAATTTGCATCCTATTTGCTTAAATCGCCAACATTGCATTATTAAGATTTAGTCGCTTAGATTAGTCAATTTCAACTTAAATTAGCTTTATATTAGTGAGTATAAGTTGTTCTCAAGGTTTCAAAGCTTATCTCATTGGCTTGCTTAATAATTGTTCATAATCGGTTGCATAAGGAATGTTTGGTTTTAGTTGTCATTACGTGTTTTAGTTCAAATCGATAGGTAATATAGGTTCTTATAGCTCATAATAGTCTAGCATAGATCGGTTTAGCAAAATACATAGGTCATTTCATAAAGATGCAAAATCACTTGATTTCTCAATTTTACGCATAATAGTTAGTTCATCGGTTTGCATAAGCTTTCACATAGGTTCATAGGTTGTTATAATAGCTTAATTAGTTTCTAAATTAGCTTATTACATCATTTATATTCGGTTTGAATCTTCCAAAGTTCATTTTATTCAAATTTTAAGTTTTCTAAAAGTCAAAAAATCTATTTTGAGTTCCCAATGATCGATCTTAGACTCTTTTGGAGGGTAATTTGTTTTGAAATTGTGTTAAATCGGTTTTATGAGAGATTGGATATTGGATTTCAAGCGAGTTTGTTTTACGATCTCATAAGCTCTTAATTAGTTTAAATTGATTTTCAAAAGCCCGTTTGTCACAAAGCGCCTGTGCATCGTGTTAATTTTGTCCCTGACTCTTTCACAAGCTCATAAAAGCTCTCACAGCTCCTCTAATGTCTAATTTTGCTTCTACAAGCTCTCGGTAGTGTATTTTCTAGATTTTAAAGCGGAATTAGGTAAGTAGCTTTTAGGATTAAGCTTTTAATTGTCTTAAAGCTTTAAAATAGTTTAGTTTGTATTTACGATTCAAAATTGTACTCAAGTTTCCTATTAATATAATTCTAGTTTTATTTTAAAGCATTAAAAGCTTAATCACAAAAGCTACTTACCTAATTCCACTTGAAATCTAGAAAATACACTCACCGAGAGCTTGTAGAATCAAAATTAGACACTAGAGGAGCTTGTGAGCTTTATGAGCTTGTGAAAGAGTGTGACAGAACACGATGCACATGGCGCTTTGGACAAATAGGCTTTTGAAAAGCAATTTAAACTAATTAAGAGCTTATGAGACTCGTAAAACAAAACTCGATTAAATCCAAGATCCAATCTCATAAAACCTGATTTTAACACAATTTCAAAACAAATTTCCCCTCCAAAAGAGTCTGAGATCATATCAGTTTGGGAACTCAAAACAGATTTTTTTGACTTTTTAGAAAACTTAAAATTTGACTAAAATGAACTTTGGAAGATTCAAACTGAATATAAATGATGTAATAAGCTAATTTAGAAACTAATTAAGCTATTATAACAACCTATGAACCTATGTGAAAGCTTATGCAAACTGATGAACTAACTATTATGCAGAAAATTGAGAAATCAAGTGATTTTGACTTTTTTATGAAAATGACCTATGTATTTTGCTAAAACTGATCTATGCTAGACTATTATGAGCTATAAGAACCTATATTACCTACTGATTTGAACTAGAACACAGAATGACAACTAAAACCAAACACTCCTTATGCAACTGATTATGAACAATTATTAAGCAAGCCATGAGATAAGCTTTGAAACCTTGAGAACAACTTATACTCACTAATATAAAGCCAATTTAAGTGAAATTGAACTAATCTAAGTAGCTAAATCTTAATAATGCAATGTTGACAGATTTAAGCAAATAGGATGCAAAATTGAAGAACAAGCTAAATGATAATGAGATAAACTATAATAAGCTACAAACAACTAAAATAAGCTAAATAAGCACTAATAAGCTAGATAAAACATATCTAAGCTACTTGAACAATGAAATACAATTTTAAAGCAATAAGTTGGAATTTCTCACTTTTGGCCCTAGCTAAACAAGGGCTCCCAATTAAGGGCAGCTACAAGCTACAACTTATTCAGAGAATAAGCTGGTAAAAGTCCCTCTTGCCAATCCCTTAAGGCAACTTCCAAAGCTTTCCACAATTTAGCATAGGTATTTGTTTGACTGAAATGGTGTTTTGTGTGTAAAAGCAGTTTTGAATTTAAACAAAGCTTGTAATAAGCTATAATAAGCTTATAAAAACTCAACTAAACAAACTCAAAGCTTATTGAAGCTTTTGAAAGGAATTTAGACATATTTTGTTTTTTTTTTTTTTTTTTTTTTTTTTTTTTTTTTTTTTTGTGATTTTGTTTGATAAACCGAAAGTAAAGTTAATAAGCTAAAATGAATTTAAACAAGCTAAACAAAGCTTATGAAACATGAATTCAAGAGTAATGATGTAATTGAAATTATGAAATCTAAAGTAAAATTGCAACAAACTTAAAATTATGATAAAAATTTTGGTTCTGACCAAAATAATAGAGCATTGAATATTCTTATTCAATAGATCATTGAATTGTCCAATTCAATAGGGTGTGTGTGTGCTTAGCATTATAGGTTAATTTACGTGCTACATTGTCTTAGTTTGATATTTATCAAAGATCCTCATTTACGCATAAGTGAAATGTTCCCCCGTTGTGATCTCGTGAAAATGTTGATGTTATCTCGTCTAAAGTAATGGCTTGTATGGCTGGACTGGGATGAACTGGCATATTGACAGTCGTAGAGGACATATTATCTTCCATCCCAGTGTTTGAGGATAGAACAACCGGGTGGGAAGCAGACATGGTACTGTAACAAACCATAAAATAGTAATGTAAGTAAAATGCCAAATAATATGATTAACAAGATTTTAGTTAGTTGCGCACATCTGCCAAGCAAATATCCATGCCTAACTAAAATGAATGCAATTTACTTATGATCTAGTGATGCATTAATCCTAATGCATAAAGCGGTCACGGAAGGCATAGGCGGTGGTATAAAATAATCCCGTTTTAAAAGTGCGGTTATAGTCCAAATGTTTTGAAAACTCTTTGGTTCACTATAACCTTGGCTCGATGCTAATCATGTAACCCCCGAAATCATAATGACAGCGGAAAACTAATCGGGGTGTTACTCAAATGGAGATCATAATCAAAAATCATAGAAAACGACTAGAAAGAGATGTTTTATTAAAAATAGTTATCATTCATCAAAAACTCATAGTTATTACAAAACATTCCAAATTGTTTAAGTGTTTTCCTGGAATATAGAGCATGAGTTTGAAAGAAATGACAACTTTATGTTTACACCGCAAGAAAGGTCTTGGTATGCCCCACTCCGTGCCTCCGACACAATCTTCATTTGATTACGAGATAACATGCTTAAAAGGTCAACAATAATGTTGAGTGAAATCCATAGGTTTAAATAACAGTTGAACACAAGAATATGAGCATGATAATTGTAAACTAACAATATCATAAAGAAAATCATGATTATTATGCACTAAGCACATGCAACCAAGGCTCATTGCATAAACCGAATTACTGGTCACGTAAGTTTGCTCCAAAGGAGGTAATAGCCAATTACCTAATGCAATTCAAATATGGTGCGCCCCGATTATTTCCTATAACCAAGACGGAGTCGTTACTCCCCATAGTACTATTCACAATATTTGCGTTCACTCGCGGTGACTAATGGTTCATGATACATGGGACTTATGGCTAAATATTTAGGCAATTCCAATAATCAAGAAGCGAACATTTATGAAAAACCTTGTGTTCTAGTTTAGAGCATGCATCGTCCTCGCGGGGTTTGCAAATAAAAGTAAAAGCGAGGCTATGAACTCACCTTGATGATAATGAACAAGCACAAATAGATCAAGCACAATGTAGCGGAGGTTCCAAACCGAAACCTAAAAATGATGAGATGGCGAGTCTCGAATATGATAAACATTTGGGTTCTCGACCAAAATAATAGAGCATTGAATATTCTTATTCAATAGATCGTTGAATTGTCCAATTCAATAGGGTGTGTGCGTGCTTAGCGTTTTAGGTTAATTTACGTGTTGCATTGTCTTACTTTGATATTTATCAAATATCCTCACTTACGCATAAGTGAAATGTTCCCTGTTGTGATCTCGTGAAAATTTTGATGTTATTGAGTATTTTAGTTCGTTTAGATCCACATGCGTTTCTGAGTTAACGATATGCGATATTGTGGTAAGTATATCGTATAATGTTCAAAATAGAGCGTTAAAGAATTAAAATGTAATTATGAAACGGTTGTAATGCGATAATTCAACCTGTAGCAAAATTCTTAACATGTATCAAATGACATATAAAAATATTTAGTAAAAAAAAGAAAACATTACATCAATTATGAGATACTAACTAACAACACACGTTACTCATACTTCTTGATACACGATATTTGATGTGTATTCCTTCTTAACGTAACTCTTTGGTGGTTTAACCAATAACTTTGTTGTTCTACGAGATATCCTCTAGACAATGCCACATAAAAGTGGACATGCAAGAAAAGCAGTCGGGCAAATAGACACCCACATTTGAAATTGTTTGGCCTTGAATTTTATTAATAGTCATTGCAAAGCTAAAGTAGCGAGGGTGCGTTCTTTTAATTTGAAAGGAATATGTCTTCTTGAGGAGTACCGTGCATAGGATGAATGGCGGCACACCATTCACACATTCACACATTCACACACCCGTCCACATCGTCACACACCATTCACCAACACCAAAGGATGAATGGCGGCATCGAGGGACCGGAGGCGGCGAGGCAATAGCGACATAAAAGGATTTTGTATTTGTGGGTTTATTTGGTGTGCGTGTGTGATATTCTCAAAATTGTTAGATGGTTGTAATTTTATGCAAGGTTGCAAAAATCGCGAATCGGTGATGAGGTGGTCGACCCCACAGTAGCTTGTAATCGGTCTACAGCGGGATTAATCGGTGATTAATCGCATTGGCATTTTGGCGAGTTTTGGGTATTTCCGTCGAGTTTGGGTATTCCCGAAAGATTTTCCTTAAAACATCTTGTAATAGATATAAGCAATGACTATAAGTGATTACATTTGTTCGGGGTTGCAAAATAGCGAATTGGTGATAAATCGCATTGGCATTTCTTCTGAGCTTTGGGTATTTGTGTGAGTTTTGGTATTCCGGAATGATTTTATTTGAAAAACATCTTGTAATACATATAAATAGTGACTATAAGTAATTAAAACTAATTTACAATTGAGTTTAGGGTATTTCAATAAAATTTATAAGTTTTGTAGTTTGACCATCGATTAACTTATTGACCACTGTTGACCGATTTGTTTGAGCGATTTACAAAATGGGCAAGGTCGGTGGCCAAGATGCACCTGTCGGTGATTAATCGGCTTTGTAGACCTTTTTGCAACACCGATTTTATGTATGCTTGAGTTTCACAAATCATATATATTAACTGTATTTACAAAAAAATAGGACATTTGCCATACATAGATATTTTAAATGAGGACCTTTGCCATACATAAAAGATTAAGTAAAGTAAATGCAAATGAAATGTAATAGTGTGGATTGTAATGAGTTTCCTTTAGCATTTCACAAACATTCCATATTGACTCACGTTTTCCTTTTAGGGAATTGATATGTACACATATCAATTTGATTCATACACATAAAATACAAATGTAAATAGACTCTTATGCCCTTATCTAGTTTTAACCCCTTTTTATATACCGTAGTTTGAGAAAAAATTAATTGTGCCTCCTCTCACGTCCACATTGAAGCCATCACAGGTAAATGAGCACAATTGATTGATTATCTTCTAATAAATGAATTGATCATTATATTTTACTGTCATAATCAATCGAAAGTATACATCATGCCATTGGTTTTCATGTTTTCCATAAGATCTGATTATTCAAAGAGCTTTTTATATGTTTACATGATTGTTTATGTCTTGATTTTTGAACGTAGTCTAATAATTTTCATGCATAACACCATTATCTTCCTCTATATTTAGGCAACAAATGAACTCTTCAAGTCCAATATTTCAAGATGAAGAACTTTATCTTAATAGCTCTACATTCAAGTCGGTTGATGATTTACTAAAAAGCGTGCGAGCATTTTATTATGCTAAAGGATATTAGCTATCTATTCGTGATTCGAAAAAAGACGAGTATGTTGCATTCCAGCGTGACTGAAGTGGTTCCTACCGAGATATGCATCTATTGGAGAAAAAAGAAAACGGAGCACAGCATCTTGTTTGATCAAATGCCCCTTCCACATAGAAGGCAATTTACTTTAAATTGCCTTCTATGTATCTTGTGTGAACAGCAGCTTTGCCTTAATGTGTTTTGAGGGACAGGTTGAACGTTTTCTTGATGTTGGTATCTAAGCATGCATTGGTGATCATTTTTATTTATTAAATATGAACTGACATCACATATGTATGTATTGAGCCACTTTTCTAATTTACGAAAATTAAAACACACAAAACCGAAGACGACAGTCACATAGAAGCGATGGAAAAAAAATGACCAGAAGGAAAGTAGGAAATCAAAGATTTTGTTTGCTGGAAGTCTTAAGAAAAGTCAAATAATGACTACTCGTAAAATATAAAAGAGGGCATAGTGGTCTATTTACAATTATATTTATGTGTATCAATCAAATTAGTATGTGTACATATCAATTCCCTTCCTTTTATGATTTCATTGACCAAACATTTCACTTCTCACTTGACTATTATTTGCCACAACTAACGTAGATAAGTTACCAAATATAAGTTTTCCATACTTATGTTTTTGAACCAACGTTTACGAACATACAATTTATTTGCAACAACTAACTTTTTATGTGTACAAGTGCTAGTTGTTGAATGTGGTACCATGAGTCTCTAAGAGTTTTTCACTTTTCCACATTTCTAACTTACCAAATATAAGTTTTTAACTTTTCCACATATTGACTTTTCCACATTCCAATGTTAACCATTTTTCTATTATATGTAGTATATATATATAATTGTAATCACGATGGTTGTGACTTTTCCACATTCGATATTCTTGCATCACGTTATAAAAATCTTGCATCACAATTATAATTGTGATGCGATAATTCTAACCTTAATGCACTAAAATCGTGATTATGATGCGATGAAATTTATAACAAGTGATGCGATAACTTATAACCTTAATGCACTAATAAGTTTTGGTGCATCTTTATTATAAGTTAATAGTTCGGTGCATCAACTATGATGCACTAAAATCAATATTATAACCCGTCTGCACTAAAATCGTGATTGTGATGCGATAACTTTATAAGCGTGATGCGATAATTTATAACCTTAATGCACTAAAATCATAATTGTGGCCGATAACTTATAACCTTAATGCACTAATAAGTCTTGGTGCATCTTTATTATAAGTTATTGCATCATAGTTAATAGTTAAGTGCATCAACTATGATGCACTAAAATCAATGTTATAACATTAATGCACTAAAATCATGATTGTGATGCGATAACTTTATAAGCGTGATGCGATAACTTTATAATTGTGATGCGATAATTTATAACCTTAATGCACTAAAATTATGATTTGTGATGCGATAACTTTATAAGCGTGATGCGATAAAAAATTTAGGGAAAAAAAATTTTGCCCAAAAATTTTTTTTGGCGGAAAAAAATTTTTGAGGGGGTAGGGGCGGGGGTGGGTGGGTGGGGGTGGGGTATGGTGATGTGGCGTGATGATGTGGCAAATGTGACACATGTCGCTCCGCATCATCCTTCTCATTCTTTTCATTCTAAAAACTTTCATAATAACTTAAACCTATATATATATATATATATATATATATATATATATATATATATATATATATATATATATATATATATAGATTTGAAACCCAGCAATGGTAGATATGACTATAATTTTTCTTTTGTTGTTTTTGTTAGCGTAAATCGTTTTTAAAATTGTCATAAAATATTATAAGGCGATTGGTGGATGCATTAGTTTTAGTCATTTGTTTGTCATTTTAAATGTTCATCGATAATATTCTACACAAATAAAGCGGTTATAAAAACTTAAAAAGTGTTTTGGGTCATAACTATCTTGAAAGTAAACATGATGTTCTTCGAATTTGCAAAGTCAACAATATGCTTTGCAAAACGACCATCTACAGAAAGTGTTGGAATTATTTACTATTTCCTACAATGTCGTACTGAAGGGCTCAATAGTTCGGCTTTCGTTGCAGGCATTTGCACCTCCTCGACATATTCTTCAGGCACTGATGTTGTTGTCTTGGGCACTCTCGGAAGCGCAAGTGTTGCTGAAAAGGTGTTTTCAACTATTGTATATGTTTCCATATTGCTGCATTTTTGATGCTACATACGATTAGGCATAATATCCTCACATGACCTTCCTCATCACTAGCATTAATCGAACTCGTGAGTTTGTAAAATATGGATTGAAATAGTACCGCCATATGATGTTGACTCATAAAGGTTGCTGATCATTCTTTGTTAAAAGCAGGCTTTAGCATTAACTTTTGTATTATCTTTGCTACTTCATATCGGTATATCACTTTAAAACTTGTGACTTTTCCTACACAAATAGTTATGCATTACAATAAAACAAACCAAAGTCAAATGTGATAATATTGAGCAATTGGAAATACCATGATTGCATGTTTGAGAAGCAACTTCCTCTTTTCTTGTTGATTGCGGTTCTTTTACGGTATAATATTGGTTCCTATTGTCATGATCATAACGGTGAATATACTTTTAAGTAAAGAGCAATAATGATATAAGAAATGTACCTTGTTCAACACTACGAGGAGCAGTCCATGAGCAACGACGTAAATCAAGCATGTGGCATCAAGAGCAATGGCAAATTATTTATGCAAATTAAACATGTGTAGCATGCAAATTATACATATAGCAACATTATGTAACCCGATATATACCTTTGTGGTTGTGATATTCTTTGTGATTCAAGCCGCTCATGGTGTTCATCGCTTGTTGTTCCACTTTGTATTGCGTATCACAAAGTATGACTATCGAGACATTTTTTATTGAATCAAACTCGAATGAATACACAGGAATTATTGATTACGTTTCAACTTTGATGCAATCGGACACGGCACTACCTAAGTGTATGCGTTGTCTCGGCTTTTAATGCCAGCGAATGAGGTGCATAGTGGTGGTCCTTTTCTCCGGAGCTTCGTTTCGGGAGGAGTAAGTGTCTAACTTATACATGTTAACGAATAAAATTATATTTCTTAAAATTGGTATCCCACGATTCACGACATAATACTTAAGTACACATCATTTCAACATTCCTTAATCACAAGCGTAAACATACATAATCAATAAATTGCAAAGCTACTAACCTCCAAGTCTTACTGTTAAATACACTTTCTGTGTTGTATAATCCATGTGGCAATCTAATTAAGGCTTAAAAACTATAATGTAGTGACCAAAACTAAATTACCTTCTCCTAGTTGCCTCGATGGGGTCGAGAACCGAGCAATGTAGTACTTCCAACCGTGTATCATCTACCATCGTCGATGCTTGGATCTTCCACAAAGCATTCGATCAAATATTGAGGCGATAGGATCAATCATTTGATGCTGCAAAAGCAAGTTATGTCATTAATCGAGAAAACATATGTGGGTGAGGAAGGTTTTACAAGTTTCAATCCATCAAAATAGCTATATTTCCATTTTGGTCGTCTCACTAATCAGCTTCTCCATTTTGGGGGAAATTACTTGATTAATATGGTGTAAATCCCATTTGCGAAAATAAAAAATAAATAAATAAATAAATAAAATTTATGATGTTACTCTGGGACCATGTGGCCATGTTTATTTGTAATTAGAGGTGGTAATTTTGGAGGTTATACTTACAAATGGGTCAACTTGCTCAAGCGTCACCCAAAGTGTATTTGGAAGACAAAAACATCCTAAATAACATACCAAAAGAAGTATGAAAAAAGTATGTCATTATCGTAATCGTAGGTTTGAAGATCATGTTTAACACGCTAACTATTTATAAAAACACAAAAAGTGTTTGTGGGTCAACAACTCAAAGATAACCCGTCTTGACACAGTATAAAAACTTATCCGTTTTGACTGCTACCGGCGAGCCCAACCATCAAATTTGACAACGAATATTTAGGTACTCTACACAAGAAGGAAGTGACCTCGGTGAAAGGCTAGAAATTCAGATTGTTAATATATGAAACGAGATATTGTGTAGTCATACACTTTTCTCTAGAAGTATCAATTTCTCTCGGAT
The DNA here is from genome assembly GCA_022545495.1 of Chrysanthemum lavandulifolium. Classification (NCBI taxonomy): domain Eukaryota; kingdom Viridiplantae; phylum Streptophyta; class Magnoliopsida; order Asterales; family Asteraceae; genus Chrysanthemum; species Chrysanthemum lavandulifolium. Next base: position 205,285,597 of record CM040242.1, read on the forward strand.
GTTAAAATATTCTTGAATAAAGAATCGCACTCGAGATATCGGATATTAGAACTACCCCAAATCATAAGCTTTATATATGCAATGGCCAATGTCCGCATTGTTATCATAATGCGAGCTGTAAAAATTACTTTGGGTCCACAACATCAACAAATTTTGTCGTTAGTAAAGGGTTCATATCATTGACCAAAAATTCAAAACATTTCCATACTAAATTCACCCTATTGAAAGTGTCGGTTTATATGGGACGAAGGGTTACAACCAAGGATTGTTGACTTCGACTTAAAGGTCAATAAGCAGTAAAAGTCCTTGAATTACCTCAAAAGCTCGGGGAAAAAGTAGAAAATGAAAATTCATCACTCGGATCGCCCTTAAATCCACATTTATTGTTTCCTTTGGAAGTATCCGAGGTAGATCCAACCAATATATGTACCAAATATCAAGATCGGCAAGTATGTTCTTTGCCTCTTGATATGCACTTAAAACAATAGCTAATAATAACATGATGGATGGCAACCACTGCGTAACAGAAAAATAAAAACGTACCAGAAAATATTAGTTTCATGGGATAAAATAAGAAAAAATGACTTCATTTAAACTTACCAAATGTAACATGTTATCTTATAAGAGTGCTTGTTTTTTGTTTTCTAAAGGGGTGTTTGTTTAGTCTTATTTGTTTGGTTTTTCATCTTTTTAAACTTTAGAAAAGATAATCAGCTCAATCTTTAGAGCTAATTAAGATCAAAAGCCAATTTAATGTTCATAAAATACTTAAAAATAGGAGAGAAAGTGTTGGCAAATCTCTTGTGCCAAAATCTTTCGTTCCATCATTCTTGAAGGAACCATTTCAACCAAACTCCTTTTGACCCATTACCCAAGTATTGACCGCCATCTTTCCACCTCTAATTGCTATGATGTATAATGACTAACCTTTTCTTTTTCTCCCAATCTACACTCCAATTTCAATTGAGACCAATTCCTATGCCTGCAAAGAATAGGCAGAAACATAGTTACAAAAGTGAGCAATATAATCTCTGCAAGTAGATAAATGATTCAGAAAAGTATAATATAATTTTTCTCTACCACCCATCTGTCGACACGTTAGTGACATCATCACCTTTGTAAACAAAAACACAAATCCATCAAGTAGAGATATACTCAAACACACCTTTCAAGAACTTTTAATTCTTCACGATATATAGATTGGCATGTGTTATAGTCATCCACTACCAACGTTAGGTAATCCTCGTTGCTAATGTTTGATGTTGTCATTAATAAAGAAGAATATTCACAATCATGAACTCAATTTCAAAATTATTTAGTCGGACTTGAAAATTAAAATCTCACCGATATGTACATCCACTTTCTTCATAATAGTTGTTCAAAGTATCACCATTTATGTCCGTTGAGGTAACATTTTGATAGGAGCGCAAATATTTTAGATACAAAAGCGACACATGGAGCTTCGGTGCGGAATCACAAGCCTCGAAGATTTCCTCACAAGCTCGGCCTCATGCAATCACATCGGACTTACCAACATCACTATCTAAAACTTCTCGTTTGGGTATAAAAGTCATGAAATCTGAAATAGCTTGTGCAATAACGGTAGGGCATATGTTTAACTACCATAGACAAAATAGCATCTAATAATGGAAGCCACTTACTCTTAACCGATGAAGAACAAATTTGGATCCTAATTACTGCATTTCACGAGGAGAGCAGAGACAAATTCAACGATTTAATCAACTTTTCAAGATCCCTTATAGTAATCGGTGTGAACCTAGAATAATCAAATGTATGTATTTCTTTTCCTTGCGAGACGCCTTGCCGCTTGTGGATTCGGATGGAACAACGAGCGGTTTGGCATATCTCAATCAAGTCCAAACTAAAATTAGCATAAGCAGTAGTTCCATATACCAATTTAGAGATAAGTAAGTCACATGTGTCGGTGGCAATTACCGTTCAGTTTTGTTTTATATCTATTAGTATTGGAAACTGATATTGTTTCATCAGTGTGATGCAGAACAGTTTCAGAATACGATGCGGGCATATCTTCAATGACAACACCTGCAAGATCAACCGCTGATGTTCCAAAGTCCATAGCTGCAAATATACGTAAATACTTATCATCATAACTTGCTACTAACATATACCTCACTATTTTTTGATAACCTTTCCTTGACTTTTATGCTCATTGGATAACTTCCTGATAGATTTAGAGGATAAAAAATATTTAAGACCGGATATTTAAGGGGCAATCTATAACACGTGCTTACTTAATTTTTATTGACTTGAGCAGATTATTTCTTTGTTAGGAGAATACAAATCCCATGATATATGCTCAAGATTTCAACTGGCCTATTATGCCCCTTTGTGATTTTCTTTGCATTAAGATGTTTCACTCACGGTATTCAAAGTTGGGCCACCTATAGAGAATCTCAAGATATTCTGCTAATCCAACCCGTGGGTTCAAGCATAAATATTCCTTGTAACTAAACTATCACTTACTACCGACCTTTATATAACTTCTCATTATAAAATCTTAAAGGCTAATTATATGCCATTGACAAGTGCAACAATCAACCATTGTTATAACTCTTATTTTGATAACCATTGGAAAAGCTTAGAAGGCAGTTAAATGCCATTTTAGCTCACAAGAGAATGAGTATTCTACTTATAAGTAACTATTATGAGTAATCAAACGCCTTATGGCTTATTTCTCTTGTTCAATGCACTTTCCCATAGTGACCTCTTGATCTCCATGTACATATAATGAATTCAATTACATTTGAAAGAAAGCATAGTAAGCGAGTTGAGCAAGAAGTCACAAATCACGTGTATCTTTTGGCAATAGGGTGCGTCATAAATGAAATACTATAATAGAAAAATCAAAATAGTTACATAATAAAGTATTTAATAGATGAAAATGAAATCATATATATTACAATGTACAGTGTATTATTTAATTGAAGCAATAATCGTATACATACTCGTTGAAAACTCCTTGTTCTGCTTTCAAAATTCTCTTCCATAGCGTACTGTATGGCGAAGAATGCATCGTAAAACATATTCACACCCTTCATTGCCTGTAAAACAAATTATTATGATATATGTCATGGATGATCATGCTAGTTGATAATACAAAAAATATGTCGTCGATATTGTCGAGATAGTAAGATGGGGCGAGGCGGTTTTCATATCAACACGGACAAGAGCCATCGACTATGGCAAATGTAAGAGTTCGGATGTGATCAACAACAACTCGTATGTCATGTAAATACCATCCTCGTTATCAGTCCCCACTTTGCGAGTATAAGCTTGGCACCAAGTTTCCTGCCAAAAATAGAGTTAAAAAAATGCATATTGAACCTGCAGGTTTGACCTTAAAAAATTACCAATTATGCCTGTGACCAAAGCACATGTAAAATACATGGAAATAACTTGTAATGTACGGTTTATATTCATTCCTGAGTCCTCATAATTAGGATAGTGATTGTGGTAGTGTTTTACGCAATCTATGATGAGAATGATATAAAATAGACTTTATAGATACTTGAGAAACAACCCACAATAACGGCAAATGCGATCATAGTTACCCAAAGAGACATACTCGAGGCGGGCACGTAAGTTTCAAGAATGAACCAAGTCAAGTAAAATTAACGTGGAAAATATCATCACAAGCGGTGTGTCAAATACCTACCTTCATGTGCTTGCATGGTCATCATATGTAAGCGGATCATGAGAAAATGGCCCGGCATCTCGAGCTATACCAAAAGAATATGTCATTCCGTAGGTAGCATACAAATATTGTACCGAGACAAAGGTGTACCACCATGAGTTAAGTCAGTACATGTGCTCCTTGGGCGTGGGTGCCTATTATCATGCGGATCCGCTAAGAGACAATCCATCTTGTCGATTCGCACCAAAAGAATGATACCTAGTCGGTATCTAAGACCAATAAACTTTGTGGGCGGGATACGGTCAAAACATATCAGCATAAATGACATAAAATACCTCGACTTTTCATGTGTGAGTGGCTATTACACAGCCAGAGCTAACGACCGAAAGGAATGCCCGTTTTGGCAAGCTTGTTAACAATTGCAGAGGAAATAATACTAATTAAGCAAGTTGAAAAGAATGGGGTGAACCGAGAACAATAGCTATAGCTAGAAAACAAATATTGAAAACCACCAATATGCTCAACACCATCAATATTAATGCATAAACAACGATTATCGGTTATATATGTATCGAGTGTTTACAGGGGATCAACGGTGCCAGAGTTGAGCAGGTCATTCTTGATGAGTGAAGATCGAATGACAAAGCGACACAATACAACACTTTGAACCTCACGTCTTCATCTTACATCTCCTATAATCATTGTTTATTGCAGTTAAAGATGAGTTACAAACAACTACGATGAACAACCGAAAAGCTTATGCTTAAACTAAAATTACTGCGCCAATGGAATTAAATCATCATGTGCCATACTTATAGAGGCTTTTTTAACACGATTAGTTTAAATATATGTACACAAACCGAAACATTATTATCAATATCGCAAATATCGTATTGCTGTCTGATAAAATTTAGGTTTTTCGGATGTTTTGGGATGTACTCATAACTCGATGCAGTTATCGGTCAAAGGTGTATTAAAATCATATATAAATCAAGAGTAACAATGTAACAATAACATGAACTTCATTACTTACCTCGGCTTTACCCATGAGTCATCAATATGCACAATCCGAATTGGAGCACGGTAAATTGATTGATTTTCCTTCAAACCAGGATGTTGAAGTTGTTTTCGTTTTAGCGATTACGGTTGATAAAATCTCATCTCCTTTTGCAATTACTTTCTTAGGTGGATCATGTTTGTGTTGACCACCCCACAATCTCATGCACGTAATGAAGCAACTTAAGTTAGCAATGTAATATGCCTACTACCACTGAGATAATAATAGTTTGTGGGGCTCATGAGCAAGCATCCTCAAAACATATCCATTACACAAAAACATATCAAGCATAATTTTAATTAGAAGAAACATTACACGACATGTCAAGCGTCCATGGTTCCAAACCTGTGATGAAGAAAACACAAAAATCAGTAAACGGTTTTTGAGAAAAAAATATAATGAACAGAGGTTTGTATTTTTTGGAAAATATACGTAATGATTTTTTTTGTTGATAATGAATGAATTAAGAAAAAATATATATTTAAGGAAAATATATGTATAAAAAGTTTTAAAAAAGATAATTACTTAATATAATTTTCGTAGATAAATTGTATTTAGTATAGGATTCTAATATAATTATAGCCATTTATAGATTATAATATGCAACATAATTATCAGAATAACTTGTTGCCTAAGTGGTAAACACACAAGTTATTTATCAAAACAACCGAGGTTCAATCCTTGCAAGGAACCTTTTTTATAAAAAATTTTGAAAAATCTTTAAAAAAAATTCCGAAAATTACAAAAAAATAAAATAAAATAAAATTCGGAAAATTAACAATTAATTGCTTAGTTGGACAACTTATGCTTATGTGGCATGAAAATTGATTATTTGGCATTGAGGTGACATTAATGCCAAATCTTCTCGTATATATAATATATATATATATATATATATATATATATATATATATATATATATATATATATATATATATATATATATATATATATATATATATATATAACGAGAGGCATGACACGTAGATTATTCCACAATTGCCACCTTAATCCCATGTAATTCATTTTAATGCCATGTAATCATTAGTTGTCCACCTAAGAAATATTTTTGTCCACCTAAGCAATATTTTTTTAATTTAATTAAATATTATGTAAATTTCGATTTTTAATAGTTATTTTCGAAAATTATTTATATAAAAGGAGCCTTGCAAGATTGAACCTGGTTATTGGATAAATAACAAGTGTGTTTACCACTTAGGCAACAAGTTATTTTGATAATTATGTTGCATATTATAATCTATAAATGCCTATAATTATATTGAAATCCTATACTAAATACAATTCTTAGAAAGCAATATTTTTTTAATTATTCTTTATTTGTTTAAAGTATTTTTAATTAAAAAGTCAAATTTTTTGTTGATTTGGCAAAAACCTAAACTACAAACGTAATGTCATTTACATTCCTTATATACTTCTAAGGATTAATTTCATATATCACCCTACTTTCAGGATTAATTTCATATATACCCAAAGTGCAAGTATTGAATGCATAATGTACAATGTTTTTAATGCATGTTTGGGTATATATGAAATTTCAACTAAAAGGAGGAAATATGAAATTGCCTCTACTTCTAAATACTATTGCTATCGATAAATATAAATCATGTCTCTATCATAATCAACATCATTATATCATAATATGATATCATCGATTATCATCACCAACAAAATCATCATGAAAGCGATCATCATTGTTTGGACACAAGTATTCCCGAACTTACCTTCAAAACAACAAGGATTAATATGATGCTAATAACGCAAAGGTGATATTTTATTAATTTTCATTACCAATGTTTTTATAAATTTGTTATATCATATATTTAGAGGCTTTGATTTAATGTAATCTTTTATATAGTTGCAAAGGATTATGAAGATGCAGGGTCTTCATGTTTTAGTGTGGAAGCATAAGAATGATGATAAATAGGCATGTGTATTTTTTTGAACATAAGGTATGTGTAATTCAATTGCTTATTACTTCACTAATATATACTTTTGCCTATTTCTTTTTTATAGCATTATGCATGTACGTGAATAAAATCTTTATAATTTGTCGATCATAAGATAATCCAGTTGTACATTATATAGGAATACTTTAGGTTGCTATGACTTTGGGACATGCTAATTGTTTTATTAACTACTTAACAAGAGTTGACGTTTGACATATCAAAGTTATGGCCATATGAATTTACGTTGATGCTTTTAAACTTCTGTTGAGTAGCATTCTTCATCCTACTAAGATGAGCTTGAAAACATTCACAGCATGATTCACAACTGATAGGTGACTTTTGTGAATCTCTTTGTTGAATAACTTTATCTTTCTTTTTTAGAATGAAGTGAACATCTTAGGACGTTTGGCTCATTCCAATATTATTAATCTCGTGGGATCTTGCAATGACGAACAAGAATACTTTTTGTTTATGAGTATATCACGAACGAAGTCTTGATCACTTTATATCTGAGGTAAAACAAATATAACTCAATCTTTCTAAAACCAATATGTAATTGATTCCTTATTTTTCAATATGCCTAGGTTTGCTTTTCTTAAAGATGGGAATTCTTTAATTGCTATTGGAGGCTTGTGGGAAACTCTTGATAGGTTTCGGAAGGGAGTTGTTTGCGGTCGAGGTCTGAGGTTTTGTTCCTAACTTCTAAAGGTACATGTGTTGTTCATTTGGTGAGTAGTGTTATATATAATTTTAGAGGTTGTTTGGGATTTACTTATAGAAATTCGTATCTTATTGTTTTTTTTTCTCTGGAAATGCGTTATATATTCACCAAAGAAATGGCGAAAGCCAAAAGAGAAATCCCAGTGACATTGCCTAACAAAAATATCGAACAAGGACCTAAAACATGCACATTGGGACTGTTTTGAGGTGTTTTAAGCATATTATATGTTAAGGGAAATATGAATGACTGTGATTTCTTACGTTACCTCCTATTGATTATGTTAATTGGTGTTTTGATTTGCGTATTAAAACTTATTTTCTAATCTTTTATTGTTTGGATAAATATATTACTTTTTATAAAATAGTAATTAGCCCATTGAATTTAGAAAATGACTATAATTTTTATACTAATGATAGAGTTATCTTGCTGATTTAGTTCTTTGGATCATATAGTTTTTCTAATTCTGACTAGCACTTTAGCGATATTGGATCAATATAAATATTCATGGTTCAATATAAATATTCAATATAAAGTCATTGAAGATTTTAAGAATCGTTTAAACCTGATAAATAATATGCTTGTGAAGCAGGATGCTTTGGGTTACTTTCAAAATGCAATATGTAACAAGTCAAAGTAGAAGGCAAGAACATGTCGTGATAACCTAAACAGTTTGGACACACGCACGGTCCAGTATTTGAAATATGGGTAATGAACGGATTGAGTTGCTCCGATGCTGAACCGTTTTGTTTGATCTGTTAGGATTATAACTTAATGGGTCGATAGTGCTACATCAGTTGTTGATGTTACATGTGATAACATGTTTAGGTAAATAATGTCATGATTATTTAGGTTTACGTGTCTAGGCCCTAGGACGTAAATGAACCTTGGTACGGAACAAACATAATTGGGGACTGTATTGATGCACATGTTTGTTCATCTAAGTCAACTCATATAAGAGTACTCAGATAATTGCATTACACATCTGTTAGGAATTAGAAAATTCCGGTCTTGAAAAGTCGGTCACCCCAACTATTATCTAGCATAAGTTAGCTCGTAGATTGGTCATTAATTACGGTTTATGTAGTTAGTTAATAGTGAATAATAGTATAGTGCAACACCGTGGAAGAAGGTCGGTCTTTACCAGCTGTATCCACGATCCACGAGCCGTCGGGAGGTCGTTTAGGTTGTAACCTATAAATACCCTCTACCTTGCAAGGTAGAGGGTTGGATGTTCTTTGGTAATCTAATATTCGACTAGTTTCTCTCACTAGAATGTCCCACTCTTTCTCTCTCTAAAATCATCTATGTGCTAATTGTGTTAATGTTATGATGTGTAAGTGAAAAGTTAATATCTTTCAATTGGTATCAAGAGCCATGGTTAGATCATATCTTGCACATCTTTGGATTTATAGTGGTTTTTAGGTGGTTTTTGAGTTTGAAAAAGTTTAGTGGTTTTTGCATCATTTGGTTGATTTCTTGTGTTAAAGTTTGAATTTTGTTGGTACTTTTATGTTTAGAATCATCAAAAGTGTTTAGGTTTTCATTTGGTAAGCTTGAATCATCTTGGTTGGGTTGTTCTTGGATTGAAAAGTGAAAGTTACTTGGTTTTCATGTTAGCGACTTAGCTCTCGGAAAAGTTTCTTGGTAGCGACTTGCTTCATAGTTTTGTAGCGAGTTCTGAGTTATAAAAGCTAGCGAGTTAGAGCTAGCGAGTTAAAGTACAAGTAGTGGAATCTCCACTCACGGTTAGCGACTTAATGGTAGCGACTTAGTCTGCGACGAGTTGCTCTTTAGCGACTTGCATATCTAGCGACTTGTGTGGCAATTCTTGCACAAATTTGGCTAGCGACTTAGTGCATGTGAGTTACTACTTAGCGACTTGTCTCTCATCTCGACTTGGGACTCTAGCGAATTAGGGGTGTAGAGTTAAAGGCTAGCAATTAGTACACTTATTGCTAGCGACTTAGTGTGTTGGCGAATTAGTGTTGGCGACTAGGTGTAGTATTTTCTAGCGACTAGGGATTAGTACTATTTTGTTGGTAGCAAATTGATTACGAATTCTCTAGAGATTTGAGGAGTAATTCATAATAACACAATGTCGGTCATCACGGATCCCTTAATCACCAAAGTACTTGCTCTCTGTAAACGACCGAATAGTGAAGCAGAATGCCCATCGAAGGCCTCACACCAAATGACTCGTATTGATCAATCGAACAACTCAAATATGTCACACTTAACTTCTTGGATGATACTAAGAATGTGGTATGCACCGGTGAGCCGTTTCAACATCTCGATCGACTTCTCAAATTACTCTTAGCAACAACCATGGATCGAACAAGTTGTGCCATTCTTCGTCGGGACTTTCCCACTTTAACAAGAGTGTATTGTTTAACCTAGATCGTGAGGTTTCAAATCACCAAAGAAAAGCTCTCAATGATGATTCTCATCTTGCTCTTCAAACCATCTTCAACCAATTTGACCACTTATCAGGAAGAATACTCCTCGATTTTGATAATACCATGGTGGAATGTCCTTCAAAAGCACAGGAATGGAAATTCATGAGTTCGAAACTCATTTATTCAACTCATGAGTAATATGGAAACATACATCGAGGAAGCGCAAAGAGAATAACAAGTGAAGGAATTGAATGAGTGTCAAGAGTGTCCATGGAACAATGATGACGTGTCATGCTCCACTCCAGTTGAACCGTGAGAATACTGCGATTCTGAGAATCTCGACTATGATGGAAAAGGATGAAGAAAACAACAACGATCTCAAATTCTCGAGTCGAAAAAGGTAACAATCAACAAGGTACACTTATCGATCACACCAATTCTCAAGAAGGTACATGACTCTTACCACGAACATAACAATGTGGAATCAATCTTTGTTTTATGCGAATCTAGTGCAAGTAACATGATTGAAAAATGGGTATATGATGAACTTTCAAACAAATTTTCAATTCTTGAAAAACAACGTATATCGTTGCAAATTGAAATACAACATAAGGATGAAATGTTTTATGCGGAAAAACAGATAGTGTAATGTCTGGAACTTCGAATTTAGAAATTTTTGAAATTAATCGGTTAAAATCCAGTTAGGACAAAGATTCTACCATAAGAAATCAAATCTCTTCTTTCGAAGCCCGAAATATATTGTCATGAGATAAGTGATACACTAGAATCCGAGAATTACGAACTAGCTCTATGTGTGTCCAACCTTCTAAGAGAAAATGAGCACTTAAGAAAGAATCTTGATGAAACAAACTCTAAGTTAGTCAATCAATCAAAACCACTCTTGATGAAAGATATTGATGACCTAAAAGCACAAATTCAGGATAAGAGCTTCAATATTGTTGCCCTAAAAATGAGCTCAGGAAGTATCTCTGGAAATAGGATGAACACTAAGTTTGCAAAACCTTCAACGTTGGGAAAGTCAGCGATTGAGAACCACTTGAAGCGAGCAGTTATTAAACAACCTAATGCCTTTAGGTGCGAAGAGCTAAACCATTGAAATCTAAGCTTACATCCCAAGTTGATTACAAGTCTGTTTTGTCAAAACCGGTCACTTCATTGCCTAATTCGGATATGATGAATCCCAAGCACGGGACTAATGAACATCACCCACAAGTAAAAATGCTACAAGCTTAACTAGATATCATGCAAAACATAGTCGACGGATCAATCCCTAAGAAATTCTCGGATCACAAAAGACAAATAGTCGAAAGAAGGGTGAGCACTCATTTAGTTCATCTCACTGTGGCTTCAAATGGATTCCATGGCGGATTATTTAAGTATCTGAGGACTTAAACGAACTTACATTCCTAAATCATGCCTCAAGTGGATTCCCACAGGTAAATTCTTCAAGAATGTAGAACCTAACAGGATCCCCATTAATGATATGCCTGGATCATACTGTGTTGCATCGAAATGTGAGACTAAACATGTCACTAACCCTTCTATGCACAAGTCTACATGTGCTTCAAGTACAATGTGCTCTCAGTCTTTTTCAGGTACAATGCTCAACTCAATCAGGAACTTCATGACTTGGTTCCCCTCAGATATGAACATAGCTCATTCAGGAGCTATAGCTTGCCAGAGTTGATGTACTTCTTACTTTGACTCCTATTCATTTTGAATCTGGACTCGCCCTTCCATGTCCTTGTACTAATCATGTAAAAAAAAAAAAAAAAAAAAAAAAAAAAAATATTTTATCATATTTTTTTCAAAACTTTATCATGTTTTTCCATATCTAATAAAGAATATTTTCACTGTTATCGATAACATCTACGGCCCTAGAAATGTCATTCAATAATGGCACGGGATCATAGATGAAGTTCGAACAATTGAAATATTCTTGTTTTTCATTTTATCAGGGTAAACTTATGTCAATCAATGTTCTTTGATGAACTTGATTGAGGGAAAAATATACATGCTTTTCTTGACTATATACACCATTGGCTTCATCTTTGGTTTTGAGGCTTGTTTATTGGAATGATGTGGTGATTTCTGCTTGTGTGACTAATCGGTTATATTTTGAAACATCCTTAGAATGGGTTTCCCCATTATAGGATGTGATTATATCTTGCTCATGAGATTTGTAGTGCGTGCCTTCGTTGTAACTGCCTATGTGTTGATATGTTAAAATTGTTTCATGATGCTCAGTGTAATAATCAATGCTAGAGATGTTATCCGTGTTAGCATATTATCACCTCTCATTCAATTAGAACCATAAGGACCAATTGTGTCATTTTGCCTAAGTTAATTTTCATACCCCTAGCGTATTACCTAATAGCGAGTTACCAGTTTTACCCAAAAGTTTTTTCTTTCTCTCTCTCTCGTTCCTTTGTTCCTTCTTCTCCTCATCATTTTCTTACCGGTGAATTAACAAGAGGTTTGAGTTGATGCCTTCGATTGATGTTTTCCTTAAGCCTTAGTGTCCGGTTTCTAACTCTTTGTTATTTTCGGATCCCCCGTGCTCGTGAAGTGTGTGTAGTTGATTCTCTCGCATAGGTTCGGATTCTCATGTAATCGTGTGTGTGACCCCTTATAAAAGGATTGATCGTGTTAAGTTGTGTGGTATATATATTGTTTGGATGATACAGGTTGAATACATTTGATGTATGTTTTAAATGGATTGATGCGATGGGTTGGGGTTAGGAATGTTCTTGGTGGCGAGTTAGATTGTTCTTGGTAGCGACTTAGGTTGAATGTTCTTCATGGCGAGTTAGAGCTCTAGCGAATCGTCTAGTAGCAGTTCACTATTTTTGAGACTTGGTTAGCGAGTTAGTAACTAGCGACTTGTATTTACAAGTTAGCGAATTAATTCACTATTTAGTTAACCTCTTTGTAGCGACTTGGCTTAGACTTGGACTTTATCCTAGCGACTTGGTTAGCGAGTTAGCAGATAGCGATTTGTACTTATAAGTTAGCGAATTTGTTACCTAGCGACTTAGCTGTCTACTTTGTAGCGACTTGGTTTAAGTTTTATTCATGGCAACTTAGTCTTGCATGTTAGCGAATTAGTCTAGCAACTTTGAGAGCTAATCCTTTTATGACTTGTCCGTGGCTCTAGATGACGACTTGTTTCTACAAGTTTATAACAGTGTTCATGACTGAGAATTACAAGTTTAATTCGAATTGTTGAATCAAATTACTCTATGTAAACTGTTATAACATATCTGTTTAGGAAAAAGGTACTTGGGTTCTCTCACGACTGCCAAATGTTTCTTTTTGCCTCATACATATGTGCTATATCACTTTTACATGTGTATCTTGGCTCATGTCATGATCTCTTTGCCCTGTAAAACCCTTATCAGCTCGTCATGTAAACATTTTTTTTATAAGAATGTTCCTCATTGTTATATCTTATCTATGTATGTTGTAAGGTGTCATATAGTAGCAATCTATGCCACTCTATCTCCTCTCCTTATGTGTTGGGAACTTATTCGGTGGTGCTCTCCATTTAATGTCTCACTTACTATGTATTATCTAACCTATTCCCATCCACCATTGTTGATTGTATGATTATTCGAATATCAATGGCAAGTTCAATCCCGGAAAAAGCTACTCCGTCGGGATCATCGGAATACTCTCGAGACGATGAAATCCTTCCAGAAAGTCAATGGGTGCTATTGGTAAAGCAAGCGTATGTGGACCTACAAAGGCTCCCACAAAATCCGATATTCAAAGTTTCAATTGACATCCTCAAAACACTAACTTCTTGGTTGCTATTACCAAGCAATGCTCGATTCACGCCATCTACATTCAACAATTACGGAACACCGTTCAATGGAATAAAATCACGACGATACTCTTGCAAAATTTGGATAATATGGAGTTTACAATTGATTACGATATTTTGAGCAAAGCTCTTGGAATCACATCATGTGACCGACATTCTTTACGTATCTCCACACAGTCTTGTGATCGATCGTATTTCTTATTGGGTTAGGCTATCGAGCGGTATCTCAAGAGCCTCGACATTATCCTTTGGACACATGTATCAACCACGAGAGCTATTGCAACCATTACGAGCGTGTGCTTATGCGGGAAAACATCGGGGTTCGATAAAGTTAGAATTCCCATCTTGCAAATCCTATGGGGAATCGTTAATAGGGTTGATGTGAATGTCTCGGATCGTATTTGGGAAGAATTCTCGCTATCAATGACCACATTCATATCGTGAGAACCTATTTTACGAACAATGTTCAAGGTCGTAAAGCGAGAACAAACTCGTAATTCCCGACATCGATTCTCCAAACTTGTCATCCGATGTCTGCAACAAACTCACAACTTCACTCCTAGGTGCGAATCAACTCTTCACAAAGCAGAACATGAATTTATTTTAGGAAACTTGAAATATGTTCCTAGAGGTTCGAATCAAGAAGTATTTGGATTGCCAATTCCTGATCTTCTTCTCACAGATGATATCAAGAAGAAGGACTACTTCAAACAATACATGAAAAGTGCAACCAAACTCTCTGCTAATGTCACACCCTCTCCCAAGACCACCTCTGACTCTAAAGCATCCTATGCCTCTCTTCCTAAAAAGAGACGTGAAAGATCTCATCAGTCAGAATCTTCATCCAAAAAGCATAAAGAAAAGAAGAAGAAAGTGGAAAAGGAAATAGATGAGAACACTGAGGTGCCAAGGAATACTTTCAGGTTAATTGATGAGGATGACGATGCATAGCGTGGTATTCAAAAAAGTCTTGAAGATCAAAATGTGAAGGCTCCGATGGGTGGAGTTATGTTAAGAGAACCCTCTCAACCACCTCAACAAAGCGCCCCATAACACTTGACAAGGGTAAAGGAGTTGCAAGTGATGAACAAAACTGCTCACATGCTTTTAACCATCTCTTCATCTCCTCTAGCACCACTAATCCATATGAGTGAAGAAAGAACAGATTCACCTCATGAAAAGGAACAATCCGATTGTGGTGCACGAAGCGTTCAAGGAATCTCTATCACTTGGTGAGACTCAATCTGAGTTGAATGTTGACACTCTGTTACAAAAGGGCTCACAGGAGAACCTTGGGACAAGATCTGACGAGACCTTGAAGATGGATGAACCAAATCTGTCTACTAACTCTCTACCTTCACTTAAGAATCTTGATGAAGACTTCTCTTTTGGTGATCAATTCATTAATGACAAAACCTTAGATTCTGCACAATCCATGTATGATGTCAGCATTCAGCAAGATACTTCAACCATTCCTCCAATGACTGCATCTTCATTATCAACTGCACTTCCACCTCCCTTGCCTACTCAACCAACCGTACAAACACCAACGACAACTCCACCAACTCCAGAACCCATCTTCACAATTGCAGATGAAGTGACTCCACCGACTTCCCTCCATGATTCTCACGTCGATCAACTCTTGGATAAAGCTATTAAAAGGATAGAAGTTGGAAGGCAACTTCCCAAATCAGTAGATTCTCGGTGGATCGTGTCTATAGATTGGAGCACCTCAACTTCAATGAAGGCATTCGACGCTATTGAAGGAGAAGTCGAGGATGCGGTGGAATGGGCAATGGAGCTCCACTTCTTAAAAGATTCAAGGACCTCCCCATCGCCGATATGAGGCGACTACGTGTGAAAGAATGTATGAGGTGAAGAGGACAAGCATGAGGTTCACGATAAACTTTATGAGGCACTTGAAGAATCCATCGGGTTCGACAATTATGAGCAGTTTAAAATTGAAGTCGGAGAAAAGGATGCTAAAAGAAAGAAGGACAATTGTGATGGAAACATTGATGAAGGTTCACAAAGATCGCGAAGATCCTCCACCACCGGAGGAGCTGGAACTTCAGGCTGGGAACCCTTCGTCAACACCCATTCACCTCCATCACGACCACCATCATCAACTCCAAAACCATCCAATCAATCGGACTCTACAAACAAGCGAAATACTCGGAAGAAATCACACGCACGACGACGATCGATTCAAGATTTACCTCCACATCCACTTCAATTCACGATGATCAAGTGGTCCACGAAGAGTCTCAAGTTATGGTGACTCGAACCGGATGAAGATGATGCATCGGCGAAACATATTCCTAAGCCATCGGAAGATTGGTTTGACAATTACATGGTGGGAACCGCACTAGTACATCCGGGTAGCTCCTTCAGAGACACAATTCAACGGCGCATTGTGGAAGATAGACCTCCTTCTCCGAACCCATGGACAATCCCAGTCGACTCTATGATTCCCGACAACAATTGGGCATCGGTTATCACCAATAACTATGAAGTCGGTGAAGACTCTCTTCGCACTACTGTGATATGGGAAGCTTCATTAGATGGTTTTGTGAGCGGAAAAGTATCTCTTCTATAACACCAAGAGATCTAGAAGGACAAGCCTACGAAATTGTCAAAGTCTTCCATTCGATGCAAACCATCTTCAATATCGGATGGAAGAATGCCATAAGATCTTGAATGACCAAGTCGGTGAGCAAATCGATCGCTTCAATGTCAACAAATCTCTTCCTCTTGGTGGTGAACACGGTCGATAACCATTCGGTGAATTCTTCTTCAATCACGACTTGGACTATCGTGTGCTCGCTCTGCGGAAAGAAGGCTGCTCTATCTATTTCAAAGATGAAAGCGCAACCTATTACGATCGGGGCTTGGCGGATGGTTCTGATCAATTTCGGGCAAATGAAGAACAAAAGTATGATATTGCGGCGTCTTATGGTATTTCCAGGGTGGTTCAAAAGAAGATGTTCTACATTGAAAGACATGGCGATAAAAGGCCTTGATGAGGTCGATCAAAACTACAAATCTTAAGCGTTGTCGGTGTAGAGATCTTCCCGATGTATGGATATGAGTACTTGAAGAAGATTGTCCTTAAAGAGTGATCTCAAAATGTATACCATTGAAGAGAACGACTTCAAACATCTTACGCCAATGATTTGAAGATCTCTATCTCTTAAATCTTCAAGGACACTGGAGCACTTACATGCGTGAGAAAAGGCCCTCTGCATTTGTCACTCTTTGGATCGGGGCTTAGTCATTCGGAAGCGAGTTGAGGACCTTGACTTGGCATTGAAAGCTACCAAACCGGGTCAACCTCACAAGTCCTCAATGGAGTCTGTGGGGCATGAATTTCATCGTGAATACAAAGTTCTTGACACCCCTAGAGCCGTCATCTTCACCGACGGATATGGATCGCGTATGCTTATGCGTTTATGTGAACTTTACAAGTTTAGTGATGATACGCTCAAAATGGTGAAGAAGAACTTGACACGAGTGAAAGAAGCCAAACTTGATATGAGATCTTGGGTTAAAACTATTTTACGGGTGATGATGGCGTGAAGAGATGTGAACATTTCATTCTTTGCAATCCGGCGTAGACTCAAGACACGAAGGATCTTCCATGACCTTGAAAGCTTTGTTGGTGGAAGGCTCGTGATGGTCACTACAAACTTCTTCAAAGAACCGAATGAAGGCGTCTTGAATACCGTTTATGTTTTGTTAACTTTGTGTTATATGTGGTGTATTATATATGAACAAGCGTGATACATGTAATAGTGCTAGGATTTGTACTATGGTTTCCCACTTAAAAAGGAAACATCATGTTGTCCTTTTTCTTTATCATATAAAATTGGACACATTTTCTCCTACAAATATTTTACCTCACACTTATTTAAATCACTTGAGATCCAAAATCTCAAAGGATTTAAGATTTTGATCGGGAGAAAATGTGATATAAATATGAAAGATGGTAAAAGATAAGATGACCAATTTTGTGCATACTTCTCCCTTATATGTGCTAAACAAGTTTTCGAATCTCGAAGCATATATTAAGGGGAGAACTCTCTTGTAAATTCAAGTCATCGAGTACACTACACTTTAAATACTTTAAAGTACCTTGATCACATGGCTTCTAATCCTTTGATGATAAAGGTTCCCTCTAGTATGTGCAAAACCCTTTTCAACCTCGAGGCACATATTGAGGGGAGCAAATTTATGGAAACCTCATCCTTCCGGATTTGCTATACCCACTTGATCCGTTGAGGAAGTGATGTTGATATCTTTTAGAAAATGGTAATCAAAAGTAAATTCTTTCTCTTGCCTCCGTGTGCAAAACATTTTCAATACTTGATGCACATGTTGAGGGAGTTCTCGTTCTAAAAATATCAAAAACAATTCGGTACAAAAGCTTTGATAATATATCACAAGTATCCGAATTGATTTTCAAATGGTTTTCAATTGGATCCATTGGCGGATGAACAATACCAAATAGACCGACCAACTTTACTTCATATGCGGTGATATAAGGATGATAAGGTTAGGTATGTGTTCCCATGATCCGCCGAGAGCGGAGGGATCTACCGAGGGACAATCCACTAGTTAGTGTAGAAGTCCTTAGGTATGATGATAAAGGAGAAAAATGAGATATGGGAAGAGTGCGGACTAAGGCCGAGCTAGTCTTGGAATAAACCCAACAAGGTTCTAGCTAGGAAGTCTCGGTAAGCTTGAAGGGTTGAAGAATTAAAAAGAATTGAATGAAAAAGGGTGAAAACAAATAGCCCTCCATTTATTCAACCTTAGAGGCGATACGGGTTCAATTCATATGCTCTTGATGGTAACATCGGTATTGAAGACAAGGCGTCATGGACCCGGTGGCGCGCACTTCAACTTCCCAAACCACTCAAGTTCCTCTTAAAAGGACTTGTTTCATTCTCACGGGGAACCGACATTATCTATCGACTTTCTCTTGAGATGGTTGATATTGAAGAAGGAGACCCTCTCCTAGTCTCCGTTATAGGATCCAAATATGCACAAATTGAGTCTAGAGCCACGAGATCATCAATAAATCTCATTAGGACACTTTCAATGAAGACTCTGCATTCCATACAATGTGGAAGAGAGATTATAACTTGAGTCCTCGCATTATCCTTGTGGTATTGCGGAACATCCGAGTGATATGTTTACATATTCACAATGAAGATGGAAAGCCTTGGAGCCAACATCAAACAAGCTCTGGTAGGTGGCATGTGAGATCTAGTTTATAGATCAACCATGTGACAACCGAGCAGAAACAATGGGCGATTCAATCTCTTGAATCAAACACAGTTCGAGTTAGGGATTGACGGATACCTTTGAAAAACCGGTCTTTGTGCTTATAAACTCTTTTCTTTAGCACATCGATGTGTACTCATTTTCAAACCAAAAGGTATTTTATGATTGATAATTGATTTTCAATAAAACCTTCGTTGTATTGCAAAAACAATTTCTATTGAGCAATACGATTGTTTTTTTAAATCTCTTTTCATCAATCGGTGGACTTAATATTCACGGTTCACTCACTCCGTGTTGTCTTCTTTGAGATGTTCGGTTTGAGAACAACTAGAACATTGCGAAACCTGTCAAGGAGATTCTTAGGAATCCTACGATCACGAGCGGTGCTTGTCTTGATCAGCGAGGAACCGTGGGCGTGTACCTCAATTCAGCGAAGTGATCAAAGACACTTTCGTGCGATTTGTTGCTAATCGTTGTATGCGTGCGCCCGACGTTTGCGGTGATCGAATGAAGCGGTCAATCCATAGCCGCATGCTCACTTAACACATTCAACTCGAAAAGAAATCATGATTAGTGCATCAATGACTCGATATTTTCACTCCATGCTTACGCTACTGCTGCGCCAATATCATGATTCAACAAATGCTTCCGCTACTCGATGAGAAGACATCATGATCCGAATGTGAGCATGTCGGTCCTAAAGTCACAACATCACACCACAAAGGATGTCACGAGATTGTTGATAGTGATGATCTCAAATCTTGGCTCATATTTACTATCTCATGAATCGAAATGGACCTCCTGCTTAAAGTACTAATCTTTGCGACTTTGAAGTTGCACCACCTATGCACTAAGTTTACGATGTTGATATATGAAAACTACGAGCTCAAGAACAATGTCAAGACTAGAATGCTAGGATTTGAAATGTAAAATATGGGGTGACCTCCGCAGGGGAGATTGTTAGGAATTAGAAAATTCCGGTCTTTGAAAGAGTCGGTCACCCCAACTATTATCTAGCATAAGTTAGCTCGTAGATTGGTCATTAGTTACGGTTTATGTAGTTAGTTAATAGTGAATAATAGTATAGTGCAACACCGTGGAAGAAGGTCGGTCTTTACCCACCGTATCCACGATCCACGGGCCGTCGGAGGTCGTTTAGGTTGTAACCTATAAATACCCTCTACCTTGCAAGGTAGAGGTTGGATGTTCTTTGGTAATCTAATATTCAACTAGTTTCTCTCACTAGAATGTCCCACTCTTTCTCTCTAAAATCATCTATGTGCTAATTGTGTTAATGTTATGATGTGTAAGTGAAAAGTTAATATCTTACAACATCGTGCAATTAACTCATTTAATCGCTTGTCACCTGAAGTGTATGTAAAGGCAAACAAGATCCTCAGCGCTTTATAAATTACACTAGATAATTATATTGACAACACATTGGTTATTTATAAAATCTGAAAACATATGGAAAAAAAATTATATCTGGGTTAACCTGTCCTGTTTCGCCTATATTAAAAGCTTATTCATTTTGACCCGTAACCCAATATGCCCAATTTTCCACCTCTAACAAAAGAAAATTCATAATACAATATTTTTTTCCTCCTATATTTGTGTTGGCATCGAATTTAATCAAGAATCATAAGTCTTTGAAAGTCGAAGGACCAATAGTGTTAGATAGAAAGTTTGTAACCGAATAAGTTAGTTATGTGGCGGTTACAAAGTTAGTTATGTTAGATATACCTTTTCGAAAAGTCACAATGGTTCACCACAATGGTTCGAACCCTATATATATGTATGTACATGTACGTTTGTTTGTGTGGTTAATAAAGTATTGTGTGTTTATTATATAAAACAAAACCCACCCTCTGTTAAACGAGTCCCTGCACAAATCTGATGTGCATACTCATACTCTTTCAATATGATGTTCATACATGATTGATCCAAGATCCGAAAAGACCTCAACATGGTATCAGAGCGTATGGTTAACATGGATCGATCAATTGCAGTCAAAGGAAGTTATCGCCAATGAAGAACAAGAAAACCCGAAAAACAGAGCATGAAGAAGGATCGTGGAGACGATACCGTTTTTCGGGCAAAACGCAAGAAGAATAAACAACATGTTAGTTGCAAGAAGAGACGTTCCAGAAAGATGTCTTACGCATGTATGGCGGGAATAAGACACAGTAAGAAAAGGAGTACGTAGGAATGGTTAAAGTGTACTACGAGGAAGCACGTAGGTTGGGGCATGGAGAGCCAAGGTTAAAATGGTCGGAGATGTACCATTTGGTGATGCAGAAACAAGCGTGCACGTAGAGGAAGCACAAGAGGAGAAGCCATGGAAGAAGTGCAAGTATGTACAAGGACGATGATCAAGAAGATCATCCAATGGAACAAATGAAAGGCAACTAAACATGAAAGACCGGACAAGTAACAAGGCGATCGGAATTTAAAACAAGAATTACAAAGAAGAAGGAGCGAGGCTGCAATCGAAGATGAACAAGAAACAGAGTTAAGATTATGATGTCTTGATTAGGGGAGTGAATGTTGGCATCGAATTTAATCAAGAATCATAAGTCTTTGAAAGTCGAAGGACCAATAGTGTTAGATAGAAAGTTTGTAACCGAATAAGTTAGTTATGTGGCGGTTACAAAGTTAGTTATGTTAGATATACCTTTTGAAAAGTCACAATGGTTCACCACAATGGTTCGAACCCTATATATGTATGTACATATACGTTTGTTTGTGTGGTTAATAAAGTATTGTGTGTTTATTATATAAAACAAAACCCACCCTCATTAAACGAGTCCCCGCACAAATCGATGTGCATACTCATACTCTTTCAATATGATGTTCATACATGATTGATCCAAGATCCGAAAAGACCTCAACAATTTGCATGTGTTTTCTCATACGCTGTTTCTACTCATTTCTTATCTGTTTTCGCTTAATATATGTTCATTGTCGAATTTAAGATTACCTGTCGTGATATGCCGAGTGTCTAAATAGCTACACTCGAGCGGGTCCCATTTAAGCGACTTAATACGAGCTTCAGATGATTTTGTTTGCACCCTCACCGCCATCGCATATATACCAAGATTAGATATAGAATTTTGATGCAGGTTGAATAGTGACGGTGAAGGTATACATACTTGATGCATGAGGCGACACGGAAGCACGGCCGAAGGTTTAATACCACCAACACTGTAAAACAAGCAAAATAATCGTTACTACACATCATGGTGTTTTATTTTGTCTTTTTGTTATTTGCCAAAAAAAAGTTGTTCCGGAAAGTTAATATCTAATTGAGAAACATGTAAATAAGATGTTAACGTGATGTAACCTTATGGAGCTTGAATTCCTTTTCAAAGTCGACTTTCTTTCGGATGCCAGATGCCAACAAAGAGTATTTGCAGATGGGTACCTAAATTAAAGGTGTATAATTATGTTAACTATTGAAAAATCCAGTCCCACTCCCACATGTTCACAACTTATAACAATGAAAAATATGACAATATTTAAAATGGGGAAAATGACAAAAAAATGTATCGAACTTGACACCTATTGTGATTGTGTGTAGCCAACTATTTTTTTCATTGTAACACAAAACTTTTGAATTTTTGTCATTGTATACGATTTCCAACGTGTCACAACACGTGGGCGCCAACTCATCGGTGTTA
Source organism: Chrysanthemum lavandulifolium (assembly GCA_022545495.1). Lineage (NCBI taxonomy): Eukaryota > Viridiplantae > Streptophyta > Magnoliopsida > Asterales > Asteraceae > Chrysanthemum > Chrysanthemum lavandulifolium. The sequence continues at coordinate 205,308,230 of CM040242.1, forward strand.
CACGTGATCGCCAACTCATTTACCACTATTGCTTTCTAGGGATAATAACAAAAAATGTATCGAACGTGACCACTTTTGTCATTGTAACACAAACCTTTTGAATTTTTGTTAATGTATGTATCCAAATAATCGAACATGGCATCGTTAGTCCTTTATACTAACGGCGTTAGCACAACAAAAAAAAATTTCTTACGTTTTCATCCATTTGTATATGTTTTCGTTCGTTTTCATCCGCTTTTATACATTTTTCGCTCATTTTCTTATGTTTTTACGTTTCGCCAATTTTTTACGTTTTATGCGTTTTCATCCGTTTTATATGCTTTCATCCATTTTATGCGTTTCATCCGCTTTTATAGCTACACACGTCCGCTTATTTTATTAATGCAACGTTAGTCCGTTATACGCCGTCCGTTTTACGTTTTGTCGATTTTGCGTTTTGTCGATTTTACGTTTTGTTTGATTTACACGGATGAAAGCATATAAAACGGATGAAACGTAAGAAAATCGGCGAAAAAGTATTAAACCGGACGAAACGTATACAAAAGGTAAGAAAATGGACGAAATATATAAAACGGATGAAAACGTAAGAAACAACCAAAACTTATAAAATGGATGAAACGTAAGAAAACGAATTTTAAGTTATGTGCTAACGGCCGTTAGTACAAAAGGACTAACGATGCTAAGTTTAGATTGACCGGATACATACATTAACAAAATTCAAGGTTTGTGTTACAACGACAAAAGTGGTCAAGTTCGATACATTTTTTGTTACTATCCCTAGAAAGTAATAGTGGTAAATGAATTGGCGATCACGTAACACTGCGATGAGCTGTAGTCCACGTGTGTGACACGTTGAAATCATATACAACGACAAAAATTTAAAAGTTTTGTGTTATAACGAAAAATAATTACACAAAATCACATAGTACAAGTCGACGATTTTTTTGTCATTTTCCTTTAAAATGAGATACATCAACTACGAAAGGAAATCGTCGGCCGTGATCGAATCATGGATAAAATGGATCTTTCTTGACACATCTAGGTAAGAGAAAGGAATATACAAGGGTAAAGTCGTTAAAGATTCATAACCAATTTGTTTAAATGATTTTAGCATTTTTCGTTTTGCAGATCCGTCACATGTGCTTTATGTGAGCCCACAGTGAAGAAGGGAACGGAGGAAAATAGGGTCAGTTTAGGTCTATACAATTGCTAACGGATCAATTAAAACTTTTTAAAGGTTGGCTAAAAATAGAAACTGGTTGAACCTGTTTATAAGTCGCCTAAGTATAGACAGTGGCGGATCTAGGAATTCAGAATAGGGTATGCACGAATTTTCGGAGAGTCAATAATACATTTGGTTTTCTGCGTTATGTTTTCCGGGTTCGGTTTTGAGTCCGGTTTTTCGGGATTTTTCGTTTATGAATCAAAGTTATTAAATCTGGTTTGATTTGTCAAGTTTGGTTTATGCGAGGCATTATTGGTCAGTCTCATTCAGTTTTTGTAATGAAAATTTATTTGGTTTTGTTGTTAATCATTTAACTTAATAAAAATAAAGCTTATCATTTTGCAATGAAGTATATAACGTTAATTTTTAAGATGTCCATAATTTCACATAACAAATCTCCAAAACAACAACACTTAAACAAAATGAAAATCATAATTTTAGATTATAATGAAATCAAAAGTAACTTAAGCCAATGAAACAAAATAAAACAAACACAATGCTAAAAGCCTAAAACTAGATATGTGTAGGCATTTTGAGTGAGTTGGGCCTTATTTGGACACAATAGATGGGCTGGACAATACTTAAACTCCTTTGACAGTTTGACCTACTTAAATGTTCTTTCGCCTCCTTCTTCTTCAAGCTGCATCTGCCATATCTCTGTGTTCAAACTTACAGTGCTTATTTAATTTTTTTCTTTTCTTTACAACAATGGATAGTTAGATTAAGGTATGCACTCATAATTTTCGTGTATTTTAGAGGGTGTGCACTCATAAACTTTTAGTGTAATTTATAGTTATATATGAAAAAAAACAAATTTTTTTACACTACTAAAGATTTACACAGGGTATGCACGTGCATACCCTGTGTTAATGCTAGATCCGCCCCTGAGTATAGATTAGGCCAGGTTCTTTACTTGATGCCCCGATAGATGATGATCAGAGCAGAACCATGTGAGTATAAAGATGTAGTTTTTTTCTTTTTCTTTTTCGCTTACTAAGGTGCTGGTAACACCATCTGTGTATCAACCTATCTAATACCCTCTATGGCAGCGTAACCAAATCCCATTGTGAGAATCCAACATGACCAATAGATTTGATCTATCCACCTGATGATTGTCTATATAACGACACACTTTCGTTTTCATATTATTGCTATCTTTAAATTTATAGAGATAATATTCTGAGATTGATTGTAACTGCATCTGTTTTGGCAGGAGAACTCGAGCATCAACTCAAATACAAACTTGGCTGTTTATGGCCAAGGACTTCTGAGGTTGTCTGGTCAAGGTGACGCAATTATAGCACAAAGATTGTCCCTCTCATTATTCTATAACATAACTGTAAGGTCTTCTCTGAAAATATATATGTTTGTTTACCAAGTTCTTTTATGTTCATATGCTTTTTCCTTGAAGTCTGCTTGGAGAATTTCTTATATAACTACCTACTATTCGCAGATTGGGCCAGGTTCTTTGCTTGAAGCCCCGATAGATGATGATCAGAGCAGAACCATGTGAGTATAAAGATGTAGTTTTTATGTCTATCTCATTTTTATATATGATTGGCCTCTTGCTTTCTGCACACATATGTATATACATGTTCTGAATCTAATTAATCTATGATCATGCTATAATTCTCATAATCTAACCTGTATATGCTACATTGATAGAATAGTTATTGCTAAATGAACTAAAGTCACTGGTCTACGGGTCTTTCCACTGTGAATGAGAATCTTTCAATGCTTATACTTCAGTCAGATCATATTGTTGGAGCTTTCAAATTAGTCATCCTGTTTTATGGAGTAATTTGTGCTACTTAAGTCAAAGTGGCATCTCTGTAGTAAATGCTAATATCATATATGTACAAAGTAAAAACATGCACAGAACAGTGATTAATCATATTAATCTGGATATAGAGTTTTACATGGCCAAATGTTGCATATGGGCTGTCTATTGCTGAACCTTTTCCAGGGGAGCTCGCACCCTTTGATGGACATTGTGTTTTAGGATGTGACTATAATGCTTCGTTAGTATATATTGCAAATACTGAAATATAATTTGATAACCCTTAAGTTAGAAGTCCTAAGATGGGCTGTTGAAAGGGATGTAATGTGGGTTTTAGTAAATGACTAAATATTTTCAAAGTTATCGGCTTTCTTTGAATCAAAATAACTACTTAATGTGGCCAGTTTTGAGTCAGCTCATATGTTTTTATTTTTATTATTTACTAATTATACATGAAAAATCCACCAACAGTCATACTTGAGTCATCTTGATATTGTTAAATACAAATAGATGCGATTGGAATATATTAAAGCATTCTCAAGTTGGGCGACTCTACCGGGCAGCTCAGACACCTGCGTTGCCAGCTCCAGGTCTGCCAGAGTAACTGATATCCAAAGGGTGTCCACAAAGCGGCGAGTTTGAGTTTGACCAACCTTTTATTTATCAGCATGGTCAAAATGGCGTTTCCAAAAAGAGGTATTTTAACTTTTGATATATTAATTTCCGATAGCAAATGATTGTAAAAAGCTTATAAACCATATAGTATTAATATTGTACAAATTGTAAAACTTGTGGTTTAAATTTTCGTCTGTTTTCCACTTATAAACTTGTGGTCTACAATCTAACAGGTCAACTTTTAAACTTCACTATGGATTCACCGAAAGTCTGAATAAAAACCGTGTAGTAAATCGCCCTTTGTTTTAGTGGCCTGTTCGGATGAAACTGTTACTTAAAAAGTGTTTAGGTTAGCTAGAAACGGGTAGGTCGGGCAAGTAGGCTAACAGGAGAAATCAATATTTTAAAGGTTTGGGTTGAAAGTTGAAGTCGTAATTCAGTACAAGCTATGTAATCCAGTGATTCCAGTCATTTTGAAACTGAAGCAAAACCTTGGATATAAGTTTAAGAACTGAAGTTTGTAGGTTGCATTTGAGAACTTAGATCCACTCTCATTCAATATTTTATTTGCAGTCTATTAGCCGCAGTGATGGTACTCAGATTATTAGTGAAGAAATTTTGGCATCATGTTCGGGTGGTCGTCGTGGTAATGAACAATCGAGTCATCGATTCCACTTCGACATTAACAACCCTATCATAGTGTGCATCGTGAGGTCCTAAATATTATCTTAATCTGTTTTGTCGTTACCCAATAAACTTGATTTATTTGGTCCATTATTTTCTTATGCTCAAGACACCAAAATGGCTGTTGTAAATAAGCTATTCAAACAGCCCTTAGTAACATGTTTAGGATGCTAAATGCCTGCTTAAATAGGCTATTCAAACAGCCCTTAATAACATGCCAAGACACCGAAAGGGCTGCTGAAAATAAGCTATCCAAACACCCCTTAATAACATGTTTAGGACGCCAAATGACTGCTGAAATAGGCTATCCAAATGGCCCTTAATAACATGTTGAGACTTCGAAAGGGCTACTTACAATAAGTCTTTACTTAGTTTTTTATGATAAAGTTATAAACTTTATTATGTTCGAGAAAAATTGAAGGTAAATGTGTGACTTTTTTCAGTGTTTGTGATTAAGTTTGTTTGTTTTTAGTGATTTAATTACTGATATTGTTTTGTAATCTTTGTGTCAAATTATGCTTACGTTGTCTTTTAGTTATAAATTTGTATTAATGAAGTTAATTATTCGACATTCAAATTAAAAGGATCAGTATCAGTGACTTGCTTTGTATTTTGTCACTGAATTCAACCGAAAGTATGAGTTTATGACAACCTTCAGGTTTTGGCTGATCTTGGTACAGGTACAAGCTTACTAATTGTGTCACTACTTTCTGTCAATAAATTTACTAGTAACGATCTTTTGTAGGCTGTCACAAGCACGACCACTCCCGTTGTTGGTGGCCCTCCCATTGAAGACAAACCGAGTTAACCAAATCAAGTGCTCGGGCAAGTTAGGAAACTGATCTTTGAGCGTCCCATAAATAATGTCTTCCAAGGTAGCTATAGACCACTATGTATCTTTGAAACTAACCATCCACACGAACAGTATAGTATGCACCTTTATGATGTGTTGGCATGTATAATGTACAGGGGATTAACAGGAGAACGTACGGTGAAACCGTTACACCTCTTTGAGGCCTTGACATCATCAAAAACCACAAGCTTCTATGAAGCATGCCGACAAATGGCTGCTACAAAAGTTGATGCTCTTTTTGTTACTTATTCACCATTGGTCGTATTAAAGCTTGGATCTGTTGTGCTCTCTATAGACACCCCCTCATCGACCAGGTTTGTTTTATGCTTTTACAAATCTTTCACAACGGTTATACAAAAGTACTTCAAAATATGTGTTTTAATATAATCATTCTCTTGAAGTCAATCGAAAACTGGTCAAACAAAAAAATGATGTAATAAAAACTTGAAAGTTTGTGTGTCACTTCTTTTGGAGGCTGCTACAAACTAAATTTGATATAATCTAGGATAAAGAAAATGGATGACACGCTCATTTAAGAGTGATTGGTGATATTTTGAGGAAAAGTACGTCGTATTTGGTCACTTAACTCTTTTACCTCAACTTGATTATGTACATTTTCCGCCTATTTCCAGTTTTATACATAATGTGCATTTATAAAATAGTATGAATGTAATGTAGGTTTGAGGAGGCAGCAGGTGATGCGCTACGAGCATTTGAGGTTTACCCAAGCCAGCAGATTTTTAGTGTAGGTTATTTTTCGTCTTAAACCGACTCTAAAGTGTTAAGATTTGCTAGTTTTTCATTTGACGTACATTGCACCTTTCTGGGTATGCTATTTTTTTTGCGGAATTGACACGGAAACTATTTTGTAGGTACAAAAGAAGGCATAGCCGTAGCCAGAACAGGAACAGATGTCCATATAGGCATCGTGCTTATGAAGAAAGGGGACATCAAAACCATGATCATAGCCAAAGGTATGATGCCAGGGTTCACTTTGCCTTCAAGTTTAAAAGATTCAAAATTATTAAATTTGTTATCTGGTCTTAAACTCACAATAACATTACTGGGTTTCATTTTGTCACATTTGACATTTCTTGCTTCTTTCAACTGGTCTTGAAAATATTTACTATACCAGAAACCAAAATTTTAAAACAAGGATTTTAAGCATACCTATACTTCTTTGACAGTGTTTGAACTCCTCCTAATGGATCAATCGAATTCGAATTATGTAGTTCCTTTTTCACTCGAAACCTATAACGTGTAGATTAAGTTGAATGATTGTCTAAACTAATTGATCCAAGCATTGTTGTTAACGGATTATTTTTACTTATGCAGGATGAATTACTTTTGGGGCATCAGCTAGGTTGCAAAAGGCGTAAAAAAAAGGCAATACATAATGTGGATGGTACATAACCAAGACAATATTTTTTGACTTCTAGACCACTTGAGATGTGATGTTACAGGAACTTATATTGATGGTCATCTATTGTCACTGAGCAAGACATTTTAAGAAAAAGAAAAGGTTTATCACTGAGTTGCACGCTTTTAGCGCACAGGTGGATTATGATTTTAGTGCTGTTGTGAGTACACTTGATTCAACACAAAGAGAAAACGCTTCTTTAACATATGAAGTCCGAATGTTGGAAAAGGATCAACTCGAAATTAGAAATGAGGAGAGGGAGTTTAATCAAAGAACTTATGAGGCGACACACAAGCAATATGTGGGAAATGTTAAACAAATTGCAAAGTTGGAGACTAAGCTCAAAGACTACGCCTGCTTGCTTAAAGACTGCTTTCTTACTTTGTAAGTTGTCTTTTTATTTGTGTTAATAAAAATGATAGTTCTGAATGTTAGATTTGGGTTTAAAAGACAGTTCTTGATGTTGCGTTTGGGTTTAGTTGTTTGGTATTAATATTTATTGTTGTTTTTGAAAGAATTTTACTTTGTTATATGATACTTGGTCATTGTTAAAACTAAAGCACGTCGTATTCAGTTCAGAAAATTAAAATCTAGCAAAAGACAGTTTGGTTTGGTTTTAAACCACCAATACATAAAGTTTCTGTTCAAGGTTCTTGCCACTAAATATATAATCTTTTAATTTATCTGTCATCACCCCGGCCCATAGGTGAATAATTGTCCAAGCACACAATTGATTCAACAACCAATAATGAAAGTATTTGATTATTTTAAACGTAGGATATTTATAGTATAAGATGACGATCCTTGACTTCATATTGGATACAATGGCTGCACCACACTCTATTGGGTCAATATTGGAGCTACTAAAAGTGAAAGGAACATTGGTGCTTGTGAGTGCACCTGATAAGCCTTTAGACTTAACTTCTTTCCTTTTTGCTTTCTTTTAAGTTACACATTTTCAAGATCCACGTAAACCCCTTTCCTCTCAACCGAGAGGTCAGGGGTTCGATCCTCACTCCCTACAAAAGGCCGGAGGTCCTTTCTACCTTTGTAGAACCCAGGCAGCCTCTACTCTGGTAGGGTAAAACTGTCTACATCTCAACCTCCCCATACACCGGAAGCGGTGTTGGTACTCCATAACCCGTGGAAGCAAGCATTGGGCGTTACTTTTTTTTTTTTTTTTTTTTTCAAGATCCACGTAACTTTGATTATGTTAATTGGTGTTTTGATTTATGTATTAAAACTTATTTTCTAATCTTTTATTGTTTGGATAAATATATTACTTTTTATAAAATAGTAATTAGCCCATTGAATTTAGAAAATGACTATAATGAAGACGCTAATCTCGCCATTGCTTCAACCTCGAAGGACCAAACTTGCTCATCTCAAAGATATCAACCGAATAGCGGTTGAGATCAGTTAATTAACCGCCAAAAAACGGTTATGTTAGTTAGTGAATTAACCGCCAAATAGTGGTTACAAAACAGTTAATAAACGGTTACATTTGAACCGGTGTGTCGTTTGGGATCATGTCCATTCGACTAGTATAAATACGATGTAAATGAATCATTTACAAGTTAGACGATTTAGTTATTCAAAGATCCATATTGTTATTGTTTGCATTTTCATATCGACTCACTCAAATCACAGCGTAGGGACTAACATTTGGCATCAAGAGCCTGCCTACATCTCGTTACACCATCATTCACAACACCAGATTCTTGTTAACAAGGCAACATTTACCAGACCCTTGTTTAGCGAGACAGAATCAAATCCAGATCCTGTTAACGAGATACACACAAAAAAAAAGAAAATCCCAACGAGAAGAAGAAGAGAACCAAAACCAGAAAACAAAGCGCTGGTCTCTTGGTTCAGGAAGAAGAGAAACATAAACCATTGTTTCTGGAAGAAGAATATACGCTGAAACATTGTTTCAGGAGAAGGAAAACGTTTTCAACTAGGAGACGTTGTTACTTGGATAACTAGGACATAAGATAAGTCGTATACAACTTATCTTTGTGTCGAAATTGCAAACGGATAGGACACCCATTCAATTGTGGTGTCGTTTTTTTTTGTTGTGAAGCATCAATACGCAACAACAAGAAGAAAAGAAGGAGTTACGTAACCAAAGAAAGAAAGACGCGTTAGAGATACCTTGTATAGTAGACGGCATATACAAGAAGAGAAAAAGGCGTTGCTTGGAATTAGAAGAAACACAACCGGTTAAGAAACAATCAAGTATTGTTTTTGAAAAAAGAGACGCTAGCGATATAAGAATATTAACAAAGGACACAACTTGATCACTTGTGGGTTTTTGTTGGAAAATACCGAAAGGTATTTTGGGGTGAAGCACATTCGGTGTGGAACATAAGTAAAGAGAAAGGGTTGTGAGACGCGGCAAGCAAACGTAGAATTTTTACCATTCGAAGTGGTAAAGGGAAAGAACAAGTTTTTACTTGTTTCTTTGGAAAATACCGAAAGGTATTTTAGAAGAGATTGTGTTCGGAAAATAGCCAAGACCAAGAGTTCGAAGGCAAATCATTATTACATCGATACACAAGAAAGGAGAAAGACAACGTGGGGAAAGAAAGAAACGTAGTTGGTATCATACTCAAGTACCGACAAAGTGGGAATACGACTGTGTTTAATACACAACAAAGAGGTCACAAATTCAAACTTGGATTTCTTTTATAATTTAACTAGTATAGTTCGTTATTTACATTACTAGGAAATCCCAAGAACTATATATTGATCCCGTACTATTAGATTCCCGGAAAAACTATTTCTGTTCCCGTAGTATTAAGTATACCATACTTAGTTAGAATTCCAATAGAAAGTGAAGATCATAAGAACCATCAATATGCACGGTGACGATGCAAGTGGCGAGAACATCTGCACCAAAACCCGTAACCCCTATGACACAAAGATCAATGCCCAAAACTCAAAGCCACAAACTATACGGTTTGGACAATACAAATTAAGGTGATACTAGAAGCACAAGGTTTATGGGAAGCAATAGAACCTAAGGTCGATACACAAGTAGATGCTAAAAGGATAAGGCAACAACCGCCTTCCTATATCAAGCATTGATCAAGATGTGATCTTACAAGTAGCAAGTTGCGAAACAGCAAAGGAATTATGGGATTCATTAAGAAAGAGACACGTTGGAGAAGAGAAAGTGCAACAAGCACGGTTACAATCATTGATGATTGGATTTCAGACCCTTCAAATGAAGGAGGATGAAACGGTGGATGCATTTACAGCAAAACTGAACGGCTATGCCACAAAGGCAAAAGAATTAGGAAAAGCTTTGGATGAATCACTTTTAGTTCGAAAACTATTAGATTCCACACCCGATAGGTTCATTCAAATAGTAGCATCCATAGAACAGACGAATGATCTCGATGACATAACGTTAGATGAGATCGCAGGAAAACTTAAGGCATTCGAGGAGAGAATAAAACTCCGAAAGGGAGGACAAGTAGAAAGCCAAGATAACCTATTATTCACACAAGGCGAACACTCTAGAAATAAAAAACGATTTACCAAATATAGGGGTAGATCAAACAATTCACGAGGTAACTGGCAGAATAAGGGAAATAGAGATAACTCGAATGGAGGAAACTCACCTCACAATAAGAATAAAGGTGAGTGGGATAGAAAGAACTTGAAATGTTACAATTGCGGGAAACCCGGACATTTCAAGAGAAATTGTAAAAGTCCACCAACAACTCAGGAACAATCAAACCTTATCTTAGAAGACGATGAACCATCATTACTAATGGCTACACACGAAACTAAAGAAGTCTTGTTAAATGAAGAACAAGTACACCCCCGAAAATATGCTACAACAGATGCTAGCATATGGTATTTAGATAATGGTGCAAGTAATCATATGACGGGCACCAAAGGCCATTTTAAAGATATTGACGAGAGCATCACTGGACGCGTTCGTTTTGGAGATGGATCGTATGTGGAGATAAAGGGTAGAGGTTCGATACTATTAGGATGTAGAAACTTACAACAGAAAATGATTTCGGATGTTTACTACATTCCAAACCTCAAGAGCAACATACTTAGTCTAGGATAACTTACTGAAATAGGTTGCAAGATCATCATGGATGGAAATTTACTAACTTTGTATGATAAGAATAAGAAGTTGTTGATGAAAGTAGAACGATCTAAGAATCGACTTTACAGTATTAGATTACATATAGTAGCACCTATATGTCTTTTAGCAAACGTAGACGACCAAGCATGGTTATGGCATGCTAGATTAGGTCACCGAACTTTGATGCGATAGACAAAATGACGAGAAAAGGTTTAGTAGACGGAATACCCGAATAAACCATGCAGACAAATATGTGATGCATGTTTATTAGGAAAACACATCGAAAACCTTTTCCAAACCAAGCTAAATTCGGATCAAAGAACCCATTGGACTTAGTATATGGAGATCTTTGTGGTCCCATAAGTCCAAGAACACACTCGGAAAGAAGCTCATCTTCTTATTAGTAGATGACTTGTACACGCTTTTATGTGGGCTTACTTTCTAAACTCGAAGATCAAGCATTCAACACATTCAAGGAATTTAGTTGAAGTTGAAAATTAAGATGCTAAGAACGGATAGAGGAGGTAAATTTACATCACATGAATTCACCAAATACTGTAAGGAGAACGAAATAGAAAGACAATTGACAACACCATACTCACCGCAGCAGAATGGTGTAGTAGAGAGAAATAGAACAATATTATCGACGACTAGGAGTATGATGAAAGCGATGAAGTTACCCTTAACTTATTGAGCGTAGCAGTTAGGCACGCCATTTACATACTCAACAGGGTACCTACAAAAGCCACGATAGATAAAACACCATATGAAGCCTCTACAATAGAAACCAAACCTAGAATACCTAAGAATATTCGGATGCACAAATTTTATGCTAAGGTAACAATACCACACTTGAAGAAGCTAGATGATAGAAGCATTCCAATGATTTACTTAGGAGTTGAAGAAGGATCTAAAGCATGTAGGATATATGATCCAAGAGGAAAGAAAAACATGTTAGTAGGGATGTGAAGTTTATGGAAACAAAACCGTGGGATTGGAACAACAATGAAGAGGATACTGATACGTAAGATACGTTTTGGACTAGCTTTTTAGTAGATGGAGTTGACTATGATAATCCTACACCAACAACATAGAAAACATCGATAACACGTATCAAGAACAAGAACCTATACGGATCCAACCTCACCAATCACACCACCATCATACACTTACAACCCAAACTCGTAAGATGAAGAAAGAGCTACTATAAGTTCGTTCGAAAGCTCGAATGAGATATGATCATAGACCTATACAAGGTTTAAAGGATATTACGGAAATTTACCAAACTGCACGTGAAGTAGAAGCACCTAGCTTATTTTTCACAGAAGAACCCCGTAATTACAAGGAAGCATCAAAAGATGAGAAGTGGATTGAGGCCATGCAAATTGAATTAGATTCAATTAACAAAAATAACACATGGACCCTCACCACATTGCCCGAAAATCAGAAGGCAATAGGACTTAAGTGGGTTTATAAAACCAAGAGAGATGCACAAGGTAGGATCATAAAGTATAAAGCAAGATTAGTAGCAAAAGGTTATGTACAAGAACAAGGAATAGACTTCGATGAAGTGTTTGCACCAGTTGCTAGGATAGAGATAGTTCGATTGATATTAGCACTAGTAGCGTATCATGGATGGCAAGTACACCACTTAGATGTAAAATCAGCATTTTTACATGGAGAATTGAAGGAAGAAGTCTATGTTACACAACCCAAGGTTTCATTCAACAAGGAAACCTAGGAAAAGTCTACAAGCTAACTAAAGCTTTGTATGGCTTAAGACAAGCACCTAGAGCTTGGAACGTGAAGCTTGACTGCACCTTAAAGTCTTTAGACTTTAAGAAATGTAATCTCGAACAAGCAATCTACAAAGAGAAGCAAGACTTCTACACTTATCGTTGGAGTATATGTAGATGATTTAATAATCACGGCACTCCAAAGAAGGAAGTAGACTTGTTCAAATCCCGGATGGAAGATAAATTGAAATGAGCGACTTAGGGTTGCTAGCATATTACCTTGGGATAGAAGTTACAGATTGTGAGGAGAAATTACGATCAAGCAAACCGGATACATTAACAAGATCTTAAAAGAGACAAGCATGACGGATAGTAATGATACGAAGACACCAATGGATCCCGCACCAAGTTGGTCAAGGCGGAAGATGGAGAACCAGCTTGACGCAACTTATTACCGAAGCCTAATTGAAGTCTCGGATACTTACTACATACAAGACCGGATCTTAGTTACTCGATTGGACTACTCAACAGATTTATGCAAGACCAAGGATCATCACCAAGGCGTGAAACAAGTAATCCGATACATCAAAGGCACAAAAGACCATGGAATAATATACAAGAAAGAAGGAGGCTACAAGATTACGGGATACAAATGATGTAGTTATGGAATCAATACGGATCAAGGAAAAGGAACTACCGGGATAGTATTTTACTTTGGAGAGTCACCTATTACTTGGTGTACTCGAAACAACCGACGTAGCACTCTCATCATGTGAATCGAATTCATGGCGGCTCAAAAGAAGAACATGTCAAGCCTTATGGCTAAAACGATTACTCGGTGAATTGACCGATTAGAAGAAAAGAAGATAACGCTTAGAGTTGACAATATATCGCCTATACAACTCGTAAAGAACCCAGTTTTTCATGGAAGAAGCAAGCACATAGACACTCGCTATCATTTCATTCGTGAATGCGTAGAGAATGGTCATATCAAAGTAGAACACGTAAGTGGAGAACTACAAAGAGCAGACATCTTAACGAAAGCTTTACCAAGACTCAAGTTCGTGACTATGCGACAAATGCTCGGAGTTCAAGACTTAGGACGAAGCAACGATCAAGATTAAGGAGGAGATTGAAGACGCTAATCTCGCCATTGCCTCAACCTCGAAGGACCAAACTTGCTCATCTCAAAGATATCAACCGAATAGCAGTTGAGAGCAGTTAATTAACCGCCAAAAAACGGTTATGTTAGTTAGTGAATTAACCGCCAAATAGCGGTTACAAAACAGTTAATAAAAGGTTACATTTGAACCGGTGTGTCGTTTGGGATCATGTCCATTCGACTAGTATAAATACGATGTAAATGAATCATTTACAAGTTAGACGATTTAGTTATTCAAAGATCCATATTGTTATTGTTTGCATTTTCATATCGACTCACTCAAATCACAGCGTAGGGACCAACATATAATTTTTATACTAATGATAGAGTTATCTTGCTGATTTAGTTGCTGGACTGTATAGTTTTTCTAATTACAGCTAGCACTTTAGCGATATTGGATCAATATAAACATTCATGGTTCAATATAAATATTCAATATAAAGTCATTGAAGATTTTAAGAATCGTTTAAACCTGATAAATAATATGCTTGTGAAGCAGGATGCTTTGGGTTACTTTCAAAATGCTATATGTAACAAGTCAAAGTAGAAGGCAAGAACATGTCGTGATAACCTAAACAGTTTGGACACACGCACGGTCCAGTATTTGAAATATGGGTAATGAACGGATTGAGTTGCTCCGATGCTGAACCGTTTTGTTTGATCTGTTAGGATTATAACTTAATGGGTCGATAGTGCTACATCTGTTGTTGATGTTACATGTGATAACATGTTTAGGTAAATAATGTCATGATTATTTAGGTTTACGTGTCTAGGCCCTAGGACTGTAAATGAACCTTGGTATGGAACAAACATAATTGGGGACTGTATTGATGCACATGTTTGTTCATCTAAGTCAACTCATATAAGAGTACTCAGATAATTGCATTACACATCTGTGCAATTAACTCATTTAATCAGTTGTCAGCCCGAAGTGTATGTAAAGGCAAACAGTATCCTGAAGCGCTTTATAAATTACACTAGATAATTATATTGACAACACATTGGTTATTTATAAAATCTGAAAACATATGGAAAAAAAATTATATATGGGTTAACCTGTCCTGTTTCGCCTATATTAAAAGCTTATTCATTTTGACCCGTAACCCAATATGCCCAATTTTACACCTCTAACAAAAGAAAATTCATAATACAGTATTTTTTTTCCTCCTATATTTGCATGTGTTTTCTCATACGTTGTTTCTACTCATTTCTTATCTGTTTTCGCTTAATATATGTTCATTGTCGAATTTAAGATTACCTGTCGTGATATGCCGAGTGTCTAAATAGCTACACTCGAAGCAGGTCCCATTTTAGGCAGCTTAATATGAGCTTCAGATGATTTTGTTTGCACACCCTCACTGCCATCTCGATATATACCAAGATTAGATATAGAATTTTGATGCGGTTGAATAGTGACCATAGTGAAGGTATACATACTTGATGCATGAGGGACACGGAAGCACGGCCGTAAGGTTTAATACCACCAACACTGTAAAACAAGCAAAATAATCGTTACTACACATCATGGTGTTTTATTTTATCTTTTTGTTATTTGCCAAAAAAAAGTTGTTCCGGAAAGTTAATATCTAATTGAGAAACATGTAAATAAGATGTTAACGTGATGCAACCTCATGGAGCTTGAATTCCTTTTCAAAGTCGACTTTGTTTCGGATGCCAGATGCCAACAAAGAGTATTTGCAGATGGGTACCTAAATTAAAGGTGTATAATTATGTTAACTATTGAAAAATCCAGTCCCACTCCCACATGTTCACAACTTATAACAATGAAAAATATGATAATATTTAAAATGAGATACATCAACTACCTGAAGGAAATCGTCGCGACCGTGACTGAATCTGCGGGCTAAAATGGACCTTTTTGCTGACAGCATCTAGGTAAGAGAAAGGAATATACAAGGGTAAAGTCGTTAAAGATTCATAACCAATTTGTTTAAATGATTTAGCATTTTTCGTTTTGCAGATCCGTCACATGTGCTTTATGTGAGCCCATAGTGAAGAAGGGAACGGAGGAAAATAGGGTCAGTTTAGGTCTATACAATTGCTAACGGATCAATTAAAACTTTTTAAAGGTTGGCTAAAAATAGAAACTGGTTGAACCTGTTTATAAGTCGCCTAAGTATAGATTAGGCCAGGTTCTTTACTTGATGCCCCGATAGATGATGACCAGAGCAGAACCATGTGAGTATAAAGATGTAGTTTTTTCTTTTTCTTTTTCGCTACTAAGGTCTTTGTAACACCATCTGTATCAACCTATCTAATACCCTCTATGGCGCAGAACCAAATCCCATTGTGAGAATCCAACATGCCCAATAGATTTGATCTATCCACGATGATTGTCTATATAACGACACACTTTCGTTTTCATATTATTGCTATCTTTAAATTTATAGAGATAATATTCGAGATTGATTGTAATCGCATCTGCTTTTGGCAGGAGAACTCGAGCATCAACTCAAATACAAACTTGGTCATTTATGGCCAAGGACTTCGAGGTTGTCCGTCGGGGTGACACAATTATTGTTGGAGCTGCTTAATGTCTCGCGCTAAAACAAACAAAGTCCTCGCTACTTTTACGGTTTGGGCCAAGCCCAAACAAACCCATTCTGAATAAAGGTTATAAGAGGAGCGGTTATTAGGTTTAGGAAAACATTGCAACCGTTATTTTATGAACCGGTATGTCTTTTGAAGACACCGTTTCATTCATTATATATAGGATCAAAACTCTGTAATTCTAAGTAACCCTTTTCATTATCAATATCAGATTATTTGAGGGTTCAACAAAACTCTTCATTGTTTTCTTTTTCTGTATTCTTGATGATAATGGCATGATGGTTGTTTGGTCATATAAGATCCTGGAGATTATACAAGACCTGTACAAATCGACTACAAAGTTTTTAACAGTGGCATCATAGCCGAAGGAGATCAACAACAAACAATTCATGTATCTATCATCATTCAAGAATCAAACATGCGTTTTTTTTTAAACGCAAACATGAAGAAATTGGTGTGAAGCCAAGTTGTGTGAAGCAACCGCAAAGAAGAGAAGAATCCGTGATGGATTGAATGATCAAGAGATTTGATCATGAAAGGTCATGCGATATGATCAAGAAGAGGCTGCGATGGTCTCTCAATGAAGAAGGGGCTGCGACGGTCTCTCAATGAAGAAGGGGCTGCGACGGTCTCTCAAAGATGAAGGGGCTGCGATGGTCTCTCAAAGATGAAGGGGCTGTGAAGGTCTCAAAGATGAAGGGGCTGTGAAGGTCTCAACGATGAAGGGGCTGTGATGGTCTCAAATTCGTAAGCAAGAACAACAACGAAGGTGATCAACCTGGACTTAAGGAAGATCACAACAACAACCGCGAAGGTTCAAGAAGAAGACTGTGAGAGTCTCAAGATGAAAGGAATTACAAAAGATTCACAAAGAAGACGGTTTTTGGCATCTCGACATTAGGGAGGAATTTGTTGGAGCCTGTTTAATGTCTGCGCCAAAAACAAACAAAGGCCTGCTACTTTTCTGGTTTGGGCCAAGCCCCAAACAAACCCATTACAGAAGCAGTTATAAGAGGAACGGTTATTAGGTTTAGGAAAACATTGCAACCGTTATTTTATGAACCGGTATGTCTTTTGAAGACACTTTCATTCATTATATATAGGATCAAAACTCTGTAATTCTAAGTAACCCTTTTCATTATCAATATCAGATTATTTGAGGGTTCAACAAAACTCTTCATTGTTTTCTTTTTCTGTATTCTTGATGATAATGGCATGATGGTTGTTTGGTCATATAAGATCCTGGAGATTATACAAGACCTGTACAAATCGACTACAAAGTTTTTAACAATTATAGCACAAAGATTGTCCCTCTCATTATTCTATAACATAACCAGAAGGTCTTCTACGAAAATATATATGTTTGTTTACCAAGTTCTTTTATGTTCATATGCTTTTTCCTTGAAGTCCGCTTGAGAATTTCTTATATAACTACCTACTATTCGCAGATTGGGCGAGTTCTTTGCTTGAAGCCCCGATAGATGATGATCAGAGCGTAACCATGTGAGTATAAAGATGTAGTTTTTATGTCTATCTCATTTTTATATATGATTGGCCTCTTGCTTTACACGCATATGTATATACATGTTCGAATCTAATTAATCTATGATCATGCTATAATTCTCATAATCTAACACAGATATGCTACATTGATAGAATAGTTATTGCTAAATGAACTAAAGTCACCGGTCTACTGGGTCTTTCCACGTGAATGAGAATCTTTCAATGCTTATACTTGATCGAGATCATATTGTTGGAGCTTTCAAATTAGTCATCCTGTTTTATGGAGTAATTTGTGCTACTTAAGTCAAAGTGGCATCTCGTAGTAAATGCTAATATCATATATGTACAAAGTAAAAACATGCACGTAACGATGATTAATCATATTAATCGGATATAGAGTTTTACATGGCCAAATGTTGCATATGGGTCGCCTATTGTCGAACCTTTTCCGGGGAGCTCGCACCTTTGATGGACATTGTGTTTTAGGATGTGACTATAATGCTTCGTTAGTATATATTGCAACATCAAATATAATTTGATAACCCTTAAGTTAGAAGTCCTAAGATGGGTCGTTGAAAGGGATGTAATGTGGGTTTTAGTAAATGACTAAATATTTTCAAAGTTATCGGCTTTCTTTGAATCAAAATAACTACTTAATGTGGCCGCTTTGAGTCGACTCATATGTTTTATTTTATTATTTACTAATTATACATGAAAATCCACCAACATCATACTTGAGTCATCTTGATATTGTTAAATACAAATAGATGCGATTGGAATATATTAAAGCATTCTCAAGTTGGGCGACTCTACGGGCACCAGACACTGCTGCCACCCAGTCCGCCAGAGTGGCGATATCCAAAGGGTGTCCACAAAGCGGCGAGTTTGAGTTTGACCAACCTTTTATTTATCAAGATGGTCAAAATGGCGTTTCAAAAGAGGTATTTTAACTTTTGATATATTAATTTCCGATAGCAAATGATTGTAAAAGCTTATAAACCATATAGTATTAATATTGTACAAATTGTAAAACTTGTGGTTTAAATTTTCTTCTGCTTTCCACTTATAAACTTGTGGTCTACAATCTAACAGTCAACTTTTAAACTTCACTATGGATTCACCGAAAGTCCAATAAAACCGTAGTAAATCGCCTTTGTTTTAGTGGCTGTTCGGATGAAATCACATTTAAAAGTATTTAGGTTAGCTAGAAACGGGTAGGTCGGGCAAGTAGGCTAACAGGAGAAATCAATATTTTAAAGGTTTGGGTTGAAAGTTGAAGTCGTAATTCAAAGACAAGCTATGTAATCCAGTTGATTCCGCTCATTTTGAAACCAAGCAAAACCTTGGATATAAGTTTAAGAACCAAGTTTGTAGGTTGCATTTGAGAACTTAGATCCACTCTCATTCAATATTTTATTTGCGGTCTATTAGCCGCAGTGATGGTACTCAGTTATTAGTGAAGAAATTTTGGCATCATGTTCGGGTGGTCGCCGTGGTAATGAACAATTGAGTCATCGATTCCACTTCGACATTAACAACCCTATCATAGTGTGCATCGTGAGTTCCTAAATATTATCTTAACTGCTTTTGTCGTTACCCAATAAACTTGATTTATTTGGTCCATTATTTTCTTATGCTCAAGACACCAAATGGTCATTGTAAATAAGCTATTCAAACAGCCCTTAGTAACATGTTTAGGATGCTAAATGCCTGCTTAAATAGGCTATTCAAACAGCCCTTAATAACATGCCAAGACACCGAAGGGTCTTGAAAATAAGCTATCCAAACACCCTTAATAACATGTTTAGGACGCCAAATGATCATTGAAATAGGCTATCCAAATGGCCCTTAATAACATGTTTGAGACATCGAAAGGGTCGCTTACAATAAGTCTTTACTTATTTTTTATGATAAAGTTATAAACTTTATTATGTTCGAGAAAAATTGAAGGTAAATGTGTGACTTTTTTCAAAGTTTGTGATTAAATTTGTTTGTTTTGGTGATTTAATTATCGATATTGTTTTGTAATCTTTGTGTCAAATTATGCTTACGTTGTCTTTTAGTTATAAATTTGTATTAATGAAGTTAATTATTCGACATTCAAATTAAAGGATCAATATCGCTGACTTGCTTTGTATTTTGTCACCGAATTCAACCAAAAGTATGAGTTTATGACAACCTTCGTGTTTTGGCTTGATCTTGGTACAGTACAAGCTTACTAATTGTGTCACTACTTTACATCAATAAATTTACTAGTAACGATCTTTTGTAGGTCGTCACAAGCACGACCACTCCGTTGTTGGTGGCCTCCCATTGAAGACAAACCGAGTTAACCAAATCAAGTGCTCGGGCAAGTTAGGAACCGATCTTTGAGCGTCCCATAAATAATGTCTTCCAAGGTAGCTATAGACCACTATGTATCTTTGAAACTAACCATCCACACGAACAAGATAGTATGCACCTTTATGATGTGTTGGCATGTATAATGTACAAGGATTAACAGAGAACGATGGTGAAACCGTTACACCTCTTTGAGGCCTTGACATCATCAAAACCACAAGCTTCTATGAAGCATGCTTGACAAATGGTCGCTACAAAAGTTGATGCTCTTTTGTTACTTATTCACCATTGGTCGTATTAAAGCTTGGATCATTGTGCTCTCTATAGACACCCCTCATCGACCGTGTTTGTTTTATGCTTTTACAAATCTTTCACAACGGTTATACAAAAGTACTTCAAAATATGTGTTTTAATATAATCATTCTCTTGAAGTCAATCGAAACTGTCAAACAAAAAATGATGTAATAAAACTTGAAAGTTTGTGTGTCACTTCTTTTGGAGGTGCTACAAACTAAATTTGATATAATCTAGGATAAAGAAAATGGATGACACGCTCATTTAAGAGTGATTGGTGATATTTTGAGGAAAAGCACGTCGTATTTGGTCACTTAACTCTTTTACCTCAACTTGATTATGTACATTTTCCGCTATTTCAGCTTTATATATAATGTGCATTTATAAAATAGTATGAATGTAATGTAGGTTTGAGGAGGCGGTGATGCGCTACTGAGCATTTGAGGTTTACCAAGCCGCAGATTTTTAGTGTAGGTTATTTTTCGCCTTAAACCGACTCTAAAGTGTTAAGATTTGCTAGTTTTCATTTGACGTACATTGCACCTTTCGGGTATGCTATTTTTTTTATGGAATTGACACGGAAACTATTTTGTAGGTACAAAGAAGGCATAGCCGTAGCGAACAGAACAGATGTCCATATAGGCATCGTGCTTATGAAGAAAGGGACATCAAAACCATGATCATAGCCAAAGGTATGATGCGAGGTTCACTTGCCTTCAAGTTTAAAAGATTCAAAATTATTAAATTTGTTATCCGGTCTTAAACTCACAATAACATTCTTGGGTTGCATTTTGTCACATTTGACATTTCTTGCTTCTTTCAACCGGTCTTGAAAATATTTACTATACCGAAACCAAAATTTTAAAACAAGGATTTTAAGCATACCTATACTTCTTTGATGGTGTTTGAACTCCCACCTAATGGATCAATCGAATTCAATTATGTAGTTCCTTTTTCACTCGAAACCTATAACGTGTAGATTAAGTTGAATGATTGTCTAAACTAATTGATCCAAGCATTGTTGTTAACGGATTATTTTTACTTATGGAGATGAATTACTTTTGGGGCATCGCCTAGGTTGCAAAAGGCGAAAAAAGGCAATACATAATGTGGATGGTACATAACCAAGACAGATATTTTTGACTTCTAGACCACTTGAGATGTGATGTTACGAGAACTTATATTGATGGTCATCTATTGTCACCGAGCAAGACATTTTAAGAAAAAGAAAAGGTTTATCATCGAGTTGCACGCTTTTAGCGCATGCAGTTGGATTATGATTTTAGTCTTGTTGTAGTACACTTGATTCAACACAAAGATAAACGCTTCTTTAACATATGAAGTCCGAATGTTGGAAAAGGATCAACTCGAAATTAGAAATGAGGAGAGGAGTTTAATCAAAGAACTTATGACGCGACACACAAGCAATATGTGGAAATGTTAAACAAATTGCAAAGTTGGAGACTAAGCTCAAAGACTACTCCCCGCTTGCTTAAAGACCTTTCTTACTTTGTAAGTTGTCTTTTATTTGTGTTAATAAAAATGATAGTTCGAATGTTAGATTTGGGTTTAAAAGGCAGTTCTTGATGTTGCGTTTGGGTTTAGTTGTTTGGTATTAATATTTATTGTTGTTTTTGAAAGAATTTTACTTTGTTATATGATACTTGGTCATTGTTAAAACTAAAGCACGTCGTATTCGATTCGGAAAATTAAAATCTAGCAAAAACAGTTTGGTTTGGTTTTAAACCACCAATACATAAAGTTTCATTCAAGGTTCTTGCCACTAAATATATAATCTTTAATTTATCCATCATCACCCGGCTCATAGGTGAATAATTTTCCAAGCACACAATTGATTCAACAACCAATAATGAAAGTATTTGATTATTTTAAACGAGGATATTTATAATATAAGATGACGATCCTTGACTTCATATTGGATACAATGGCTGCACCACACTCTATTGGGTCAATATTGGAGTTACTAAAAGTGAAAGGAACATTGGTGCTTGTGGGTGCACCTGATAAGCCTTTAGACTTGCCTTCTTTCCTTTTTGCTTTCTTTTAAGTTACACATTTTCAAGATCCACGTAACTTTTAAGGTTTGTTACTCATTTGGTTCCAAATTATTATTCAGAAACAAGAATATACATTTTGTAAAAAAATAATATCATTAGACTATGTACTTCAAAAAAAAGTCATATAAGTTGCTCAAACCATTTGTAATTGGTTGAGATAGAACAACCATTTTAGTACTTGAAAAAATTAAAAAAAAAAGGAACTAATAAGCAATAAACATATGATTTGGAAATTAGTTTGAGTTGAAACAAGTCCAAGTTATCGAGTCAAAACAAGTTGGCCAAGCTATATTGTAACCCCATAAACATTGTGTCTTCCCATATCTGTTAACTTTGAATATAAATAAGATACATCACATATAAGTACATATAATCAGATACTATTAATTAAATATGAGCCAATTATTTTAGTTTTTTATCAATGAGTTATCAATAATGTGTATGGATGATAGACGCATATATGGATTTAGTGATTACATACATAGCATTAATGTGTATGTATGTGTATATTTGACAGGAAAAAGAGTGGTGAAAGGCAGCGTAATTAAAGGATTGAAAGAAACACAAGAAACGATGAATATTTGTGGCAAGCACAACATCACGTGTGAGACTGAGACGGTTACACCTACTTAAATTAACTAAGCCTTAACCAGATAAGCCAACTATCATGTCAAGTATCGTTTTGTTATTGACATTGGCACATTACAATAAATATTAATTTGGCTACAAGTTTTATACGCAAAGTAGTATCTATCTTTTAAGTGGGATTATATAGTGTAAGGGTGCGTTTGGTATACTGTCGTGAATAACAATGGGCATTGGTTTGGATATAAGGTGGGCGTCTCAGGTATGAAAGTTTTCATACCTTGCCTTTTTTAGTGGTATGAAAAAAAATTTATTTTGTATCAATACTGAATATTGTGTCTTTAAAGGTAATTGCATATAATTATATAGTTATAAGTTTTGTGTACGCACGGGGTTTTGACAAAAAAATTTATTCTATATTAATACTGAATATTTTGTCTTTAAAGGTAATTGCATATAATTATATAGTTATAAGTTTCGTGCACGCACGAAGTTTACAAATAAATCAAATTTTTTAACATTTTAGTTCAATATATACACATATAAAATTTGCACATGAAAATTGTGATATAAGTACAACTAATACTTACATACGAGTTTTTCGTTATGCATTAATATCCATTAGAATTTGATAAAATATTTGTAAAAATTTACATCGGTAGCTCAAGATTTAATTTTATTTAGTGACAAAGATGTTGTTGTTGTTATTTAAATTTCACTCTTGATATTATGTTGTACACAAGATGCAAGTTTAATAGCAGCGTTGATAAAGTTAAAGTATACTCCTCAAAGTTTTTAAAAATGTTTTCAAGATATCCTTATATAAATAAATAAGAATTACATGAGTCATTGTTATAACTACAATCGCGTATATTTATTTTAATATTAAAGTAACCCGTGCTTATAATTTGATAAATATATTCCCGTTTTCGGTAATTTAGCCGTATTTAAAATGTAAACTCATGTCCACATAGGTTAAATTTTTAAAAATAAAATAAATGAGCCCTTATTGAAAGTATATAGTAAAAAATTTGATACTTATAAACTTATGCAAATTTATATGTTGTTATTTTAAAAGAACATATACATTGTATTTTTAAGATATAAAGTATAAAGGGTATAAAGTATAAAGGGGTATTTGTTTATAATCCAAAGTTATTAAAAAATATGGAGACTTATAATATTACACTTAACTCTATATAATTTTTAAAAATTCAACCACTAATTTTTTTTTAATTATCTCCTCTTTTTTTAAGTTTTTATTTTCACAAATTTGACACATATTTTTATATGGTTTTTTAATTAACCAAATTTATTAAAGAATATAATGTTTCATTTGATCCACTGATCCAGGAAACCAAAAACGTAACTAAGGCTATATTCTGATTATCTTTGACATATTTAAGTACAGTATCACTTAATTTAAGTCAGATATATAGATGATTGAGATATATATATTTTTTCCTTGAACTGCAGTCATCAGCACCAATATAGGGACTTTTTTGTGTTTGAATTCATAAAATGATACAATGGGTCCTAATAGATCAACTTAATGTACTAGACTGAAATGTATGACACAAAGTTATAAAAAATTGATTGTTTGTTTGGGCTTAAGAATGCAAGAGATGGACTTTTTAAACAATTCATAAGACATGCACTTAAGTTGTTATATTGATTGTTTCTAAGATTTTCACTAAGAACTACCATTGTAATTTAAAATGGCTGTTACCCTATTGTTAATGAAGTCAAACAAAAATCAGTCATTTTGACATTAAAGAGTCAAAATTAAAAGTCATTTTGACATTAAAAATGAGTCATATCTTAACACATTAATCTGTGATTGCCATCCTTTCGTGTAATTACTTGCCACCTGGTTAGTGCTAGAAAAAAGTAATATACTTTCATTTCCTTCAATACAAGAACTAACTAACCAATGATTCACTATGGTTAGAGTCACAAACCTTATAAATATTTGATTAGATTCATTTTTTGAAGCTACATGCTAATTTCTACAACGGCCGGTTTTTTCTCACGGGCAACTATACGTAGCCGTATCAAAGGTGAAAAGCAGAAAAGGATTAAAAATTTTATGTTGTGATGAAGACGGGAAATACGCAAAATCAACAACTAATGTTGTCTACAAAGAAGCTTTGTTTAGAATTTAAGTTAACTGTTATATCACTTCAATACATTTTCATTATCTACAACTTTACAAACATACATAAATTTCATAATGTTCTAAAAATTATATATGTTGTGTTAATAACCATCCACGCAAACCATACAATTATATATAATTCTTATCCAAAAAAAAATAACCAACAACTAAAAACAAAAAAACAATTGTTTTATAATATTGTTTGACAATTCTAAAAAATGTACTAAAGTTAACAAAAAACAACAAACAAATAATTATAAGTTATGCCCGCCCATTGGGCATGCTTCGAAAACTAGTATATATATATATATATATGTTTAACGATATTCGATGCTAAAATACTTAAAATGATCAAAATACTCGTTTTTACGAAGTCATGATAAGTTTATAAGTTTTCTAAACTTTTCTCCGAATTTACACTTTTTTACCCTCAAGTTTCAAAATGTACGAGTTTAGTCCCTCAACTTTGATAAATTGACACTTTTTACCCAAAACTTGTTTTATATCAAACCTTTAGAAATTGACAGTTTTAGTCCCTTAATGAAACTGTTTTACGAAAACTGCCCCCAAGTTTACACTTTTGAGATTTAAGACTTAAAGTTTCCAACTTTACATTTTCAACCCACAACATTTATTATACTAGTTTTGCTATATTACAAAAATAGTCCTTGTAGTTTCAATGCATACATGCATGCATATATATTCACCCTTTAACTTTCGAATATGTGCATGTTTAGTCCTTAGACTTCCCATGCAAGTTTATTTTCATACAAACTAACCCTTTAACTTTATTAAACGTTCCAATTTCTACCCATAAGCTACACGTTTTGCAATATAAGTCTGAAACATCTTTTAACGCATGAAAACTTTAAAATACTTTACAAGCTTATTCCTAGCTTAATTTTTAGAGCTTTTTAGCTTATTTTTATCTTATTGGGTCGGGTAGTGGGTTGTTTGGGCTTTGATTGTGTACATTAGGCTCGTGTTGTGGGCTTTAAGGCCCGTTTGGTTTTTGGTTGATTTATCAAAATGTACGAGGGGTCGTGAGGGTTCAAAAGGATTTTAAAAATGTTTATTAACGTCGTGAGTGTAGTGTGAGGTGTTTACATAACACCTTACACATGTGTGCATGTTGTGGTAACGAAACTCATTCTACATTTATTTATAAATATGTGTCGAGTGCATTCAATATCTTTTAATGTGTGACATGCATATATAATCAAGAAAATGGGTATCGAGAAACTTACTACACTCTAGGGTGGTGGTGATTTAATGAGACGAGTGAGCAAGTGAATTGAACTCGAGAACCCGTGTTCTCCTTATAACCTTACACGTCCAATATTACGCTTGTGTTATGACTTTTCTTTCCTCCTTTCCTTCGAACTAATCTCCACAGTGGACGATTCTTTGATATAAGTGTGTGAGAGTTTGAGTGAGCTAGTGAAGTGTAAGTTTGTGATTTTTTTGTCAAGTCTTGAAGTAGTTTATAAAGAAAGCTTTAGCATGGTCTTAGCATTAGTTTATGTTTTAATATTTGTATGTTTGTGAGGCGTGGAGGTGTGCAGCGGGACTCAAGGGCATGCAAAGCCTAGTCCCATCGATTTTTAGCAAAGAAACATAGTACCCATTGGTTCTTAAAGTCAAGTGAGTCAAAGTGAGGTTTAGGGTATGTTTAGGCTATTAAACAAATAGTTTAGGGTGGCTAAAGTATTACTTGTATCCTCTTTCTTTTTCACCCTAACACACTGATAACGCTCAAAATGAGTATGTTTTTAGTAGTGTTATTGTTGATTTTTTGTATGATAATTGGCTATATTTACTCATAATTGTTGCAAAAGTGCAAAAGAAGCGTATTTGTATGTGAATGTAGCCAGGTATCGTAAAAGATGAAGAAATGAAGATTTCATGCACATTTGGATAATTCCCGAGGAAGAAAGTCAAGTGAGGAAGCTCATGGACTCAATGATTAGGAAGCGCAAGGATTTCTAAGTGTCTACATCAAAGAAGGATCAAGTTTCATCTTGGAAATCAGCATCGAAAGCAAAGAAAAAGGCACGAATCGAGAAAAGTCAACAAAAGTCAAGATTGGGTGTCTGAAGGCTCTAGCCGATAGGTCGGAGCCCGCATAACCGGATCGGTTGGGGTGATGGTCAAAAACTGACGGATCGGTTGCGTCATAACCGATCCGGCCGAACACTGGAGTTACACTTTTGGTCATTTATTGATGCCTTAACTTCTATTAATCATGAGAGGCCGATAATTTCCAGTTAATAACTTGTTTGGGACGTTTTTGGCTTGATAGCAAAGGGTTCTTAGCTATATAATGCACCTAGACTTAGTAGTCTAGTGTGACACATCCAAAAGAGTAATAGTTTACACCAAAGCTATTACCAACCCTTATTATTCATCCCAAAAGTCTTGTATCTGCTGTAAAACGTCCATGAGAGTGGTGAGACAAATTCTCATCCATTTTGTAATCATTTGGAGTTGTACGGTTAGGCAAAGACGATTAGAGGCGCGTGGTTGCTATATTCCACAATTTCTAATTCTTGAATCCAAAACTTAGGTATTCTATTGAACTTGTCATGAATCTCTATTCTATTGAATTATTTAAATTACCTTGTTACTACTTGTGTTATGTAATGATTGTCATGGAGTAATTCTTGAATATACTTGTGTGTAAGGATGTAGGAAATTGTAGGAGTGTTCTTATATGTGATGCATGTAAATGATCTTGTTTAAATGAGTTTGTTGGAAAAACTACTAGTCTTGTTTGATTTATCGGTAAAACATGTTTAAGAAAAAGGACCGAAAGGATTTCTCTTATGTTTTATTCCAAAAAGTTAAGTGACAAACTAGTATGGGGATATGGTGATTACCACTCACCATGTTTACTTATTAAAACAAGACTAGAAACTTTTTCATCACGAAAGGGTCGAAAGATTCGTAGGAACAAGTTTAATAAGAACCTTTTACAAACAAATGGATTTTCTAAAGAATAATCATTAGGATAAGGACCGAAAGGATTACCTATATGTTTTTGTTCTTAAAATGATTTTTACAAAACACAAACCATGGGTTGGAAACCATTTTCTTATGATTTGTCCATCCCATCAAAGTTTACACCAAGCCTTCATGAACACTCTCTATGATTGCCTATAGACTTCACACAAGTATATGTTTCTTAATTTTGATTTTTACTAAACCACCACTTTGAAGGAAGCCTTGACACACGCAAACATAAGGGCCAAAGGGGGGGAATGCATTTGGTCTTGATCTTGGTACTTGGTGTGTTGATATCCTTGGCTAGCCATGACTGGTCACAAGAGAGGACACAAAAGAATTTCACAAGTTTTTATTTTGTGTGATTGGGCTTGGAGTATAAACCGGTTAGGCCCAAAATACTTAAAGGATTGGGCTTGGACATTTGAGTGTGGATCGGACTAAAATGAAGCCCAAGGAAAATATGGGGGTGAGTTGGGCTCGGTATGGCAACAAGGCCCAAAAGAGATGTGGTGATGAGTTGGGCTCGACTTGAGGCCCAACAAGAGTTCTAGGCCCTGTCCAATGTTAGTTTATTTTTATTTTTATTTATTTTCTATTTTTATAAAATATATATATATATATATTAAGTATTTTAAGAATATGAGGATCGTAGAATTTTGTTCGGATCACAGCGGTATATTTTGAGCGCTCAGTTGTGTTGATCATGCATATGTCAAATGATATGCAAATGTGATAAGTAGAAAATTTCATGATGATGTAAATCGTGCTTTATTACGATTAAAGTCTTAAGTACAATGAAATTTTTCGGAGTTTGATTACCTACCCTTAAGAGAACCGGCGTCCGTGGTTCGACTCGCGAGAGTTGTCATGGGTGGTTGGGTGAGCAGTGGGGATACTTGGAGCGCATTCGTCCCTCGCGGCGCCGGTGAACTCGGCACCTCGTTTCTTATGATTCCATCGAACTTTAACGATAGGAATACGGCTTTGTTTAAGCCTCTTGACTTCCCCGTCCATGATCTCAGCGGGTTCTTCTCTGAAGCTTAGTTTGTCATTGAAATGTATGTCCTTTAGAGGTGCGACAAGGTTTCATCGATAGACACTTCTTAAGGTTGAAACATGGAAAGTGTCTTGTACTTGATGAGCTCTTACGGGCTCGAGCTTATCGCTCTTGGACCAATTCTTTGCGAGAATTTTGAGCGTTCCTACGTGTCGGGGTTTGAGTTTTCCTCTTTCCGTCGATCATTCCTTTCCGGTGATACATTACTCGATCTCGACTTGGAATTCCATCGGTTTTCTCCCGACATCTGCATAGCTTTTTGTCTATCTCGAGCCGCTTGTAGTCATTGCCTGATTTGCATTATCTTTTCAGTTGTCTCCTGGACAATCTCAGGTCCTGTGAGTTGTACTTCTCCAACGTCCTCCCAACAAACAGGTGATCGGCATTTCCTTCCATAAAGTGCTTCAAAAGGAGCGGCTTTAATACTGGCTTGGTAACTGTTATTGTAGGATAATTCTGCCAGAGGTAAGTGTTTATCCCATCCTTTTCCAAAATCGATCACACATTCTCTCAGCATGTCTTCCAGAGTTTGGATCGTTCTTTCACTTTGTCCGTCTGTTTGAGGATGGTATGCGGTACTCATATCCAATTTGGTACCCATGGCGTTTTGGAGTGTTTGCCAAAATCTCGAGGTAAATCGGCTATCTCGATCAGATATGATAGAGATCGGTACACCGTGGCGAAACAATCTCCTTGATGTCAACCGAAGCGAGTGTAATCATCTCGTCATTCTCTTTGATAGGCGAAAATGAGCGAATTTAAGTAGAGCGGTCAACAATGACCCAGATGGTGTCAAAACCGTTAGAATTTCTTGGAAACTTAGTGATGAAGTCCATTGTGATTCTTTTCCATTTCCATACGGGAAGTTCTGGTTGGGTTAACAATCCTGACGGTTTCTGATGCTCTACTTTGACTCTCAGACATGTCAAGCATTTGCTAGCATATTCGGCGATATCAGCCTTCATGTTTGGCCACCAATATAAAAGTTTTAGATCTTGATACATCTTGTTGGGGCTGGGTGTATGGAATACTTTGATTTATGTGATTCACATGATGAGTTCTCGGATACCTCCGTAAAGTGGAATCCAACTTCGATCCTTGAAACATAACGTTCCGTCTGATCTTTTTACGAATCCATTTTTGTTTTCCGGCATGCCATAAATCTTCTCATTCGGCATGTTTTCTTCTTTATGAGCTTCGATCTGAGCTTCAAGAATTTTCGGTGGCAGGGGTGAATTGATTACCATTCCTAGTGATCTCACT
Organism: Chrysanthemum lavandulifolium; assembly: GCA_022545495.1. NCBI lineage: Eukaryota > Viridiplantae > Streptophyta > Magnoliopsida > Asterales > Asteraceae > Chrysanthemum > Chrysanthemum lavandulifolium. The sequence continues at coordinate 205,338,671 of CM040242.1, forward strand.
GTAAGTGGCTTAGGGCGATCTTTTATGCTTAAGGCGTCAGCAACAACATTCGCCTTCCCGGGATGGTAACGAATCTCGAAGTCATAATCACTGAGCAATTCTAGCCAGCGGCGTTGACGCATGTTCAGTTCCTTTTGATCCAATATGTATTGAAGACTTTTGTGATCAGTGTACACTATACACTTGGTTTCGTATAAGTAATGTCTCCATAACTTGAGTGCAAATACCACAGCTCCGAGTTCTAGATCGTGAGTAGTATAATTCTTCTCATGAGTTTTGAGTTGATGGGATGCGTAAGCAATCACTTTGTTCCTTTGCATAAGAACAATGCCTAAACCCATATGTGAAGCATCGCAGTATACCACAAAATCTTTTACTCCTTCAGGTAGTGCCAAGATGGGTGCTTTGCAAAGCTTGTTCTTAAGGAGTTGAAAAGCTGACTCTTGATCGTCTCCCATTCGAATTTCTTCGTTTTATGGGTTCTCTGTCAATGGTTTAGCTATCTTGAAAAACCTTCGATGAATCTCCGGTAATAACCAAGACCTAAAAATTGAAGGATCTCGGTGGGGTTGGTTGAGTGCGGACCGGTTCTTCTGGTCGATCTTTGCGGGATCTCGTGAATACCTTTCACGTCGATCACGTGACCAAGAAATTGGACTGTCTCGATCCAAAAATCGCATTTGGAAAACTTAGCGTACAATTCTTCATGCTTGAGTAACTTCATGACAGTTCTCATATGTTCCGCATGTTCTTCTTTATTACGAGATTAGATAAGAATATCGTCAATGAACACAATGACGAATTTATCCAGGTATGGCTTACTTACTCTATTCATGAGGTCTATCATCTACGTGGTGCATTGGTTAAACCGAATGGCATTACTTGGAATTTATAATGACCATATCGAGTTCAAAATGCGGTCTTGGGAATATCTTCCTCTTTACCCTTAGCGATGGTATCGGATCTTAAATCAATCTTGAGTATACACTCAAGCCTTATGGCGATCAAACGGATCATCGATTCTTGGTAAGGATAGCGGTTCTTAATTGTGAGCTTGTTCAATTCTCTATAATCGATACACATCGAAATGATCCATCCTTCTTGACGAACGAGCGGGTGCTCCCGGTGAGAACTCGGTCTAATGAATCCTTTGTCGATAGCTCTTCTAGTTGTTTAGACGACTCTTGCATTTGAGAGGGTGCTAAGCGTTATGGTGCTCGTGCTACGGGAGTAGCTCCAGGAATAAGATCGATTTGAAATTCGACTTGTCGAGCAGGTGGAAGTCCAGGAAAATCTTCTGGAAACACTTCAGGGAATTCTCTAACTACAGGTACATCCTCCAGTCATTTCTCTTCCGACTTCTTTTCCGTTACCTGAGCTAAGAAGGCATAACATCCTTTCTCCATGTATTTTATCGACTTCACACATGATATGATACTCAAGTACTTTCTACTTTGGTCTCCTTGGATAACTAAGGTTTCACCGTTGATTGGGATATGAACGGTTTTCTCGTCACAAACAATCCTAGCACGGTGTTTAGACAACCAATCCATGCCAATTACGACATCAAAACTACCAAGTTTGATTGGCAAAAGATATATAAGGAACGAGTGGTCTTGTAAAAGAATAGGGCAATTACGGATTATGGTGTTGATTCCTATTATCTTTCCATCGGCTAGTTCTATCTCATAAGTTGTATCTAAGGCAATTGGGGAAATTTCAAGTAATGGTGCAAAGGTAGTCGATACAAAACTCTTATCAGCTCCAGAGTCAAACAAGATTTTTTCAGAATGATTGTTAAGAGAATACGTACCTGTCACAACATCAGGGTTTAACGGCACGTCTCCATCTCCTATCACATACGCCCTTGCATGCACATTGTTAGGTTGAGTGGCAGGAGCTCATTCAGCTGGTCCTCGTGTTTGACGAGTCTAGCTGCTAAGAGAGGAATAGTATGGTGTCTGATGAGCTCTCCGGTGTTGGCGAAGCGGAGTTAGTGCGATCGTTGAGCTCTCCCCAAGCTCGAAGGTACTCGATGCTCCCTCCTCGTCTCTCCAACGATGAAGTAAAGGTAACAAGAATGACCATCGTCTAGCGCTGGCCTTCTTCCTAGGTCCAGGCTGGATGTCCACGCGAGTAGTCATGTAAGGATCAGATGATGACGGAGAATAGCATCTAACACTAAGTGGCAAAGGTGGCTCACTGAAAGTATCCAATGGTGGTGATGCTAAAGGAGGTGATGAAACAGGAACAGTAATGGTCTGGTGGTAGAATACAATATGTGGCGGTGGTGGTGAAGTAACAGTAGGTGAAGTAGTGGGTGAAAATGGTGATGACTGAGCAGGTGGTGACTGAGCTGGTGGTGACACACAGGTCATGGTGATGGCTCGAACACACTTCCTAACCATATGCTTGAAGATAGTGCCCTTAGGATGCGATCACATGGCACTCCAGATGGCTTGGGCTCATATGGCCGGGACTCGGAATCTCGTCGTGACGGCAATCGGTAAGGAAGATGATGCAGAAGTGTCCGGTGAGACAGAAGCAGTGCTCTTGGATGACTTGGATGATCCATCATTCACTGCGACATCTGAAGCAGGTAGCCATTGCTACGACTCATAATACAAATCCAGTGTCATGGAAGCAAAATCAGTATACTCTTGGGAGCGAGCAGTCATAGCTGGAATGGTAGGAGTTCAGGCAACCTCGCCTTCCTCAAAAGGTTCGGTCTCGTCCGGGCGGTGGTATGGTATGGTTTGGCGGGATGAGCGGCATATTGACGATCGTGAGGACATAGTATCTTCTATCTCGATGTCGAGGATACAACAACCGGTGGGAAGCGAGACATGAATCTTGTAACAACCCATAAAATAGTAATGTAAGTAAAATGCCAAATAATATGATTAACAAGATTTTAGTTAGTTACAGCATCCGCCAAGCAAATTTCCATGCCTAACTAAAATGAATGCAATTTACTTATGATCTAGTGATGCATTAATCCTAATGCATAGAGCGGTCATGGAAGGGCATAGGAAGTGGTGTAAAATAGTCCCATTTTAAAAGTGCGGTTATAGTCCAAATGTTTTTGAAAAAACTCTTTGGTTCTCTATAACCTTGGCTCTGATGCCAATCTGTAACACCCCCCGAGATCATAATGACAACGAAAGACTAATCGGGGTGTTACTCGAATGAAGATCATAATCAAAAATCGAAAACGACTCGAAAGAGACGTTTTATTAAAAATTGTTATCATTCATCGAAAACTCATAGTTGTTACAAAACATTCCAAATTGTTCAAGTGTTTTCCCAAAATATAGAGCTTGAGTTTGAAAGAAATGACAACTTTATGTTTACACCACAAGAAAGGTCTTGGTATGCCCCACTCCGTGCCTTCGACATAATCTTCACTGATTACCTGAGATAACATGCTTAAAAAGGTCAACAATAATGTTGAGTGAAATCCATACGTTTAAATAATAGTTGAACACAAGAATATGAGCATGATAATTGTAAACTAACAATATCATAAAGAAAATCATAGATTATTATGCGCTAAGCTCATGCAACCAAGACTCAACTGCATAAACCGAATTACTGGTGTACGTAAGTTTTCCCCAAAGGAGGTAATAGCCAATTACCTAATGCAATTCAAATATGGTGCGCCCCGATTATTTCCTATAACCAAGGCGGGTCGTTACTCCCCATAGTACTATTCGGGATATTTGCTTTCACTCATGGTGACTAATGGTTCATGATCACGGGGACCTATGGCTAAATACTTAGGCAATTCCAATAATCGAAAGCGAACATTTATGAAAAACCTTGTGTTCTAGTTTAGAGCATGTATCTTCCTCGCGGGGTTTGCAAATAATAGTAAAAGCGAGGCTATGAACTCTCATTGATGATAATGAACAAGCACAAATAGATCAAGGACAATGTAGCGGATGTTCCAAACCGAAACCTAAAAATGATGAGATGGCGAGTCTCAGAATATGATAAACATTTTGGTTCGCGACCAAAATAATAGAGCATTGAATATTCTTATTCAATAGATCATTGAATTGTCCAATTCAATAGGGTGTGTGCGTGCTTAGAGTTTTAGGTTAATTTACGTGCTACATTGTCTTAGTTTGATATTTATCAAAGATCCTCACTTACGCATAAGTGAAAATGTTCCCCTGTTGTGATCTCGTGAAAATGTTGATGTTATTGAATATTTTAGTTCGTTTAGATCCCACATGCGTTTTGGGATTATAGTTATATATATAATTACAATCTTATAATTATAATTATATATATATATATATATATATATATATATATATATATATATATATATATATATATATATATATATATATAGGGGAGGTTAATGTGAGATCAAACTTAAAGTTGTAAAAATAAGATCAAATCTAAAAACCACTAAAACATTTATAAATAAAATTTTAGCAATCATACACAAAAAAATAATATTTTAATACAAATTAACATTTTAGCAACTAATAACCAAATGATACATGAGTTTGGATTAGTGATACACGATACACATTACACTAATAAATATTCCAAAACCCGATACACATGTTAAAACCGGATACATTAAACTTCTAATCAAAGTGTATCACCTAGGTTTCAGTAAATTTTAAAAGAAATCTATCGAAACTTTAACAATTTTAGTTGTAGTAAATAAAAAATTATTTTTATTGTAAGGAGAGTATCTCTTGTCAAATTTTAGTTCGATCTCATTTAACAACTTTAAGTTTGATCTTATTTGATCTAGATTCTATATATATATATATATATATATATATATATATATATATATATATATATATATATATATATATATATAATCTAGATCAAATAAGATCAAACAAAGTTGTTAAATGAGATACAACTAAAATTTGACAAACTAAAAGGTGTATCACTAATCCAAACTCATGTATCATTTGGTTATTAGTTGCTAAAATGTTAATTTGTATTAAAATATTATTTTTTGTGTATGATTGCTAAAATTCTTATTTATAAATGTTTTAGTGGTTTTTAGATTTGATCTTATTTTACAACTTTAAGTTTGATCTCACATTAACCTATATATCTAGATCAAATAAGATCAAACTTAAAGTTGTTAAAATGAGATCCAACTAAAATTTGACAAGCGACACTCTCTTCTTACAACAAAAATAAAATTTTATTGACTACAACTAAAATTGTCAAAGTTTCGATACATTTCTTTTTAAAATTCTGAAACCTATGTGATACACTTTGATTAGAATTGTAATGTGTATCGGGTTTTTGTATGTGTATCGTGTTTTGAAATATTTATTAGTGTAATGTGTATCGTGTATCACTAATCCAAACTCATATATCATTTGGTTATTAGTTGCTAAAATGTTAATTTGTACTAAAATATTATTTTATATGTCTTATTGCTAAAATTGTTATTTATAAATGTTTTAGTAGTTTTTAGACTTGATCTTACTTTTACAACTTTAAGTTTGATCTCACGTTAACTCTCCCCTATATATATATATATATATATATATATATATATATATATATATATATATATATATATATATATATATATATATATATATATATATATATATATAATAATGGCTGACCATGATGGTGGGCATGCCTATAATTATCGTGACATAATTGCAATAGCGAAATTATCGTTTGATGAGTGTGTAAATACTCATCATTTTGTACAAAATAAAGCAAAATCATCATCGAAAACACTCGAAACACATCAAAATGATCAAAATATCACAAATCGGTGTTTTATGTGTTTTAAATGCAAAAATATCAAAATCGGATGAAAAACATATCAAATTTGCAAAATTGCGGTTTAGTCCCCAGTTTATAAAATTGTCAAAAATAGTCCACGAGCCAAAATTTCAAAGAAAAGTCACCAAAGGTCTTTTAAAATCATAAATTGTCATATTTAGTCCTTTGGTGGAAAATCTAAAAGTTTTGAGAAAATTACAATTTAGTCCACGAAAATCCAAAATTGGTCAAAACTAGTCCTTGGGAATTTCAAAATGTCAAAATTAACCCTTGGATTATTAAAATTGGCAAAACAAACCCTTTGACTACTCTTCATAAGTTACATGTTTGGTCCTTTGGTTTTGAAGAATTACACAAATGGTCCTTGGTGTTATTAATCTAAACAAACCAAACGGACCCTAATTTAATTACCAAGCCCAAAACAAAACACCTTGGCCCAAATACCTTTGGGTCCAAACCTTAACCCGACCAACCCAAACCCATGATTTAAATAAACAAACCCGCCCCTTCCCTGTCCCCCAGCAATCTGCTGCTCCCCCCCCTCCTCCAACCACCTACCAAAACCACTCTACACCACCCATTTGTCTCCCCTCCTCACTACCTTCCCACCACATTAAATGCACCTCTTTCTGTCCCGGATATCAAAACCAATTTTGCGCCAAAACAAGATTAATGGCCAAGATGAGTTCAAGCCATCAATGGTTCTTATTGTTCTTGGGATTTGATCGAGAAGAGTGAGAGAAAGACTTTGGAGCATAAAAGAGACCAAGAGGAAGCAAGAAGAGATAGTTAGTTTTAGTTTTTAAAATTGTATGTCGTTTTTAATTTTATTAGTCTAAATTAGCTTTTCGATATTTTTTAAGTTCATTTGTACTCAAGTTAGTCATTTAAGTGTATTGCAACTTAATTTAAGTATCAATTCAAGTTAAAGTTCAATTTCCATATTTTATATTCTTGTTGAAATTTTCAATCTCAAAATCATTGTCAAATCATTAGCGAGCTTCTTTTTAAGCTTAAACAAGCTCATATAAGCTTGTTAAAGCTTTGTATAAGCTTACATTTACATTTCATGCAACTTTTGTTCTTGGTCAACAAAAGTCAAAGTTGGAGCAAAAATGGGTGCGAGAATGATATGGGTTGATTCGAAAGTGGAAATGGGTTGAAATGGAAGCATTGGGTTGAATTTGATAGGTTAGTGTTCTTGGTTTCATAGTTGGCGAGCCATAGTGGCTATTGGACCTATTGTAAGTGATTTTCAAGTTTCTTGCATAATCGGTATTTGTGGTTATAATTGTTAAAACTTGTTCAATAGTGTTCATTAAGTTAGCATAAGTTAGTTTGATCATTAAAACTGCTTGTTAGAGTTTAGATTAGTTTTGATTTGCAAATTAGTTTATAAAGGGGTGTTTGGTTTGTTGTTTAACTGTCTCACAAAGTGTATTCGATTGTAGATTTTGTTGGTTCAAGTTTGTTTAGCATATTTAAGTTCATTTGAGTCAAGTTTTGCATGTAAAACATTAAAAGTCAAAATTGGTTTTCAATCTGTCTTCTTGTTAGTGAGCTGTTGTGGATTTTGAATTGCAAAACCTTGTTTTGTGTTTAAAAGTCATAAACAAAGCTTGCTTATGTGTTCATTACATCATAAACATCAATATCAGTCATTAAATTGGATCAAAACTTCACCAAAGTCAAAGTTCATATCTGTTTTCAAAAGTCAAAATGTCAAAAAAATGGTTTTGTGCGAGATATTGCGGTGATGCATAGGATTCATTAAAGCTTTTTAGGTCTGATTTTTGGTTTATAAGTAGTTTACTAGGTGGTCTTTAAGACCTAGTATCTGTTTTTAGCTTTAGCCCTCTGGATAAGCTTGTGCATAAGCTCAAAGTTAGGCCACTTTGCCTGCTCATATAACTCGATTAATCTTGAGTGGTTTTCTCGATTTTGTGCAAGCTTGCAGAGCTTATAAAAGCTTGTTAAGGGCTGGTCTTTTGGTTATAAGTAGTCACTTAGGTCTAGTTTAGGTATTGATAATTGGTTTTAGTTTGTAGCTTATTTGGGTGCTTATTTTTGGTGCAAGTTGGTACCAAAATCTGTTTTAGCTTAATATCATAATCATCAAATCTGTGTTATTTTGCTATTCAGTGGTTGTAGCTTGTTGATTTAAGTTTCATTTGGTCATTTTAGTATATCATAGTTTACATTTCGGTGTGGTAGCTTATTTGCTCATTTGCTTATCAAGTGCTTATTTCAATAAGCACTTGATTCATCGATTCATTTTCTTCCACATAACATACTGTTTTCCATTTTCCTAGCTTCTTAACATTATTTTAGAGTTTTCCTGAAATTTTCAGATTTTTCTAATTTGTTTTGCTATTTTTCTTGATTTTAATTAGTTTTAAGCATTTTTAATTAGCATTTAATACAAAAATTGAGAAAAGGTTCAAAAAATAATTTTTCAATTTTCTTAGGCTTAGATAAATATAAAAAGTAGAAAAAGTAATTTTCCATATTTTCATAGTTCATTTGGTAATTTTAGTGATTTAATTAGTTTTTAATAGTTTAAAATTCCTAGAAAATAGAAAAATAGTCATAAAAATACAAAATAGTTTTGAAAAGTCTATTTTGATATTTTAGACTTTTCAAGTCTTAATCTTATTTTTCTAGCCTAATTTCCTATTTTCTTGTATTTTAGGTAATTAATTAATAGTTAAAAATAGTTTTAATTAGATAATTAGTTTTAAAAATAATTTTCTTTTTCTATAAATTTTCTTTTATCATTAGGATTGTAAAACATCATTTTCATATTTTTAGGGTTAATATTGAATTAGTTTCACGTTTTTAGTTGTGCGTCGCGTAGATTTTAATTTCGGTTTAGTAAAACATAAAAACAAAAACATCATTTTAATTTTAGTGATAGCGTTTATTTAATAGATTTTATCTTTTAATTTCCTCTCATTTGCATTTTAGCCTTTGTATTTGTTTGATATTTACGTAGTTATAATCATCATCTCATAATCCTTTTTCGTTCAAACTTCTCGATCACTATCGTTGATTGATCCATTGCATAGCTCATTTGGGACATAACGACCGGGAGACTCTATACTCCTCGATCTTCATTGATTTCGTGCTTAAGCTGTTTTAAGTTTTCTTACGCTTGCGTGAGAGAACTTAGCGGTTTCTTGTGCATCAAATTTTAGGCGCCATTGCTTGGTGTGTCTTTGATTTATCTTCGTTTTAGCAGTTAGTTGTTTGAATCCTCACTCTTTGTTTATATCATCCATCTCTGTATATATATATATCCATATTTTCTTCTAAAAATCCAAAAACCCAAAACATCCAAAAGCGTATAAAACACAAAAATATTTTCTCTTTTGTTTCTATATATGTATCAAAAATAAAAATACAAAAGAATCGTCGTTTTCTTTAATAATTAACAACTTAAAAGATTACCACGAAAACCAAGGCGATGCACTACCTAGCTGGGTGCGACCATAATAAGTTCGAACTAAAGATATAAAACTTGCCTTTGTGTCCTTGTGATTGGTGTACCTTTTTCAAAAAGCCATTCATCTTGGATTATTGGTTAAGTTCAACATTGTTTTGCCTCGATTTTGTGTTAATTGATTTTGTTGTGATATCGACGTTTGAACCGAAAACCCATAAAGATTCTTCTCACCCCATTTTTACAAACCGTCTTCATAATTCTCATTCTCATCGAAAGATTTTCATAATTCCATTTCTCTCCTTAACTCGAGTTTCCTTAGAGTTAACTCTAGTGTATCTTTTCGCTCTTCTAGATCTGTAAGCCCATTTCGTGAGCTTGTCAAGATTCCAGAAGGCGTGTTCGTGACTTTCTGCTCCATCGATCGGATCGAGATCGGATGTTCGCCTACTCCCGTTATCATGGCGGATGAGATTCCTATGTGAGCTTCTCCGGCACCCATCGGCGGGTATGGAGATGCTATCGTTATGCCGACCATCGTGGTGAAAACTTTGAACTCAAGACCGGGTTCTTGAATCTTGTAACCTCTAATCAATTCTTTGGTTTTGGCGGGGACGATCCTCATGCTCATATTCGATGGTTTAACAAGATTGCATCTACCATCAAGTATAAGAATGTCCCCACCGAGGTTTGTTAAGCTTCTTACATTCCGTTTTCTCTTGAGGGCAAGCCGGTTTGGCTTGAAAAACAACCCCTCGGTCTATAGAGACATGGGAAGATCGGTGAAGAAATTTGTGAATGAATTCTATCCACCTTCCAAGACCACGAGTCTTAAAATGAAATCATCAAGTTCACTCGAAGTTTGATGAATCCTTGATGAATCGTGGGATCGTTTCAAGGAATTGCTTCGCAAATGTCCTCACCACGGTTTCTCGAGTTGATGCAACTCGACACTTTCTACAATGGGTGAGTCAATCGACCAAGATTCTCTCAATTCCTCCGGGAGAGAAATTTCCTAAACAAAGCTCAAAGAAGCTTTGGCGATAATCGAAAACAAGTCTAAAGTCCGCCTTGCCGAAGCAAGCGGTTGTTTCCCAAGTCGGTGTTGGTCCTTCTTCTTCTTCATCGCCCGTGAGTCGGTCTAGCACCGATGCTAAGATTGATAAACTCACGGAAGCTATCAAGCTTTGGTTCTCTCCAATCAAAAGAAAGTCTCTTTTCACAAACTTCACCTCTGCTGAAGTTAAGAAAGTGGAAGTCGTGTTACTGTGGTGGCCCCATGCTTACTATAAGCTGTATGGCCACCGATGGTAACCCTTTGAAAGCCAATCTTTGTGGGCGGGATGTCTAATCAAGGAGGCAATCAATATCGTGCTCCTGTAGGGCCCGAACCACCGTCCTAACCACTACTCTGGACCTCCGGTTTCAATCAAAATCAAAACCGTAATCGAAATCGAATAGACCAAACCAAGGTTTTCAAAACCAAGGTCATTTCAATCAAAACAACGGTTTTCAAAATCGAATCAAAATTTCCAACATCAAGGAAATTACAATAGAAACCAGTCGGAAATTTCAACCAAGGGTATTATCATGGCAATAATCCGAGAATTTTCAATCAAGGCCTAATCCTAACAATAGAGGCGAAATTTTCTGTGCAAAATCAAGCCATTGTTCCAAGCTGGACCATCATCGATGAGTTGTTGAAACAATTCATGAAATCGAGGAAGAAATGAATCGGTTGTTGGTTAGCGATTTACGACATCAAGAAGTCTTTAAATGATCGACCCTCGGGCTCGGTACTCTACCTAGCAACACGATCGCTAATCAGAGGCGATGCAAAGCGATCACAACCAGTGGTGCTTCTTATTACGGACCCGCTGTTCCTACTACCTCTTCTTCCTCTCTCCGAAGGTAGTGGAAAGCGAACACGAGGCGACAAAGGACAAGGAACTTCCTACTAATAACGGAAGTGCCAATAATGTCCATCCTCGGGTTGTCCCCAAACCCAAGCACAGGTTGTTTTGAACCTCCGGTTGTTGACCTAAATCAAAACTTCTATTCCTTACCCTCACGGTTACATGAGCAAAAGCTCCATGAAAGCTAGTCATCGGATGGAAAAATTCTTTCAAATTTTCCAAGAGCTTCACTTTGACATAAGCTTCGCGGATGCCATCATGTTGATGCCCAAGTTTGCATCCACTCGAAACATATCTTGAGCAACAAAGAAAAGCTTGTTTGAAATGGCTAAAACTCCTTTGAATGAGAATTGCTCGTGATCTTGTTAAAAAGCTTCCAGAAGCTAGGAGATCCGGAAAATTTCTTCTTCCTTGTGTTTTCACGGGATGATTGAATGCTTTGCCCTTGCCGATCTTGGTGCAAGCATCAATCGATGCCGTATTCGATGTGGAAGAAACTTTCTCTTAGGAACTTATTCCTACACGCATGACTCTTGAGCTTGCGGATCGTTCTATCTCGCGTCCTCTTGGCATCGCCGAGGATGTATTCGTGAAAGTAGGAAAGTTCCATTTCGGTGACTTTGTTGTTGTTGATTTCGATCTTGATCCTCGAGTTCCCTCATTGTTGGGCGAGGATTCTTGAGGACGGGCCGTGCTCTTATCGATGTATTTGAGCAAGAGATCACTCTCCGTGTGGGTAATGAAGTTGTACCTTTAACCTCGATCAAACTTGAGGTACTCCTCAAATGTGATCTTGAATCAATTAATCGAGTCGATTTAATTGACATTGCTTGAGGAGTACTCTCAAGAGTTTCTTGGTTATCTTCATAATTACGTGGTGGGAATTCCAATTCCACCACATCTTCTCAACCTATCATTGCCGACTCTTCCCCTCTCTCTCCGTTTGAGGAGGTGACTTCCTTCGGAAGAGATCGATGAATTCTTGGCTCTTGATGAATCAATTCCGCTGGAATTGATGGTGTGTATGATTCGGAGGATATTCTCTATCTTGAGCGGTTGCTTAATGAAGATCCATTATCTTCACTCCTTCGAAAGAAATCACAATTGAGGAAATCAAATCGGTGCAATCATCCATTGAAGAATTTCCGAGGTTGAACTTAAGGACCTACCTCCTCATCTCGAGTATGCATTCTTGGAGGTGATGATAAATTACCGTCATAATTGCTAAAGACTTAGCGAGGAGGAAAAGCTGCTCTCATAAAGGTCTTGAAGTCACACAAGCAAGCAATTGCTTGGAAACTCTCCGATATTAAGGGTATCAACCACGAGTTTTGTACTCACAAAATCTTAATGGAGGATGACTTCAAGCCGCGATCAAAGTCGAGAGAAGGGTGAATCCTAAGATTCACGAGGTTATCAAACAAGAGGTTCTCAAACTTCTTGATGCGGTCGATTTACCCGATCTCGATAGTCCTTGGGTTAGCCCAATTCATTGCGTTCCAAAAAGGGTGGCATTCTTGTTGTCACGAATGAAGAAAGCGAGTTGATTCCAACTCGATTGGTTACGGGATGGCGTGTGTGTATTGACTATCGAAAGTTAAGCGAAGCCACCGTAAAGACCATTTTCCTCTACCCTTCATGGACGGATGCTTGAGAGATTAGCGAGGAGCAGTACTATTGTTTCCTTGATGGTTTCTCGGGTTACTTCAGATCCCCATTGATCCGGCGGATCAAGAAAACCACATTCACACGCCCATACGGGACGTTTGCCTATAGGCGTATGCCTTTTGGCTTATGCAATGCTCTGGCACGTTCCAACGTTGTATGATGGCCATTTTCCACGACATGATCGGAAACTATGGAGGTGTTTATGGATGACTTCTCGGTCATTGGGGACTCATTTGGACTTGTCTCTCCCACTTAGACAAAATGCTTAAAGGTGTGAAGACACCAATCTATGTCTAAAGCGGGAGAAGAGCCACTTTATGGTCAAAGAGGGCATAGTCCTCGGCCATAAGATTTCTAAGAATGGGATTGAGGTAGATAGAGCAAAGTTGATGTCATTGCTAAACTACCTCATCCCACTCTTGTCAAAGGTGTTAGGAGTTTTCTAGGTCATGCGGGTTTTATCGTAGATTTATTCAAGATTTCTCTAAAATCGCTCGACCTATGACCCATCTTCTCGAAAAGATGCTCCTTTCATCTTCTCTCTGAGTGCATCGAAGCTTTTGAAACACTTAAGAAAAAGCTACGGAAGCACCCATTCTAGTTGCCCCGTTGGGATTTACCCTTGAGCTCATGTGCGATGCAAGTGATTTTGCAATCGGTGCGGTCTTGGGGCAGCATAAAACCAAACATTTCGGCCAATCCACTCGCGAGCAAAACTATGGTGAAGCTCGGACCCATTACACCACTACGGAAAAAGAATTATTAGCGGTGGTGTATGCGTTTGAAAGTTTCGACCATATCTTATCTTGACCAAATGCGTGGTGTATACGGATCACTCGGCACTCAAATATCTCTTTGCAAAACAAGATGCAAAGCGAGATTGCTCCGTTGGGTTCTCCTCCTACAAGAATTTGATATCATCATTCGTGATAAAAAGGAGGCGAGAACACAGCTGCGATCATCTCTCGATTAGAGAACCCTCACCAAAATGTGTTCGAGAAAAAGGAAATTAATGAAACATTTCCTCTCGAAACACTCAATATGGTTTCTTTTCGTGGAGACTCTTCTACCCCATGGTTTCTTGACTTTGCAAATTACCATGCGGGTAACTTTGTGGTGAAAGGATGTCGTCCCAGCGGAAAAATAAATTCTTTAAAGATGTGAAACATTATTTACGGGGCGACCCTACTTGTTTAAAATTTGTGCGGATCAAGTCATCCGGCGATGTGTGTATGGTCGGGAAGCTATTGACATTCTCAAAGCTTGCCATTACGGACCTCTTGGGGACATCATAGCCCCAACTACACCGCCAAGAAGGTGTTTGATTCGGGATTCTATTGGCCCACGATCTATAAGGATGCCCATGAATTCGTCAAAACACATGGCGCTTGTCAGCGTCACGGAATATCTCACAAAGGAATGAAATGCCGCAAAGCGCCATTCAAGTGTGTGAGATTTTTGACATCGGGGCATTGACTTTATGGGGCCATTTCCTTCTTCTCACGGAAATAAGTACATACTCGTGGCGTTGACTACTTGTCAAAATGGGTTGAAGCTAAGGCTTTACCCACCAACGATGCCGAGTTGTGGTGAAATTCTTGAAATCTCTATTTGCTAGGTTTGGAACTCCACGAGCCATCATCGGTGATCGTGAGTGCGCATTTCTGCAATGACCAATTTGCAAGAGTCATGCAAAAGTATGGTGTAACTCACCGTACCTCTCTGCGTACCACCCACAAACAAGTGGGCAAGTGGAAGTTTCTAACAGGGGATTAAAGAATCTTGGAGAGGGCGGTTGGTGAAAACCGTGCCTCTTGGTCGGATAGGTTAGATGGCGCACTCTGGGCCTTCCGTGCGACTTACAAAACACCCATCGGTGCACTCCATCTAAGGTGGTGTGCGGAAGGCGTGTCATCTTCGGTTGAGCTCGAGCACAAGGCATCTTGGGCCTTGAAGCATGCTAACTTTGATATTCGACGGTGGTGATCATCGGAAAGTTCAAATGAATGAATTAAATGAACTCCGTGATCAAGCTTACGAGAACTCTTTGATCTATAAACAAAAGACAAAGAAGATTCATGACTCAAAATCAAGAACCGCGTTTTCAACGTTGGTGATCGAGTCCTTCTTTTCAATTCAAGATTGAAGATTTTCTCGGAAAGCTCAAGTCCGTTAGTGCGGTCCATTTACTATCGCTAAGGTTTATCCTTATGGTACCATTGAGTTATCTCAACCCGATGGTCCTAATTTCAAAGTGAATGGTCATCGGTGAAGCATTACTTTGGAGAGGACATTCCATCCATGGTTGTCCGGATCTTCAAACTTTCCCCATGAACCAATGAATGCGGGGATCGAGTCAAGCTAGCGACTCGGTAATCAAAAACGATAGCATGCCATATGGGTTTCACCCATATTTACATCTTCTTACCTCTTTCTACCACCCTAGTGTGGGGGTTGCCCATGTTTCAAAAAAAAAAAAAAAAAAAAAAAAAAAAAAAAAAAAAATCTTCTTTCTAAATAATGGCCTTAGTATTTCCCTTTCACGTTCTTTGTTTCGGCATAACCGCGGTACTTTGAATATTGAGGGCAATATTCATTTCTAAGTGTGGGGGATTCTCACGAATTTTATCATGTAATTATACCGCCTAATCCCCGTTTTTGGCCAAAATTTTTTTTTTTTTTAGTAAGTGTTCTACACTTTCTCATTTGGTTATCGATCCGCCATATACGTAAGACAAAAGGATTAGCTAATCCGAGAGCAAGCGGCTCTTGGTAAAGATTTCTCAAATCCGTTTATATGGCTTGCAATTTGCCCAAAATTGTATGGTATTCAACTCACCATATCCTAAAAAGTGAAGAGTTGGCTAGCCCAAGATTATGGCTTGTGGTAAAGGCGATGGAAAAACCATAATTGGTAATCGGCTCACCAAAGATAATATTGATAATTTATCTAAGAGTTGGCTAGTCCGAGAAGTGCGGCTTACGGTAAAGACAAAATCAAATCCGTTGAAAGGCGGTGGTTTGCTCAAAATCACATGGTTATCGGTGTACCATGGTTCTTACTTGAACTGAAACATTTGGCTACTCGAGTAATGGCTTTTGGTAAAGAGATTAAAATCCATTATGTTTTCTCAAATCATTGCTAGGGACTAGCAATATCTCGATGTGGGGATTGATGAGTGTGTAAATACTCATCATTTTATCAAAATAAAGCGCAAAATCATCGAAAACACTCGAAACACATCAAAATGATCAAAATATCACAAATCGGTGTTTTATGTGTTTTAAATGCAAAAATATCAAAATCGGATGAAAAACATATCAAATTTGCAAAATTGCGGTTTAGTCCCCAGTTTATAAAATTGTCAAAAATAGTCCACGAGCCAAAATTTCAAAGAAAAGTCACCAAAGGTCTTTTAAAATCATAAATTGTCATATTTAGTCCTTTGGTGGAAAATCTAAAAGTTTTGAGAAAATTACAATTTAGTCCACGAAAATCCAAAATGGTCAAAACTAGTCCTTGGGAATTTCAAAATGTCAAAAATTAACCCTTGGATTATTAAACTTGGCAAAACAAACCCTTTGACTACTCTTCATAAGTTACATGTTTGGTCCTTGGTTTTGAAATTTTACATCTTTGGTCCTTGGTGTTATTAATTTAAAACCAAAAGGGACCTAATTTTTTACCCAAGCCCAAACAAAACACCCACAGCCCAAATCCCTTACCGGTCCAAAACCTTAACCCGACCAACCCAAACCCATGATTTAAATAAACAAAACCGCCCCTCCTGTCCCTCCCAGACATCATTGTCTCCTCCCCCTCCTCCAACCTCCTAATACCACTCTACTTCACCCATTGTCTCCCCCCTCACCACCTCCCAATGCATTAAATGCACCTCTTTCTGTCCCGGATATCAAAACCAAATTTGGCGCCAAAACAAGATAAAGGGCCAAGATGATTCAAGCCAATCAATGGTTCAGATTGTTCTTGGGATTTGCTCGAGAAGGTGAGAGAAAGACTTTGGAGCATAAAAGAGACCAAGAGGAAGCAAGAAGAGAGTTAGTTTTAGTTTTTAAAATTGTATGTCGTTTTAAGTTTTATTAGTCTTAATTAGCTTTGTAATTGTATTTTCAAGTTCATTTGTATTCAAGTTAGTCATTTAAGTGTATTGCAACTTAATTTAAAGTTTCAATTCAAGTTTTAAGTTCAATTTCCATTTTTATATTCTTGTTGAAATTTTCAATCTCAAAATCATTGTCAAATCTTTAGCGAGCTTATTTTCAAGCTTAAACAAGCTCTATATAAGCTTGTTAAAGCTTTGTATAAGCTTACATTTACATTTCATGCAACTTTGGACATTGGTCAACAAAAGTCAAAGTTGGAGCAAAATGGGTGCGAGGATGATATGGGTTGATTCGAAAGGCTGGAAATGGGTTGAAATGGAAGCATTGGGTTGAATTGGATAGGTTAGTGTTCTTTGTTTCATAGTTGGCGAGCCATAGTGGCTATTGGACCTATTGTAAGTGAATTTTCAAGATTCTTGCATAATCAATTTGTGTTTGTGGTTATAATTTGTTAAAACTTGTTCATTAAGTAGTATTTAGGTTAGCATAACTTAGTTTGATCATTAAAATTAGCTAGATTAGTGTTTAGATTAGTTTTGATTACAAAATTAGTTTAAAAAGGGTGTTTGGTTTCTTTGTATAACTTGTCTCAAAAGTTTGTTCGGTGTAGATTTTGTTGGTTCAAGTTTGTTTAGCTCATTTGAGTTCATATGAGTCATTAAATTTTGTGCTGTAAAACATTAAAAGTCAAAATTTCTCTTGAAATCTGTCTTATTGTGTTATCTGTTGTGGATTTTGATTTGAAAAACTTTTGTTTTGTGTTTAAAAGTCATAAACATAGCTTGCTTTAGTGTTCATTACATCATAAAACATCATAATCAGTCATTAAATTGGATCAAAACTTCACCAAAGTCAAAGTTCATATCTGTTTTCAAAAGTCAAATGTGTCAAAAATTGGTTTTGTGCGAAATATTGCGGTGATGCATAGGATTCATTAAAGCTTTTTAGGTTCTGATTTTTGGTTTATAAGTAGTTTACTAGGTGGTCTTTAAGACCTCATATCTGTTTTAGCTTAAGCCCTCTGGATAAGCTTGTGCATAAGCTCAAAGTTAGCCCTTGTGCCTGCTCCAACTCGATTAATCTTGAGTGATTTTCTCGATTTTGTGCAAGCTTGCACGAGCTTATAAAAGCTTGTCAAGGGCTGGTCTTTTGGTTATAAGTAGTCACTTAGGTCTAGTTTAGGTATTGATAATTGGTTTTTAGTTTGTAGCTTATTTGGGTGCTTATTTTTTGTGCTGCAAGTTGGTACCAAAAATCTTTTTAGCTTAATATCAAAATCATCAAATCTGTGTTATTTTGCTATTCGATGGTTGTAGCTTGTTGATTTCTGTTTCATTTGGTCATTTTAGTATATCATAGTTTACATTTTCGGTGTGGTAGCTTATTTGCTCATTTGCTTATCAAGTGCTTATTTCAATAAGCACTTGATTCATCGATTCATTTTCTTCCACATAACATACTGTTTTCCATTTTCCTAGCTTCTTAACATTATTTTAGAGTTTTCCTGAAATTTTCAGATTTTTCCTAGCTTGTTTTGCTATTTTTCTTGATTTTAATTAGTTTTAAGCATTTTTAATTAGCATTTAATACAAAAATTGAGAAAAGGTTCAAAAAATAATTTTTCAATTTTCTTAGGTTTAGATAAATATAAAAAGTAGAAAAAATAATTTTCCATAATTTTCATAGTTCATTTGGTAATTTTTAGTGATTTAATTAGATTTTAATAGTTTAAAATTCCTAGAAAATAGAAAAATAGTCATAAAAATACAAAAATAGTTTTGAAAAGTCTATTTTGATATTTTAGACTTTTCCAAGTCTTAATCTTATTTTTCTAGCCTAATTTTCTATTTTCTTGTATTTTAGGTAATTAATTAATAGTTAAAAATAGTTTTAATTAGATAATTAGTCTTAAAAATAATTTTCTTTTCTATAAATTTTCTTTTATCATTAGGATTGTAAAACATCATTTTCATATTTTTAGGGTTAATATTGAATTAGTTTCACGTTTTTAGTTTGTGCGTCGCGTAGATTTTAATTTCGGTTTAGTAAAACATAAAAACAAAAACATCATTTTAATTTTAGTGATAGCGTTTATTTAATAGATTTTATCTTTTAATTTCCTCTCATTTGCATTTTAGCCTTTGTATTTGTTTGATATTTACGTAGTTATAATCATCATCATAATCCTTTTTTCGTTCAAACTTCTCGATCACTATCGTTGATTGATCCATTGCATAGCTCATTTGGGACATAACGACCGGGAGACTCTATACTCCTCGATCTTCATTGATTTCGTGCTTTCTTGTATAAATACATCAAACAAAGTTAGCCTCAAGACCCGCTCGATGGGTGGCTAGCTTCAAGAAATTTTGAAAGATAAAGGAGTAAAATGATTGATAGAATCACGTAAAAGAATATAACATTAAAACGAAAAAGTAAACTCATATTTTTATAAACCAAAAAGTATTGATACTTTATTGTAGAAAAAGAGAATAACAAAAAAAAACGATAATCATGAATGACTTTTTATAACAACATTGTTTGTGGAATTGATGTAATTGTCATTTTTGTCACAACATAACACTTTTAGACCCTTCTTGTTTTTACCCTTGAAACGACTATATAGAGTTTTCCAAGCGGCTTCCAACGACGATAAGAGAAATGCCGGGCCTTTCATAGGCGTCTTGAAAGACCACCAACCTCCTCGATGCATACGTGAGAACTACAACTCATCTTACACAAGTGAACACTAAAGATCTCCTTACGATCTTCTTCATTTGGTGGGCCAACATACAAAAGCCTATCAAACGTCCTATCAAATTTTATCATCAAGCTAGTGAGTTGAAAAAATCACACAACGATTAGGAATGGATCTCAAAATTCCGTACATGATAGAGGGTTTGGATAATATTTAGATAAACACACTAAGGGGGTGTTTGATAAGTACTTAATGGTATTGATAAGTACTTAATGTGGATACCCAATAAGACCACATGAATGGCCTAAGTTCGTAACACTGTTGTCCCATGGTGAACAACCACCCGAGGAAGGAGCGGGTACATCACGATTGTCTGTGTACTGAAATCCAGTATTTTCGGTCTCGAGTATTACGGCACATAAATAACACAATACATACAAACAGATCTATTAACAAACAACATATGCTACAAAACTTGGAACATAGTAGAGAAACACAACTAACCATAACAGCCAAGAGTAGGAACGGAGCGGTGGAAATGGATGAAGAACCACCATAAATTGGGTCAAGAATCGAAAAGCCAGTAGTGGATGCATGTTTCATTCCATGGTTAGGCAAATCCTCAAATGACACTCTTTACGGGTAGCTCAAGAATATCATATAAAGCGGCTTATGACCTAAATTGTCGGATTAAATTGGAAGATGCAGATTTGACCGGAAGATTCTTGGACCCGACATTCAAGAGGTTCAATATTTTCTATATTTTGGGCTATAAATTAGTAACTTTTCAGATTTATAAAATGACTTCATTGGCTTTGTTTGTCACTATCTACTGGTGGATTACGTGTCATGGGTCGTGATCAAGATGCATATGCATGTAGGTGTCACAAATGCTCAGCCAGTCATTGTTATTTAGGCATTAGGATTGTTGCCCTTGTCGTTATCTTATTATAAAACTTTTAAATTCTTATTATCGAGTATCTTAAAACCTTTTATTACAAATACTATATGCGAGAACTAGGCAAAACCTCACTCATAAGTCAACCGAGTGAGCATGCTAGGAGGAGGAAGATTGATAATTGTATAGTTAAATAAACCTTAGGATCAATGTTTTCATAATCGGTTCCAACGAGCATCCCACCAATTTTAAAACAATTGTCCGCCATCTTGTATTTGTCAACGGTTTTGATCCAATTAGTTATTGGACCACTCGGGCTAGAAGTTGTTGTATATCTGCAAAACATACATCGATATATTGAAGCTTATAGTTAATATTTTTACCTCAAGAGTATAGTTAATAAAATGGTTGATGGGTCTAACTGTTTTGCTGTTTTAAACATATTAGCTCTTGTGTCTTTACCTAACCGGTCTTGGTAAAAAGAACCGTGAAGCATTTCATTGTTTACATCATAATGCTTAAACCTACCTTTGTATCGGTTCACAAGACCTTTCAAACGATTTTCTCATTGATGGCTAAATCATTTCTACCAAGATTTTTAACCCGTTTTGAATTGTGTCTTCAACATCCCGAAGATGCAATGCCCACGAGCCTTAATGTTGTTATCGTCACAAAACTTGAGAAGCTCATCCGCGTCCTTATAGTTAAGTTTTCCTCGCTCGGTTACATCTGTACCACTTGAGCTCATTTCTAAATCTGACTGAATACAAATCGGACCAAAGTGAATTCGTGAAAATTAGAAGCTCTTTCATCTCTTAATCAATAGCTTTTGGCTAACGTGGTTCGATCTCCATAAGCAACTAACGTGGTTGGGACCATTTATTAGAAGCAAAGTCGAGGAGTTGAATTTGTGGCTTATGGAGACCAAAGAGCTTTGGTCGATGAAATGGGACCAGGACCCATGGCTTATGGAGACCAAAGTCGTGGTTCACTTTCACAAATTTAGTGAGCATCTCTTAACCACATCATCCCAAAAGGCCGTCTCTAAGTTTTAACTACATGTTTTCAAAAAGCCCCGGTCGAGTGCTTATGCTTATTAGCTATTTTACTTACTCGAAAATAGCAATACTCTTTTGAAATAAGCTCACCCAAACACCGTTAAAGCGCCATAAAGTTCAATAATCGTAGCATGTGACTCTGTTAACTGCTTGGTTATTAACTCATTAGACATAAAAATCACCCAATTTGTCCGTTTATCCGTAAATAAATCAAAATGCTATCTCTAAATTGTTACTTGTTCAATGAATAGTTAAGCATGGTTTAGAAACTTAGAACCTTAAACATCGTTTAGTTAATGTATTAAAAGCACAAACACAAAGTTGGTTACACATTGCATATGTAACAGTTCATAAGCAACTTGAAAAGAGATTAAAAAACTCACCATCCTTTAAGGGCGAGAAACTCCCAATCTTTTGCATGTAAACCACACTCGTAAATCTACAATAAACTATTAACAGGGAATCAACTAAAGGGTGCCTTCATTCTTACAAAAAAAATATACTTGAACCATATACTCCATCTTTGTCCCTTGACAAGTTTTTAAGCACTCTTAGCTTCATAACCTATCACGGTAAAATTATCAAAATAGTAAAATTAGCATTAGAATCACGCTTTAGCTTCATCCGTGTCCAAGCAACCTAAGAGTCGTATACATGCTATTAGGTATGGGTTGTGACAGACCTTTGTTTTGTGTCTCTAAATCATAACCATTTCTAAAACATGGTGGAAGGAGATGGGTGCCCATCCTTTTTTTGATATCTGGTTTTAATAAGCGGTTAATGAGCTGCAGTGTTTTGGACCGTTCCAAAGTGAAATCGGGCTAAACCATTGATCCACAAAAGGAAGCATTATTTTATGAGTTAAAACGGGTATTCCAGACTATACTCCCGCCTATAATGTATATAGAGCAAATTGTATGCAAACATTCAACTGTTTCTATATGCTATAGAAAATGCTTATAGAATCTCTCGATCACAAGAAGAGTGAAACGATTGAGAACAATATATCTAAATGAATATGCCAATGATAGTATATGTGAGTTCAAAGAGGTAAATTACGGATCAATTCCTCCATGCGCCTCAAGGATTTTGCACATTTTGAAAAACCTAAGCTACGTGCATCCAAGATTGTAGAAGTAAATAGAGGCCTCGACATGTGTAAATTGAACTTTTAAAATGACATAATTTGCATAAATGAGTTAGATCAGATTACGCTTTCATTTTTATCCGGTAGTGCAATCGCACACGCAAGCTCAATAATAAAAAGTTATTGCTTTCCTTCTAAAAATGATGTGATATCTTGATTGGTTAGTTGAATAATACAATAAGGTTTATCATTTCCATCTTAGTGATTAAAATGATTAGACGATGTAAAACAAAATACGCATATTCCACTATCAATTTACACTTTGCATCCTCTTGAAGAACTACAATCTCTTCAACGATGTTTCTTCAAGCGGCCTTCATCTTAAATTAATATGAGCATGGTAAGCTAAAAAAGTCTTTCCTTTGTGAACTAGGCTTAGATAACTAAAATTAAAAAATCTTTCAAGCGGGCTTCATCTTAAATAAGTTGTGTCATCGAGGCGAGTCACCATCGTTTGTTACCACTACCGCCGACGCCATGCGTGGGCGGTGATGATTTTGGATAGAGGTTATTTAGTAAGAAGAGGAAGGTTGTTTATTTGTGTGAAGTCAAATCGACTAAGAGAGTGAATTGGTTGTAATATTGTCGTTGGAGTGACACAAGATCATAAGTTGGTTATTTTTGGCACAACCGAGAATATTAAACCGATATCGTGAAGTGGTAAGAAGTAATAACAAAAGGGTGTAAGGAGGTGCCGCAAAAGAGGCGAAAGACAGTGAGTGTGGTTTAAATATGGTTTTCGGCTAAGCCACTTATTCAAGATAGAATCGAGCAAGAAGATCATGTATGGGCGTGTTGCAACATCGGGGAGTGATAAGGGAGTAGGGCTCATAAGATAATCATTATGATCCAAACTATTCATAAGAAAATGCATGTATCTAAAGTTCCACAGTTATAAGACCTCCAAACCATTCGATGACATGCACCATAGTTGATTTCGGCTCGCATTCAAACCTAGGAGAGAAATAATTTTAACATGGATTTGAGGTAGTGGCGATCGGTCGAGGCTCGGTGGCAACTCTCCGAAGCATCACTATTGTATGCTTGATGTAGCTTGTGTTGCGACTCTCATTTGCTTCATGAGATTTGGGTTAAAATGTCGAGACTTGATAAAGTTATCATACGTCAATATTGTGGCAACGTACCTCGTCGGATTAGCTTAACTATAACCATTAAAAGTTGGTCTCCTTACTTTTTAAGATTATATGATTTTGCGCCTTAGAAAAATTGGTACTTAAAATAACGATTCCAGAAGTAAAGATTGTCTATGTGAACCATCGAACAAATAAGTACCTCAAATTTATGTAATGATGGACAAATCAAGAATATAGTTTGATCATCACCCATCTTTAAACTTGTTAATGAACCGAGCATCCTATAGCTATTGTGCAATGTTTGTATGCTCATGGTTACGTATTTCCTTTCGCCATTATCTCGTGCCATTGACATCCGTAAGTAATATGCAAACCCGTCATAACAAAACATAAGTAGAACACTAAAAAGAAACTAAGAAAATCTAATAAGCTAACTAACATAATAAATCACAATCTTAATGAAATGGATCAAATGAGGAAAATTTTGAATGAAAAAGTGTTCGTAAAATTAATAAATCAATAACTAAAGACCATACCGGTCTTGATCAAAACATTTTTAAATGAGCTATTAACTCGTTGTCATCGTAACCCGCCTTGCATTGGTATATGTGGTCATGGTATGAATGTTAAGGATCAATTGGTACCTTTACTTAGTCTCATTATCGTCAACTTTAGTTTGTTGTTTTGATCGGTGTTCGTGGTTTTGGGTTCGGGGCGATAACCAACACTCTCGAATCAAACTCATCCAACGGTTCAAGAATTCCAACAAAGTTCTTTGAATTTCACGTTCACCACCGGTGAGCGCCATACCTATGCATAGATAATATAGTTAGACCTCACATCTATAGCAAAGGTTAAAGACACCGATTCCATTGAATGTACCTCTTTGTACCAACATCATCAATTTCATCGATAAAGACGATAGAAGGGGAGTAATAAATCGCAACTCTAAAAAGTTTCCTAACCGCTTTAGGGCCATCTTGAAGGTACTTTTGAATCAACTCGATGTGGAATTTGCCACTTTGAGCTCTACTTGAATATGCCATATACTTAAACATTAACTATCTAATTATCACAACTATATATGACCCAACGCACCTAAAAAACCTTGGTCAGCAGCCAAGCCCATTCTCGTTATGACTAATTTACGATACAACTTAGTTAAAGCATACTCGATTGTATAATGGGATGCTTCTAGGTTGATCAATACCCATATAACATGTAGACATTCTAGGAGTACACTGCACTAAAACCATTGATGATGATGGTAAATTATAGACGCTTCTACAATGAAAAGCTACTATGGGGTGGCTTTTAGGAAGTTATTGACGATACGGCCTATTCCATCCTGTGTAGGCGATCCATGGGATTGAAACAAAAGAGACTAAAAAGCCTACAAGGTCAAGCGGGTCAAAAGCCGGGATGGTGAGAATTTTGAAGTCATGGTCGATCTTACCTAATTGCCACCTCTAACAAATTAGTATTTTCTTGTCATATACCCATTGGGAGGACTGTGATACAAAAGGGTGTTTAGAAGTGGCAATGAAGTGTGACGATGGGATACATTCACGAAGATAGGGATGATTGGCGTAGAATGTTTGTTGTCCTCCGTCAAAAACATGCAAATGATGATGGTAAACCAGATTGACCTACATAAACAGATAGCATACTCGATTCGAACACGTGATCATTCTCATGCTATAACAACTTGTGAATTTTAGCAAAATAAATGAATTCATTTTCATAAACATCACAAGAATATAACGAAATCAATTTTCATTGAAGGAATAAGCAATGATATCGAAGAAACTTTTACCCTAATAACGATCCGGTTCTTGTATGCACCAGATACCACGGGCTTGGGCTAAAAGACCTCGGGGATCCCTTTAGGACACTTCCAGTGGTGCATAGGCGGATAAGCTCTTTTCATCGACCAAAGTCAAGCACGACTTTGTGATAAGCTACCGATTAAGGGCGCACTTCTAATTTTTCACGTCGAAAAGCTACGATTATGGAGACCGGGACCGATGAGTTGCTTATGTGCGTGTAAAGAGAAATGGTCTGAACCACGTTAGTTGCTTATGGAGACCGAACCATGTTACATAGACCGAACCACAAATTCAACTCCGGCTTGAAAATTAGTAACACGGACACGAACCACGTTAGTTTCTTATGGAGACCGGGACCCATTTCATCGACCAAAGCTACCCAAACATACCCATTATGCAGGATCCAACTGGAAACTGTTTTGTAATTGTTTGATTATCACCTTGCTCCACGCAAACTATTCAAGTCGAGCTTAAGAATTTTAGAGTGATGTCACATTTACGAATCTGTAAAATGAAATGCGGTTTTATTTATTCAAAATGATCGTAAGTGATAAATGAAGAGATTAAATCAATTAAGTCATTACCTTATCGGTTTGCTCCTTTAATTGCTTGAATCTTGAGCGATCAACAAGAAAGATTCTAAACCCCGCAACCATGAAATTGATTCTGGAGATGGACCTTGAATGTAAACCATTACTTTGCTAGGTTGCTTTTCGATCCTAAAAGACCCACAAATTTCATGCCACGTGTCATCGTTAATCTCTATTGCCCACCATTCACGGATTCACCCATTGGTCGTCCACTCCAATAGCCACACTTACATTCTCAGGACCACAACGGGAGACCCTAGTCGAACCCACAGCGATACGGTATGTGACAAAGAGTTTGACTTTATCAGTGATTATCTGTGCAGACCCATCCATGTGTGACTACGATTGGTGGAATGAATAGAATGACCACTTAGTATCTCTCTAGCTGCATGAGGTACCGGATGAGGTGAACCATTCTTAACAACACCCAACCCACGCTTCCTAGAAAAACCACCCCTTTGTTCCATCACGAAAATTGCTATTTGTAATGATATCATCACCATAATCTGCATTCTGAAGATATAAATTCACCCTTTTAGAATTTTTCGGAAGCTCAAAATAACCTCTAGTTTCAAAATATAAATCACATACTTTTATAGTACATCGAAGAAGAAAAAAATAACATGTCTGCTATCACGTGTGTACCCGGTTAGCAGCAGTTTAGTCAAATTTTGGAAAAAAAATGAGCAACAACATTGTCAAGATAATTAAATCATATACTAAACCGTTAAAATTAAACCATCATAATAAGAATGTCTTAAAATCATGTCATGCCAAATTTTATAAAACATTTAATTTTAGCTTGCATGCACAAATCAACATGTGTTTAAAAAAGAATAATAACATACATTTATACCATTATGAACAAAGATTCATACACGGATACATATTACCAACAAAGAAAAATCAACATGTGTTTAAAAAGAAGAATAACATACATTTATACCGTTATGAACAAAGATTCATACCGGATACATATTACCAACAAAGAAGACGAATAACTCGCACATCAAATCAAAAAGAAAAAAACATCGTGTGTGTGATGAGATGAATGAGTGATATTAGGGTTTTGGAAAAAAATACCCTTGTTGTAGGGATTCTTATGTTTTGTAGATAAATACATTCCTTTTCAAACTAATCAAAATGGTCAATGATTGGTTATAGAGATTTATAAATTTGGTTTTCCAAGTTATAATAAAAAAAATGTGTTAGTCTAGTGGTAATCATGTTTATTTGTAGACTAATGAACCTAGGTTCGAATCCTTGAGTGCTCCTTTTTATAAACAATTTTGAAAATTAATAAAAAAATCCGAAATTTACATAATAACTATAAAAACCGAAATTTATAAAAATAATTATAAAAACCGAAATTTATAAAATAATTATTAAAAATCCGAAATTTAAATGCCTCCTGTTAATCTAATAAAACATAAATAATTTCGGAAAAAATAAAAAAAATCCTAAAATTCAAATATAATTAAATTTCTTAAAATAAAATAAATTTTAAAAATGCTTACATGGCAACAATGTGATGACATGGCTAATAATGAATTACTGGGCAATGAGGTGGCGTTTATGTGGCATTATCTACGTGTAACGCCTCCTGTTATATATATATGTGTGTTTAACGATATTAAATGATCAAAATACTCGTTTTTACGAATTCATGATAAGTTTATAAGTTTTCTAAACTTTTCCCCAAATTTACACTTTTTTACCCTCAAGTTTCAAAATGTACGAGTTTAGTCCCTCAACTTTGATAAATTGACAATTTTAGTCCCTTAATGAAACTGTTTTACGAAAACTACCCCCAAGTTTACACTTTTGAGATTTAAGACTTAAAGTTTCCAACTTTACATTTTCAACCCAAAACTTTTATTATACTAGTTTTGCTATATTACAAAAATAGTCCTTGTAGTTTCAACGCATACATGCATGCGTATATAATGTGCATGTTTAGTCCCTAGACTTCCCATTGAAGTTTATTTTCATACAAACTAACCCTTTAACTTTGTTAAACGTTCCAATTTCTTCCCATAAGCTACACGTTTTGCAATATAAGTCCGAAATATATTTCAACGCATGAAAACTTTACAAAACTTTACAAGCTTATTCCTAGCTTAATTTTTAGAGATTTTTAGCTTATTTTTATCTTATTGGGTCGGGTAGTGGGTTGTTTGGGCTTTGATTGTGTACATTAGGCTCGTGTTGTGGGCTTTAAGGCCCGTTTGGTTTTTGGTTGATTTATCAAAACGTATGAGGGGTCATGAGAGTTCAGAAGGATTTTACAAATGTTTATTAACGTCGTGAGTGTAGTGTAAGGTGTTTACATAACACCTTACACATGTGTGCATGTTGTGGTAACGAAACTCATTCTACATTCATTTATAAATATGTGTCGAGTGCATTCAATATCTTTTAATGTGTGACATGCATATATAATCAAGAAAATGGGTATCGAGGAAACTTACTACACTCTCTAGGAGTAGTGGTGATTTGTGAGACGAGTGAGCAAGTGAATTGAACTCGAGAACCCCGTGTTCTCCTTATAACCTTACACGTCCAATATTACGCTTGTGTTACGACTTTTCTTTCCTCCTTTCCTTCGAACTAATCTCCACAGTGGACGATTCTTTGATATAAGTGTGTGAGAGTTTGAGTGAGCTAGTGAAGTGTAAGTTTGTGATTTTTTTGTCAAGTCTTGAAGTATTTTATAAAGAAAGCTTTAGCGTGGTCTTAGCATTAGTTTATGTTTTAAGATTTGTATGTTTGTGAGGCGTGGAGGTGTGCAACGAGACTCAAGGGCATGCAAAGCCTAGTCCCATCGATTTTTAGCAAAGAAACATAGTACCCAATTGTTCTTAAAGTCAAGTGAGTCAAAGTGTGGTTTAGGGTATGTTTAGGCTATTAAAAAATAGTTTAGGGTGGTCAAAGTGTGGTTTAGGGTATGTTTAGGCTATTAAGAATTTCTTTCATTTTTATAAATTGTCTCTGAAAATTATAATCATAGGTAATCTGATATCAATAATTTTTCTTAAATATCAAGTTCATATTACTTACTTAATAAATTTGATAAAGTAGTTAATTCAGATGATTTCTATTATTACAGATAATTTGATAATTAATTCAAATTAGTACTAGTAGCAAAAATAGTATCTTAGTACTAGTAGCTGATAGTTAATCTGATATTAAAAAATCTTAACTATCGGCTTGTTATATTCAATAGAAGGAGAAGAAAGGTTAGTTGATGAAGAAGAAAGTTCAAGAAGGGATGATTTTTTGTCGATTATAAGCAAAAATGCGAAAATGCTTGAGTCAAGTTAAACAAGAAATTAAGGCGCAAATTCTTTATTAATCGAAACATTAAAATATTTGACATGCGGCAATTATCCTTATGACACAACAAATATATGTGTATACGCTACCATCTCAAAAAGTGGAGAAAAGAATGGAAGTAGTTGAAGATTTTTCTATTTGTGACAATACATTTACTTTGATTTGCTAGAATCGATAAGGATCGGTATTATTGCTTTATATAATCATAATAAAGTTTTGCATATGCTATTACAAATTTATAAAAAATTTGATATACTATCTATTTCTTGTATAGATTCATGAAACTTGTCTAGACAAAGTAAGAGCGATAGTTGATGATGCTGCTTTGATGATTAATATTCTATTGCCGACGGTGAGTTTCACCAAAGTTTATTATATCCGTTAGATCAAAAGAGGATTTAATCTGAACCATTCAAATTCATTAATTATCTTTTGCAACTTAATGGAGAAAATAGTGGAAACAATTACATTTGAATTTGAATATTAGACGCATGCAGTTATATATCTACAAACAAGAAAACACTTCTTATATTTGACTATTATATTTGATTATTGACTAACAATAATTCTCAATTTCTTGCCGTATAGCCATGTGATGGCTTATTGTAATTTTGTAAATTGAAATTCAACTAATTTCCTTCTTACGGAAAACACATTATTAATACTCATACTCATTTATAAATAAAAGCCAACCAATCATTTTCACAAGATACAAAGAACCACTACTGTACAACAAAATGAAAGTACGAGTACAATGCAATCTATTTCTTCCATCATATTTCAAAGTGGTGATTTTAAATTGTGCATTTACACTGATGGACAATTAAAAATTAATGTGCTCATTACGAATTCAAAACGAGTTAACCGACATAGTGAAAATGAATCTCACTGAAGAATTCAATACTTCATTTGTTTGATAACACGTTTCAACATCTTACATCATAGTTTTATTTATGAAGATCTAACGCTTTATTTTCTTTTCTTTAAAAAGCAAGTTGGGAACAATGTGGACATGGGTATTCATGCGTTGTTGATGAGGTAACATTCTTTTTTACACTTTTTTGGTTTCACATCTCAACAAATAATCATATTCTCATTTTTTAAGGATAATATAGTTTTCTTTTCTTTGAACATTTGCCTGACCACAAACGATGAACTGGATACCCATTCATTGCTTGATGACTATTGCAAAAGGGGGTATGCATATATTAACACTATTAACTTTTCTTCATTGTCTCACTCATTTTATATCTCATGTACTAAAAGCTAATAATTTGTTTTTGTTGAATCACACCTCTAATAAAACGAAAAAGGGAGGTAAATTTTAGTGACATGGAAATGAGACAATGTTATTGAAAATGAAAGATGGAATGATGATACTCCAAATGATATTCTAGAAAAAGATGCAAAATTGACAAATAATGAATGTATTATTTATTTCTGAATCAAATTTAACTTGATACGTGTCTTGTGGCTTGACTATTCTTATTTATATGTAGGATAGAAAACGGAGGTGGAGGATGTTTTCTCAATGGAGAAAGAAAAGGAAACCAAGTTTTCACAATTTATATTACATAATCGAAGCAAGTTTCTCAATATATTTTGTAAATTATTGAATCGTTGGATCCGGGCAACGCACGGGTATTGTACTAGTTGTAAAGGTTGTTAAAGAATTTGGTTTGCCACCTTTGAAAGATGAAATACATCCAGCTATATGGGAAGCTCTTTGCAAGATAAGCAATCAAATTAAACATATTAGAGATCCAAATTTTTTTACATTTGAAGATGTAGAAATATTTGATAAGTGTGCAGAAGAGGCAACAAGAAAAAAAAATGGTCAATGATGTTTTGAGAGAAAAGGTACTGTTTTGTGACATTAAATATTGTTGTTAGTCAGATTTTAATTGACCTTATTCTTATGTGATATTAAGAAATTTTGATATTATTTTTGATGATTTAGAAAGATATTAAGAAATTTCTGATTTTTGTAATATAGATTTTATTATTCAGAAAGCAAGACTGTCTGATGATAGTAAACTGTATGGTACTCCCATTTTTAATATCAAAATAGCTTTGGTGTAACTAAATATTACTGCTGCTGCAACAAATTTTTCTGCTGCTGCAAACAAATTTTTCTGCTGCTAATAAAAATTGTATGGTTCTCCCAGTTTTAATATCAGAATAAGTTTTAGTGCAAGTAAATGTTATCATTGTCGCAACAAATTGTTCTA
>CM040242.1:205370598-205425314 GCA_022545495.1 Chrysanthemum lavandulifolium
GAAAAAGGGATGAATTTGGTCAAATCTCATCCGCTAAATGAAAAAGATCAACGGATGAGGTACATCCGCACATCCGCACTAAAAAAATATCCGCACGTGATCCTCACTCTATATATATATATATATATATATATATATATATATATATATATATATATATATTAAGTATTTTAAGAATTTCATGATCGGGGGAATTTCGTTTGGATCACAACGGTATATTTTGAACGTTCAAGCTGCGTTGATTATCCATATGTCAAATGATATGCAAATTTGATAAGTAGAAAATTTCATGATGATGTAAATCGTGCTTTATTTCTGATTAAAGTCTTAAGTACAATGAAATTTTCCGGGACCTTACAAAATTCCCGCTGCATGATTGAATATGCAAACTCAGAATGTCATTCTCATCAGGAATAGATCGGGGTTTCTTACAATCAACCCATTTTTTTATTAGTTATAAAAGATTTCTGCAAACCTTTCCCTTTGATTTAGGTACACACCTAAAGACACCTGCATACAGGAAAATCTCTCACATAAATTGTCAACTAGGTTATAACTGCGGTGGATCTTCAGAACATGTTTGGATGGGTATAATAGAAAAGTACCCCATATTTGATTGATTACTAAGTATTCAACTGATGAATCATCATAATCTAATCGGTAAAAACCCAAGATTTCTTGGCTGATTTCAAAGTGTTAAAAGATCTAATGTTTCTTGGTAAGACACATAATATGTCCAGTCTTTCTTCGCATCTGCGCCTTCTCGTACATTTGACAATTAATAAGCTTACCTCCTTGCTTTGATGTGTTTTACCTCGGTATATGATCATTTCTTTGCTTAATTTGATGGTACGCTTTCACCGTATATGATCACTTGAGTAATGGTCTTCACTCTAGAGATCTCCGTGAAGACTCGAAATCGATGCACGATTGTACTACATCATCTCATCGATCCATATCAATGCCTGCTTTAAGTACTGCATACTCTAGAGGTCTCCGCAAAGACTCTAGAGGTTTTTGATGATGTAGTACAATTTCGAGTCTTCGTGATGACCTCTGGAGTATGCAGTACTGAAATCAAGCGTTGATGCGGTTCATTGTGATGATGTAGTACAATTAGGTATTGATTTCGAGTCTTCGCGGAGACCTCTAATGTATGTAGTATTGAAAGCAGACGTTGATATGGATCGTTCTGATGATGTAGTACAAACAGGTTCTGATATCGATCTTTATGATAACGACCATGAGGATGGGGATGTAGATGTAGATGATTATGCGGTAGCAACCAATTAGAGTGGATCGGGCGAAGATAAAACTATAATCTTGGTGAATATGAAAACTATAAATTTGATGATGGTATGTTTAGTACAATACACAAATAAAGATAAATATGGAAATGTTAAAAATACCACTAAATGGTTGTCCAGTTCCACCAAATGTACTCGAGGTAAAACACATCAAAGAAAGGGAGGTAAGCTTATTAATTGCTGAAATGTACAGAGAAGGCGCATATTCATTGAGAAAGACTGGACATATTATGTGTCTTACCAAGAGATATTAGATCTTTTAACACTTTGAAATCAGCCAAGAAATATCTTAGGTTTTTACTGGTTAGATTACAATGATTAATCAGTTGAATACTTAGTAATCAATCAAATGTGTGGAGCTTTTCCATTATACCCATCCAAACATGTTCTGAAGATCCGCCACAGTTTAACGCAGTTGACAATTTATGTGAGAGATTATCCTGTAGGCGGTGGCTTTAGGTCTGTATCCTCAATCAAAGGGAAAGGACTGCGGAAATCTTCATTATATGACTGATAAAATAAATTAGGTTGATTGTAACAAACCCTGATCTATTCTTGATGAGAATGACATAATGAATTTGCATTTTCAATCATGCACTGAGGATTTTGTACTTGTCATTGAAAAAGAGACAATCTTTGACAAGCTTGTGAACTCTAATTTCTGCCGTGATTACAGTTGCATTGTAGTGACCGGAAAGGGAGAAGCCGATGTTAGTACAAGATTGTTCGTGCATGAGTTGAGAGTTGAACAAAATTTACCTATATTCGTACTAGCGGACTATAACCCGTATGGCATTAAAATTTTATATGTTTACAAACATGGTATAAGGCTAAAGGTTATGACAATCACAGATTGTCAGTTAATGATTTGATGTGGATCGGACTTCACCCAAAGGATGAAAGAAATTGTGAATTACTTGATGTTGGGGCGCCACTCGAAAAGACAGATTTCAAGATATGCAAGGATCTCATACATGACACAGTTAAAATGGAAGACGGAGGGGTGGAACAATTCTCATTAAGGGCAATCTTTTATATAACAAAACAAAACCCTTAGTGGGAATTTTTCATTTCAAAAAAATCAAACCATACCTTATTTGGTAATAATTTTTAAATTTTTTATTTTAATAATTATGAAAAATAATTAAATCTAATTATTTCTTAATTTGGCTAAAAATCTTTAAAAGCGTTTTTTAGTCACATGTATAAATAAACCGAAAATACATATGGAGTCAGATGCTATTTTCATAATTCTAAGCAAAAGTGTAAATTAAAAAAAAAAAAAAAAAAAAAAAAAAAAAAAAAAACGGTGACTCCCTCTTATCACCTACCATTCATCACTTCCAGAATATATCCACAATTACCTCCATAAACCCGATCCCCAAATTTAAACCCAAATTATTTTTTAAATAATAATTGCTCTTATTCAAGCATTTGTTTAATTTACTACAACCTTCAATCTGGTATCCATGCGTCACCAACAAATTAGACGATGATAATTTTTAGATAAGAGTTATAGTACTTTCGTGAATATGTGTCAAATATTTGATGAAAGTCCTAAAAGACGTAGGTGTGTAGATGGTGATATTGGGTTGCTAGAAAAAGATGAGCATAATGTGTGTAGAAGTTATGTGTCTTCGACATGTTCAGATCAGGTAATTGATAAATGGCTACAGTTTGTATTCAAGTTTATCTGTAATGCTAACATGTGTAAACATTTTTTTCAGGTCAAATTTGCAAACTGAAGTAGAAAAGCTAAGACTTGAGTTACAAGATGCTGTCTATATGTACAATCAGGCTTGTGACGAGCTGGTCCATACACAAACCAAGGTCAGGCGTCATTCTTTATTCTTATAGCTTCCATATAGGGGACAAAATGGGTGGGGATGTTGGGTAGGCTGATGGCGTTATATTGAGTGCTTTTTGGTCCGCAATTTCTAAATTTGTATCACTCTTTTGAGGCTGGAATGGATGTTAGATTTTTCAAAATTGGTTATGGGAAGCATGTCAATACAGTTGTAAAAATGTTTATATGTAATGTACCAAATGTAAACTGATTTTGAAAAGTGTATACTATATATATGTAATGACATGCTTCCCCTCTCTTACCCTCTCTCCGCTATCGTAAGCTCAGTTTACATAAGGTACTCACGTATCCATACTCTGTTTATCATAAAAATATCAAGGTAAATAATGTTTGATAGGTTCGGGTTGCTTCGTATTGGGCATTGGTCATGTTGCAATATAACATCTGCACTATTTGACTTAGGTGCAATATATCTGTCATGACTCCTTAAAAGTGTGTGCCTAGAAAGTTTTGTCTCAAAGAAAAAGCCAATGCAATTCTGACTTCCGATAGTGACCTCATTGCTTACGGATGCAAGAAGGTAATTTCTTAACACTCAATTATTTTTTGGTTTGACTTTACTTTGTTTTACACACTGTTTTTTATTTAATTAAATTTGCATTTTATTTAAAAAAGTTTCTATACTTTAAAAATTTTTTTACAAAATAGTGGACTAAACTGTAATTTCATTAAAAAAAATACAGATTTCTTAATACATAACCAATTTTAATTGTGTTACAATTGTAATTCTAATCTAATAAGGACTTAACTGAAGCATTATATAAACTCAATTGATTAACCAGGTTTTTCATTCCAACGAATTTATAATCAAAATTTTCTGCAGACCATTCAACAAAAAACAACAAATCACCAGGTTTTTTCTTTTCATATGTGGTGAAACATATAAAACGTTTATATGTAACAAAGATCTTATTTATAAGGATTTCTTTTTGCATCTTTGTTAAAACAGATTTAAATTTATTCATAATCTTTTTCATCTTCTATTAGTAAAGAACAACATCTAATCTACTTTTGTTTGTAGGAATGACAATGAAAGTTACACCTCTTCAAGAAATCACCCAAACAAAGGTAAAGTGAATATCAAAGTTAAGATTGTGTCACTTTGGAATCGAGATTATAACTACAATCCATCAAAGGTAGCGAGCATTGACATGATCCTTATGGATGAGCGGTATTTTAATTAAATTTAACACTTTTAACTATTTATCTATTGTTTACTAAATATTATATATGTATTCCTCTATAATATTATTTGATATATTTTTAATCTTAGGGAACCAAGGTTCATGCTACAATAAACAGTTCTTTAGCCAATGATTTAGATGCACTTTTAAAAGAGAAAAATTATCACATAATATCGAATTTTAATGTTAAAAGGAATGTTGATTCTACCAAGTGATAAGGATTTAAAAGGTACACTTTTGAG
The DNA here is from genome assembly GCA_022545495.1 of Chrysanthemum lavandulifolium. NCBI lineage: Eukaryota > Viridiplantae > Streptophyta > Magnoliopsida > Asterales > Asteraceae > Chrysanthemum > Chrysanthemum lavandulifolium. Next base: position 205,375,199 of record CM040242.1, read on the forward strand.
GGGTCATTTAAGCCCTTAATCGATCACTTTTGTATCCGTTACTACTTAATTCGTTCCTTTTCACTTTTAGGTCTCTTGAAGGCAAATTCTTTGGAATGACACTTATTCGGACGAAAAGCGCGAATATATGAAGAAATGGCCAAAGTCAAGAATCAAGACACTCAAGTCTTTGGGCCGAAGGCGGCGTCACAACCTAATAGCGACGCCGTCACAACACACCTTGAGACGACTCAGAGAGCAAATTGCTATTTTGCACTTGACGGCATCAGGTTTAAAAGAGTAGGGCGTCACAACTCAGACGGCCTAGATTTGGATCCCGACGGCGTCAGAAGATGAAGCCGACGGCGTCACAAGCATAAGGTGACGTCGTCACAACGTTGACGTGGCCAAGAAGAAAACCTAGTGGCGGTGACCCGACGGCGTCATAATTAAAGAGTGACGCCGTCGCATATTGTAACTCTATATATAGAATTCGGAGTTTGATATTTTAGGGAGGTAGTTTTGTGGAGTAAAACCTAAACCGAACCTAAGGCATCTTAGGCAAGATCTTAGGGTTCCATACCCTATTTTACAACAAGATAAGTGATTTACTTCATTAATTCAATTATGTCTTCAATTGTTTGTGTGTATGCTTGCATGTTTTCCATGTCCGCTAATTTACTTGTGTGTTTGCTTAGATCTATGAAACCTAGGTATTGAATATTGATTGGTTGTCTCTTATCTTAATTGTGAATTGACCTAGTATTGCGATAGGTCATTCATTGTGTTTTTAATGCTTGAGTAATCTTTGTGAACATTAGTTTATAATCACCTAGAGTTATTGTAGTCTAAACATCCAAAGATAACCTTAGAGTTAGTTTATGAATCCTAGAGATTTCGTAGGCAATAACCTTAAGGTAGTCTCAAAGAGTTAGGGAAAAACGCATACCTTACGACCTTAGAAGATACAACGCGTTAAGAATAAGGACGTGACAATTCAACCATCAATAGGAGATAACTAGGGAGTAATAACATCTAAGTAAACACATTTTTAATCATCATAATAGCACACAACAATAGACATAGACTACATTCACCTTAGCTTAGTTAAATTAGATAAGTAGAGTAATCGGTGAAATACCAACCCCAAATCTAATACCCGAGATTCGTACCTTTCAATTTTCTAAAAATATAAAAAGATAAAAAATAATCTTCCTCAACCCCAACCTTAGCGTAGTAATTTCTCACTAGCATTTCTATTCCCCAGAGAACGATATCAATTCCGAGGCTTACCCTAATACTACACGACAACGATTAGGTTCATCGCTGGGGTGTTGAAAAACTTGCTTTCGACGAAAAGAAGTTCCTTTGACCCGAGCGCGTTGTGCGGCGTATCAAGTTTTGGCGCGGCTGGGAATAGAATAGCTAGTTAGATTTCCACGTCGTTTAGGTTCCTTGCTTGATTCCTATCAAGTAAGATTTTTTTTCCCCATTTTTAGCTTCCTCGTAGTCTATCCCCCTTCTTTGTGACCTTTGTTCGTAACCCAATCACTTTTCATCATGGAAGGTGATAACCAACTACCACTTATCAACCCACCACCAAATGACCCGCCAAGAGGCCGTACTCTTGGTGAATACTCAAGACCAAGCCACCTAGGCTATAGAAACACCATTGAGCTTCCCGACCAAGCCCAAACTACAGCCCTGCGATCCGACACCATCCGGTTGGTATAAAATGGATGTGCGTTCCATGGACTTCGTTCCGAAGATCCTAATCAGCATCTTAAGGATTTCCTTAAAATCGTCGATTCCATCGACCTTGATGCTACTACTCGGGAGACCACGCGCTTGCGTCTCTTCCAATTCTCTCTACGGGACCAAGCTAGTAATTGGCTTGAGCGACTTCCCGTCGGCTCCATCTTAAGTTGGGATGATCTCACCTCTCGTTTCCTTGCCCAATTTTTCCCACCGGGGAGAACTACTAAGCTTAGACGAGACATCTTAACGTTCCAACAACTTCAAGGCGAGTCTCTCTACGAGGCATGGACCTGATTCAAAGTCCTGCTCCATAGAGTCCCTCATCATGGCATTGATCTTTGGCTTCAAATTTAAATCTTCTGTGACCATACCGATTTCATCACAAGGCGATCCATTGATAGAGCCGCCGGTGGAAGGCTTAGCAACTCCAACGCAGAAGAATCATGGGATATTATAGAAGAGCTTGCCGATCAAAGCTACGAAAATTGGAGTGAATCCCATGAAACCCCCGTCAAAGTGGTTAATGCCATATCGATTCCTCATGAGTCTTCCATCATCGAAGAGCAAATGAGTGCTCTTGAGAGAAGGATCGATTACCTAATTGAGAGGCAAAGGAGAGCTCTGAGCGAACCCCTCGAGAAATGGTTAATGCGCTAACTCCACCAACCACCCAACACCCTTCTCTGAATCACCAAGCCGTGAGCAAAATCTCAATTCTGAACGGCGCTTCCGTTCTACTTCCCCAATACCACTCTCACCGAGCTTTAAGGAACAAATGAGGGAGTACATGGCATCCCATACAGAAAGATTAGCAAAATTTGAAGAGGAGGTTTATAGGCAAAGATAGGAAATGCAGGCAAAGATGACGGAGATGATAAACTTGGTAAAGGAGTATACTAAGACAAAAGCTCCCGAAAAGGTGCTAGTGAGAAGCGATGATCACCCTTCCCACACTTCGTTTGTTAACGCCATTTCCATTGTGCCTGATGAAGATGGAACAGTTGAGGAGAGGGAAGTTGAGAAAAGCAAGAAGGAGGAGGCTGAAAACAATGATGAACCCGAGACCATTGAGTACTACCTTAGGCACGAGATTAATAAGAAAACCATTGTTAACCAAGTGAACAACTTTAGGTACAACGAGGTTCTTAGGAAAGCCCTAGAATGAGAAATAACAGAAAAAGAATATGACACCATGCCTATGGGACCTATGTATGAGCTGGTTCTAAAAAAACCAGCGACTAAAAAACGAGAAACCACGGGGAAATTCGTGATACCATGTAGCATAGGTGACATTGATAATATAAACGCCTTAGTTGATCAAGGATCTGATGTAAACATAATGCTGCTATCAGTCTATAATAAGTTGACTAAGGAAAAGCCATCCAAGACCAATCTTATACTTTCCTTAGCAAATCACACATATGTCTACCCCATAGGAATAGCGGAGAACGTCTTAATAGAGGTGGCCAATATTGTCTATCCGGTGGACTTCGTGATTATAGACATTGAGGAAGATAGAAATATGCCACTCATTCTTGGAACACCTTTTCTGGCCACTGCCAAAGCAACCATCAAATGCGGTGAGGGCATCATGATACTCAAGAGTGGCAAGGGATACGCTAGGATACCTATTATTCCAAGATATCCTTTAAAGATTAAGGAAAAGATTACTGACGAGAATCCACAAGTCCCTAACAATATGTTTAGGAAAAAATTAACGATTGGGAAAAAGGGCTTAGAGATTTCATGGTTCAAGGGCTACATGCAACATTGTGGAAACGCGATAAAAAGTTAGGAAATAATCCTACCTCAATACCACAGACTCAAAAGAACCCTAAGGAATTTTTAAAGGGAGAGAAAGTGCTTTTGTACAAATCAAGAATAAAAGCATTAAGAGGTAGAAACAAGTCAAGATGGTTTGGGCCTTATACGGTAAAAGAAACTAATCTAAAGAATAAAACCGTTATCATAATAGACGACGTTGGGAAGGAGTCCACGGTAAGCATACAACGTCTACAACCTTTTGATAAAGGCTTGGTAACTAAAGAAGGTGACGGTAATGAAGTCACGTAGGGGCACGACTTCGAGTCTAGCTACAAGACTCATAAACAAAGAAAAGCGCTTCGTGGGAGGCAATTCATGCTTAATTGTTTGCTTGTTTGTGTATCGTATATCTTTTATTGATTGTTTATTCTCATGTTTGAATTTGTAAAAATGCTTTATTTTGTCTTTAACCTCGTCTTAATTACATAAAAAGGTATTTTACAAAAGGGATAAGTGTAGGGAGGATTACACACGTTTTCAAAAAGAATGTGAACATGAGAATTACGATCATTAAAAAGATATACATGTGTGTTTGTTCGAGTCAAATGCTTGTATCGAGTCATAATGGATGTTTTGCGGAAATTTTCCAGATTCTAAAGATATAAATTTTCCGAAATTTTTTGAAAATCGAGACCGGTTCTGTCGAGGATTTTTTTGAGAAACACCCATTCCACAAGCATTATATCCTAGTTTAGTAGAGTCTTATATATATTATTACCGCCAATTTTACGCTAAGATTTCGTTTGTTTTCTTCAAGTGTGAGGTTTTATTTATCAAGAAGAAGATACATAAGGTTGGAAGGAGCTTTTCACGCATATATTCTTCTTGGAAAGGATTTAACCAATACTTCACACACGGATCCTACCGAGCTAATCGGGGAGTATTAGTTTCTTCGTTTTTATTACCTTCTATTATCATAACCTTGATACTTTCGGGAACATTGGGGACAATGTTCGGTTTAAGTGTAGGGAGGAAAATAAAGCGGAAACTTTGAAACTAAGCTTATCCTTGATTATTTGCTTTGTCCAATTGTATTTGTGTAATGAACCATGAGAAAATGTCGGTTAGGGTAATTTTGGCACCAAATTTAAAGTTTTTCATGACATATAGGAGTGGGCCATTAGTCTTAACAAAAGTGTCTCATGGGTAGGAAGTTACATGACTAGCACAAAAACCCTTTACCACCTAAATTCCACCCAAAATGTGAGGATCACCCTTAGATTAGTAGGAATTAAAGCATTCATCTTTAATTCTTAGTGTGTGAACCGGTAGTATAATAGATTCTAGAACTTGTTTTGTGATGCATCCCGAGATCGCTAGTAAGACTACACTTGTGTAGTTAGGAATAACTAAATGATAAGAGGCATTAGGATAACCCTTTTTGATACCGTAATATAATTACTTCTTCCACATCGGTTGAGTAATTCCCCACACCTTTGCGTTGTACTCATCTTTAGTACACGATACCCCTAGTTAACCCCTCGAGCCTATCCTTTTCGCGGTTCTCGTGATGTTTCGGTTTTCGAATATCAATGAAGAGCATTGTTTACACCCCACCCCAAATGTACACCCAAATCGCCTTAGCCTACCTTGTATGCACTCACTTTTATTGCATTATTGTTATCACCCTAAAAACCCTTAGTTCAATTATCTAGTTGCTTGCATGAGTTGCTAAGTCGAGTCATATCCTTTGTATACAGTTTTGGGACGATTGGGACTCATGGAAAAAGTTAAAGTTTATGAAATGACGGGAAGGGAACGTTAAATTCAAAATCCCTTTGTTTTCTTAATAATGTACTCCAAGTGTTTTGATCTTTTCAATTCGGGTCAAATTAGTGTTAGAATAATAAAAACTCAAGTGTAGGGATGTGCCTATAAATCCCTATCATTTTGATGTTACCGTAGAGGATGGTAGAGTAAAGTGTATGAAAAAAAAAAAAAAAAAAAAAAAAGGGCTACCATCCTACATCTATCCTTTAAATTTATGTTTGTGTGTTTGGTTATCTAGAGTTTAGAGTGTCGAGTCTTGCCTTAGCAACGTCATTCTTCGTATGCTTGTAACATAAAGATTTTGACTTGCCACCACTAAATAGCCTATCCCACCAAACCATTTGTTTCCCTACCGTAAGCCTAACATTACAACCCTTTAAAAGACCTCTTTGATAGTCTTTCCTAGGTGCTTACGTAAAGCAATGGCGGTTTGATCTAGTCTCAAGCCTATGGTAATCTATGTACTAGGACCGGTTAATGAGTGTTTATCTTCCATTTCAACTTGTTATATTTCATATACACCGAGAGATGTGAGTATCCAAACACCACATGTGAGGTGCTAGTATGTAATTTTCGTGCTTGTTATGACTTTTATGGGCTTATATGTGTTATGGATTGTTCTAAACCAATGCTTCATGACCTCTAACTTATAAATTAATTGGCTAAAGCACATTTGCTTGAGGACAAGCAAATACCAAGTGTAGGGATATTTGATAAGGTTTTAAAATGTACCTTTTTGAGGGTCGTTTAAGCCCTTATTTGATCACTTTGTATCCGTTATTACTTAATATCGTTCCTTTTCACTTTTAGGTCTCTTGAAGGCAAATTCTTTGGAATGGCACTTATTTGGACGAAAAGGCGCGGATATCTGAAGAAAATGGCCAAAGTCAGAATCGAGACACTCAAGTCTTTGAAATACAAGGGGACGCGTCGGTGTTATCTGCGACGCCGTCGGAGCACTTTTGTGATGGCTCGGTAGCCAAATTGCTTATTTACAAGTGGCGTGTCGCTTTAAAGAGTAGGTCGTCGCAACTCGGACGGCCTAGATTTGATCCAGACGGCGTCGGAGGTGAAGAGACGGCGTCACAAGCATAAGGTGACGCCGTCGCAAGACTAACGTGGCCAAGACGAAACCCTAATGGCGGCGACCAGCGGCGTCACAAATCATAAGGTGGCGCCGTCGCGAATGTAATCTTATATATAGAATCCGAATTTTTCGGTTTTAGTGTGTAGTCTTTTGGGTAAAAACCTAAACAGAACCAAGGCTGTCTTATACAAGTATTTTAGGGTTCCAAACCCTATCTTACACCAAGATAAGTGCTTTACTTCATTAATTCAATTATGTCTTCAATTATTTGTGTGTATGCTTGCATGTTCTCCATGTCCGCTAATTTACTTGTGTGTTTGCTTAGGAATATGAAACTTAACTATTGAATATTGATTGGTTGTCTCTTATCTTAGTTGTTAATGATCTAGTAATGCGATAGGTCATTCATTGTGTAGTTAATGCTTGATTAATCTTTGTGAACCTTAGACTATAACACCTAGAGTAGTTGTAGGCTAAACCATCCAAAGAGTACCTTAGAGTTAGAGTTTATAAATCCTAGAGATTTTGTAGACGAGACCCTTTGGTAAATTCAAAGAGTTAGGGATAAACGCATACCATACGACCTTAGACACGCAACGCAATTAAGAATAAGGACGTGACAATTCAACCATCAATAGGAGATAATTAAAGAGTAATAAAACCTAAGTAAACACATCTTTAAATCATCATACGAGCACACAATAATTAGACATAGACTACCCTCACCTTAGTTAATTAGATAATTAGATAATAGAGTAATCGGTAGAAATACCAACCCCCCCCCCCCCAAATCCAAACCCCGAGATTCGCACCTTTCCATTTCCTAAAAAAACATAAAAAGATAAAAAAATAATCTTCTTCAACCCCAACCTTAGCGTAGTAACTCCTCACTAGCATTCCTATTCCCCTAGAGAACTATATCAATTCCCGTGGCTTACCCTAATACTACACTACAACGATTAGGTTCACTGCCTAGGGTGTTGAAAAACTTGCTCGACGAAAAGGAAGTTCCTTTGACCCCGAACGACGCGTGTAGCGTTATCATTAATCTATTAAATTTATTGCTTCAAATACATGGGACAAAAAAATACTTACAGAAAATCGATAATAGCACCAAACTAGAATTGATAACTGGAACAAGTGAACTAACCAACCTTTCAATAAATCGAGTAGCAGAAGAAGTAAGACCGTTTTGGGTTTAAGAATAACTGTGAAATAAAGGATATGTTTGACTCAAAGTCAAATACATATCTATAAAGGAATAATAAATACATATTTACAACAAAACTTATACGTACCTACTCACATTCACATATATATATTTATACTTGACATCAACAATAAAAAAAAATAGCCAATACAAAAAAACAATCTCAAAAAACAACAATGGAAAATCAAACAACCATATCAAGAAAAACCAAAAAAAACAACACCCAAAAAATCTGCCAAAAAACTACGAGGCTACAAAAATCCATTATGTTAAAGAACTTAAACCAAACACAAAGACCTCCTACAGAATAAAAGTTAAAGCAATTCGCGTATGGAAAAGTTACTATATGGAAGCACCATCAAAAGCCAATGAAATCAATGAACAAATATGGGGTGAACCGGTATTAAACTACAATATCAATATGATGTTAATGGACGAAGAGGTATGCATTTAAATATATATTACTAATGAATTGCTAACAATAGGATACACTCTGATAAAAAAACAACGTTTATTATCAAACTAAATTATAGGGTACAAAAATCCATGCGTGCCCAAATTACTATACCATATTCAAACATGGATCGGAGAAACCACTAAAAGAAGGAGCGCAACTTATTATAAGTGACTTTAACTGTGTGCCCAATAAAGGGTCAATCAAGCTAGCATAACACGTCGCGAAAATATACTTCAAGAAAGATACGTGTGTCACAGTGACAGATGACTTCGAAACCGACCAAGACGGTTTCGAGTTTGTTTCGTTCGAGTCAATCATCAACAAACAAATATGCAAGGATAAAGCTTTCGGTAGTTTAGAATAGATCGTTAATTTAGTATTCATGATACGATAAAAACTAACATGGAATTGAATATGCAGATGTGGTTGGTCAGATAGTCTCAAACAAGTCAGCGTCAACCAGAAACCAACAAGCCTAATTGAATATGAGCTACAAAATACAAGGTTCGTAATCAACACTTATGTACTATAATTTTTTCCTTTTCTAAGCTTACCCTTTATTTATAACAGTGGTAAGAAGATACAATGTGTTTTATGGGAAGATGATGCTGATGCTTTACAAGCGTACATCGACAATAATATCACAAGAAGCGATCCTATAGTCATGATTCTTCAGCTAGCTGAAATTAACATGTGGGAAAGTAAAACTTCTTCCTTTCATATACATTCGGCACATAATTTGGATACACAAATATACTTACTAACGATGCCATACATGCAGACAAACACCAAGTATCAAGCATCAACAAAGCATCGAAAATTTATATTAACGACAGCAACAAACACGTATCTTTGTTCAAAGAAGTGTAAGAAGATTATTATAAAAAAAAATATTACACTATGAAAACCATTAATTGTTTTATGGCAGATTATCAAAGAACATATCGAACGGCACATGCGACGAACCTCGCCTAAGCCTAACCACTACCTTCGATTCAAAAACAAAAGATAAAGTATTAACAATGACTGACAATGTATGTTAGGCCAAATAGGAAAACTTACATTCATTTAAAAAAACCATTCGCATCATATAATTAATTATTACGTTCTACAATCTCTTCAGATGAAGAACAAAGAAGACCTTCCAAAAATCCACGGTCATAATGCAAACGATATAATACTAATCGAAGATTCAGAAGACGAAAAGGTAATCAAACACACAACCGTAACATAATTCACATACTTTATTCATAAATTTAATTGGTTCTATAATGATATAATAAGTAACTAAAAAAAACTTTTTAGTAGCACACATTGTTTCAACAAAACCATTTAGACATAGCATTTTATGTATACATATTTAAACAGATTTCTGACGATGACAACCACCCTTTGAAGAATAGAAAGGACACATCAAACAAAGCAATAAAAGTTGTTGCTACAAAAATAAAACAAATAACTGATGTAGTTGATGATGAAGTCGTTAATGTTGAAGAATTGAAGCCAAAGACCAAAAAGCAAAAAACAAATGCAAATATACCACATAGTATGAAGGAAAGTGAATGCCTAAATGATTGATATTTCGCAGATTTTGACTTCGTAGATTATTATGAAGATGATGATTGTTACTGCCCCGTGTGTCAATGGACATGCCAATGCATTCCGGAATGATGTACTTGCTCAAGACTTTAATTGTGACATTTTAATATCAGTTGTTTTATGCTTATTTTATATTTAAACAATATTATGTTTTGTTTTAACGAATGGTTATATTTTATTTAAATACGTTATAACAGCCCCAAAAAACATTTAGGTCTTCAAAGCCACATAGTTGGGTTCAACAACAATACAAAAAAACATGACCACTTACTATGTAATAAGGGTATGCAAAAACAATGAATCATAAGTTACATTTGATACACCCAAATATATACAACAAACAAGGAGAACAACTATATACATACAATAAACATTAGTACAAAAGGATACATAGCCCACTAAATAACTACCAATCATCTTAGCAAGTCACAAACATAGATAACCACTTACCAAAACACACAAAACAATATCAACATACTACAGAAACAAACAGTCAAACAAACTTGGATACATGGAAAGAGAAAGAACAATCATAAGCTATGTTGCCAGAAACAAGATCAAACATCAGCTTATCACCAATGATCAAATCCAAAACACGCTGCACCCGAATCCAATCACCAACCAAGAAAACACGTGTATTGCGGTCTCCTTTCCAACTTTTATTAGAATGTATTTTCACCACCATATAAAAGGAATTACCGGCTGCCTCCACCCACCCCTCGCGATGACCAACTCTCATTTGATGATTGTGAAACGAGGACGGAATATTCAGACAAGAATAATAAACAACAACATACTACTCTAAATATAGAGTTAAATTGATATATGAAAATATATATATATATATCCTTGCTTCTCAATACAAGAAGTAAAGTCACAAACAAAAAAATATACACAAAACAAACCATATTTGAAGATTCACCTAAATCGACACATGCAATTTTGACACGTGAAAAAAAAATCAAAAAAAAAAGAAAAAAAAAAACCATGATTTACAAATTTTATTAAAAAAAGAAACATCGTAAGTTTACGAGATTTTTAAATAATAAACAACAACATACAAATAAGAGAATAACAAGATTCACCTAAATGAATGCTTATAAAATTTCGTTTGAAAACTTATTCAAAATAAAACCTTATATAACTACTAATTACGTCATCAAAACAATAACTAAAGCACAAAATTAATAATAAATATTTAATTTACAAAATTAGAAAAAACCCCGCACGTGCGTGAGCATTATATCTAGTATATTACTATATTGATATAACAATTTCATGTATACATCTTGCTTGAAGTCATAAAAGCTGAATGAAATCTTTTTAACCATAAGAGAGTATTTATTTTTATAGATTATAAAGCAAGTGAAATTGTTTAAATTTTTTTTCTGTTTAGTAAAGCGAAACGGAATCCACTATTTAAAAAAAAAAAAAAAAAAAACGTTTTTATCTCTTCAAAGTTCACATTTTTTACACAACAACAATACTCAATCTCATCGCAGCGAGGTATGAGAGAGGTGAGATGTAAACAGTCACACCTTACTAGAGAGTAAAAAACAGCTTTTAGAAAGACTTTCGACAAGTGTGTATAAGTAAAGATCACATTTCTTGTAACTTTAAAAAAATCGTAACGAGATAACATGAGTAAACAATAAACATAAATAATACTAGCTAGAAAGCTATTGTCCGATTATTACACAAAATTATTACATTTCTTTATGTTTAGTAAATAACGAAAACAGTTGGCTACCAAACAAATTGACAACTACGTAGTATATAGTTATAGATTCTATGCAATGGTGTATATAAAATGGGAAGCGATTTTGCACACTTTCAACTCTTATTAAGACACTCCAATATACAAACTGTCAAAGCATATTATATTTAAAGTATAACTGTCTTATGCATATATTGAAGTGTGTCAATAAAAAATTGAAGTGTGCAAATCATTTCCCATATAAAATACCGATGGAATATGGATATAAACTTTGTTTTCCATTAAAAAAAACCATTAAGGATATCTGTTGATTATTGACCTAGTTTTATAAAACTTAGGATGCGTTTGTTAGGGAGGTTTCCCACTGTTGGTTTAGAATGAATTACAAAAGTACTAGTTTGGTATGCCACTTTTGAAATAGTGTGAAGGTGTGGATTGATAGAACCTATACCATTATAAATTGGTGGGTATTCACGAGACTTTCTGACAAGATATTTCTCAGCCACATGATTTGGACATTTTCCATTTATTCGCTTATTGTTTTCATATAAATAATTTTAAAAATTATTTTTAAATCCTTTATTAATTTATAAATCAAAATAATTTATATATAATAATATATATTCTCTCTTCTAATATTTTCTCAAATTTATTCCAAATCTTTCAAACCTTTCTCAAATTCTAATACCACTTATAAACCAAACGGACATTAATGATCATTAACATACACAGTTATTCAAAATTAATAATTGAATTGATAGGATACCTTACAATGGTCACATTTGTATTCTTTGTTACACATTCAACTTTACTTCCAGTGCAACAAATAAATATACATGAATAAAAAAACTCAAACAAGTGTAGACGTCACCTATAAAATGACGAGATCAAGAATTTACGCTTACTTTGCTCCTATCCAAAAACCACATTTTAAAATTTTGCCTCATATCTTGCAAACTTTCAGTTATTTTGTAAAAGATTTTTTCAAGCATTTTGTGAATGTAGCATTTTTCTGGAGTTTTTTAAGTGACCATAGTCATTTTAAAATTTATTTAACAAAACGTTGTACTTTAAACTATATTTAACAAGCGATAGTAATTTTGCATAAGTATTAGTTAAAGTAAAACCCACGCTAATCTTGAAAGAGAAGACACATTCTTAATGTGACATGTGTCATTGGAATCAAGGGCAATAATAAATAAAATTTGCATATCGTCTTCAAATTTGCATCATCTTTAAATGGTAAATAGAAAAGCAGATTCTTAATATGCATCTCGTATTTTGTTAGAACTCGATTTTTAATAATGTAATGCCTCGTCATCATCATCGATTATGCATCGAAATCATCTTCGTTTCGAATGTTGCATCATAATCAATTCGGTTCATCGATCACCATTTCCACATCATAATCATCTTTCTTACATCATAATCCCCATCGATCATCGACATCATCCATTTTGTATACTCTTCATCGTCGAGTATCATCCTCGTCGATTCTTGCATCATCGATCACTATCAACGATTTATATTTATCATCGAGTTTATGGTGATCGGCGTCATCATCATCAACGAACACGCAAAATCAAGATGACAAAAATAAAAAACGAAAATAAAATTAGACATGTTTCTTAAAGTCTACACGGTCCTCTTATTCACCGTCTATCAAGCATAAAACCATGATTTATGTAAAAATACTATATTTTGTTAAATAAATTTTAAAGTACTATGTTTTGTTAAATAAAATTTAAAAATACTATGGTCAAATAAAAAACTCCATTTTTCTGATATAAACTCTTAAACGATTGCCTCAAAAGCTAAAACAAAAACTAGAAACAATTAGTTATTTATTGTACATTAAAAGATGCTAAAAAAGGAACAAATATTTACGCCATTTGTTGAACTAAAATATAAAAACACATGCCACGTTGATCAAAATAACTGAATAGTAAATGCATGGATCTAACATCCAACTCTCGAAACATATCTCAAACTCATTTCCTTAAATACAAACTCTCAAACATAAAAAATTTCATATTCTTAGCAACAAGTCGAAAAATGGACGATTTTAGCCTTGCATTTCTTTGCATGACTCTTTTATCATTAGCCATCCTTGGCTACTTACTCGGTGGCCGGAGAACCAAAACTCACGCCACACGCCTTCCACCATCACCACCAAAACTCCCACTCATTGGCCACCTCCACCTCATATCCGACATGGCCCATAAATCAATTGCTCACTTAGCCGAAGAATATGGGCCTATTGTTTACCTTAAGTTGGGCCAAGTTCCAACGGTAGTTGTTTCCTCGGCCCAACTTGCAGAACAAATACTTAAAACACATGATCATGTGTTTTGCAACCGGCCTCAGCTTGTTGCAGCCCAATATTTATCTTTTGGATGTTCAGATGTCACTTTTTCGAAATATGGCCTGTATTGGCGCCAAGCACGGAAAATATGTGTCACTGAGTTGCTCAGTCCTAAACAGGTCAACTCGTTTCAACTCATTAGAAATGAGGAAGTGACCCGTTTGATACAAAGTGTGTCAGCTCGGTCCGGTTTTGAAACTGACATGAGTGAGATGTTTTTTAAGCTAGCTAATGATATGTTATGTCGTGTTGCATTTGGAAAACGGTTTCTTGGAAATGAGTCAGGGGTAAAAATGGAAAAAGATCTGGTGAGTGTTTTAACCGAGACTCAAGCGTTGTTAGCAGGGTTTTGTGTTGGCGATTTTTATCCCAAGTGGGAGTGGGTTAACTCGGTGAGTGGGATGAAGAAGAGGTTAATGAAGAATTTGAAAGATTTGAGGGATGTTTGTGATGATATTATAAATGATCATATTACGCAGAAGAGTGATAAATCGGGTTCGAGTGATGTTGATGATGGAAAAGAAGACTTTGTTGATGTTTTGCTCCGTGTTCAGAAGCAGCATGATCTTGAGGTCCCGATTACTGATGATAATCTTAAAGCTCTTGTTTTGGTACGCTTTCACCGTATATGATCACTTGAGTAACAGGTCTAAACGGGTTCGGGTCTATGTGAACGGGTTGGGTAGCTTTTAGTATACTTCAAAAACTTAAAATACATCAGGTTGACCTATGAAACGAAAATTATCTATAATCTATACTACTATATAAAGCATTTAAGTTGTAGAACAAAAATTAAGATAAAAACGTTTAATCATCGTTTAATTGGCATGTATTAAACTACAATAAAAATAATAAAAAAATAACAAAACGGTGAGGGCTCTAACAAACTAAAATAAAATCTCCGATAATGGGGTGTATACGCCACTTAACTAATTAATCACCTTTATTTTTAAATTTAAATATCTTTAATTCGTTTAATTTTTTATGATCTAATTTCACCATAATTTTAAAATTTCGTCTTTCTTTAATTCAACATACATTTTGATATATTTTATGAGTTTTAGTTTTACATTTTAGTAGGTTTATTTTATTTTGATTTAAATTTTATAACTTTAACCTTTATTTCAATCAATACAAACTTTATTTATCAAAATCATTTACTTTTGGGAAAGTGTTTGACGGAAAGAGATTGTGAAGGTCTTTTTATATGCGGGAATAATGATGTCGTGGAAAGATACGGAAAACCCAAACAAACACATACAACTAACACATATACATTTGGAGTGTTGTGAAATGAATTCACTAGCGGGTAGGAATTGCGAGGAGAGTTGGGTTAGAATTCATTTACTATATTTATTATATAACTATATTTTTCATGCATTGCATGCAGTATCTAACTAATCTTTATAATGCATTTAGGCCTTCTAAAATTAGAAGATTTAAAATTGATTTTTTTTGCTTATTATGGAAAGAATTCCAAGCTAACTCCTAACCAAAAATTAAGATAAGGAGCTCCAATCGTGAGATGACACGTGTCACTTCTTAACAATTTCAAGTTCTAATTTCTAACAAACTCAAGTTCTAACTCCTAACCACTAAAAATTAAGATAATGGCTCCAATTATAAAATGACGTATGCCACTTCTCAACTAAAAATTCATCTTTATTTTCAAATTAAAATATCTTTTATCTACTTATTTTTTTATAATCTAATTTCACCATATTTTCTAAAATTTTATCTTTCTTTAATTCAACATCCATTTTGATATATTTTTATGAGTTTTAGTTTTATATTTTTAGTGGGTTTATTTTATTTTAATTCAAATTTTACAAATTTAACCTTTATTTCATTTATTTCAATCAATATAATCTTGATTCGTCAAAATTATATACTTTTGGGAGTGTTTGACGCGTGAGATTGCGAGGGTATTTTATGTCGGGAATAATGATGTCGCGGGAAAGCTACGTGAAAGTTACGGGTAACCCAAACAAACACTTACAACTAACACATATACATTCGAAGTGTTGAGAAATGAATTCACTAAACCGGTAAGCAAATACATATAACTATACTTATCGCCGCCGCTGTGCGCGGGTATCCGACTAGTGATTATATAAAGTCAAAACGGGTTGGACAGGGTCAAGCTAACCCACAAGCACTTTTTATCCATTTATACAAAAACATTACTAATAAATAATGTGCTAAATACAATAACACAGATTTGATAATAGTTGATTCTTTTGAATAAGTTTTACAGTGTTCCGACACGAATAAAACTTTTCGTCAAGCTTGTGGCTTCCTGTTAGCTAGAATCTTTTAAATTGACCAATTCGACCTGTTTGAGATAAACATAACCCAAAACTGATACTTCTAATACAATAAAAGGTCACTTTGTTCACCCTACTTAACATTATTTGTACATGTGCGTCGATTTAGTACCTAATGGCACATTGTATGTGCAGGACATGTTTGTAGCTGGGACAGACACAACAGCAGCAACTCTAGAATGGGTAATGACCGAGTTAGCAAGACACCCGAAAGTGTTAAAGAAAGCACAAGACGAAATCAGGAGCATAACACAAACTAAAGGAAATGTTGACGAAAGTGACCTTCACCATTTTCATTATCTTAAAGCCGTAATCAAAGAAACCATGAGGTTACACCCTCCAGTCCCCCTTCTTGTCCCACGAGAATCGACCCAAAAATGTACCCTTCAAGGCTATGATATACCCGAAAAAACCAGGGTTCTTATTAATACATATGCAATAGGACGTGACCCTAACTCGTGGGAGAATCCTCTGGTGTATGATCCCGAGAGGTTTGTTGATACTGAGGTTGACTTTAGAGGTCAGGATTATCGGTTTTTACCTTTTGGAGGAGGGAGAAGAGGGTGTCCTGGGTACGCATTTGGATTGGCCACAATCGAGCTAGCTTTGGCTAGGTTGTTGTACCACTTTGACTGGTCCCTACCAAATGGGGTAGGACCCGATGATGTTAATTTAGACGAGATTTTTGGGCTGGCTACTCGAAAAAAAACTGCTCTAAAACTTGTGCCGACTGAAAACACGAACGACGGGCGGTCTCACCTATATAAATGCTACTAGTCCTGTTGACCGAGCTTTTTGGACCTGGCCTAGGACCAGGTTCAGATTTTATCTAGATTGTGCAACTCTAGTCCTGTATCTACTCATCTCGTGTTCTAACACTAGTTTGTTTGTAAGAAACATTAATTTGATATTTGAAGGGAATAAAGATTGAGCACTATTGACAATAAATTACAAAATTTAGTATATTGTGAACACATTTTCAAAGCAAAAATGTCTAGTAATTATTGGTATACAGAATCTCACTTAGGTTTGTCAGTGGCGGTTTCTTCAGACTCGGTGTTGGATGAACCTATATCAGTCAATTTCCCGAATGACTCTTTGGCATTCCCAAAGAAATCTACCACTTTGTCAAGCACCGTTTTCAGCTCATCTTTGGTTGGAAGCTGCCCCAAGAAAAACAGATTATTAACTGTTTCATCGAATACTTTTATGCAGGCAAAAAGTTAAACTTTATAGCATATAAACATAAATACCTCGATAACGTCGCTGCTAGCAAGTGCTGCTCTTATGTTGGTACCTTCCTGCATAACAGTCGATAATTAAATCAAATAACCATAGTGTTTAGTACCAAAAGCAATGGCAGCAAGAACATACCACAAGTTTGTAGCCATATCTGAATTCTGTAGCTGAACGCAACACACGATGCTGTCGGATTGCTGTTTTTTGAACTTCCTTCTCATCCTGTTTTATTTACAAAAACAAAAACAAAATCTTAGTGCTACACATATTGATATCTTTATATGTTCTATCACATTTGGTTATATGGCAATACTTACTTTGTAGATAACTCCTGCAAGATTTTTATTTAGAGTGTCTTTGTAGATGTATTTCCCAACAAAATTATCCTTGCCTGCAACAAGGATCTTTGCGGTTGTCCCGCCTGCTACGATACTAACAGGGTACCACAGGTAAACCTGAGAAAGTACTAAATAAGATCAAATTTCTTAAACATTTTAAGTTCATAACATAAAACTAGAAAGTATCATCAAGCATCATTTCAAGTGAAAATAAGGTTCGTGTGGATAACAACATGCAAACACATAACAAAAAGAGTTGCAGCTAATCTTTACATTCCAGTAGCCAAATCCACAACAAATCCCATATTTATATACGAAGTTGATGTTTGTTTAAACAAAACAGAATACAAATGAGCTTGTAGTTGCTAAGGGGGTGTTTGCCTATGTTTTAAATGTAAGTTTCTTACAGGGCCGTCCCATTGATTTGGGTGGCTCGGTGCGAAACTACGAATGAGGTCCCGTAAATCACGAAAAGCTTAACTATTATGGAAAATTCAAAACATAATATACTTAGACATGTATAAATACTAATGGACATATACTAAATCGGAGCCCCCCTCACATAATATTTAAAAAGGGCTATAAAAATTCAAGTTAGACATGTATAAATACTAATGGACATATACTAAATCAGAGGCCCCTCACAATGGTGGTCATGTGCGGCTGCTCCACTTGCACATGCTAATCACCGCCACTGGTTTCTTATTGTTGCGTTCTCAAGTATTGGATTAGCAATTTCTAGTGTTCTTCTATTTCTATACAGTAACCAATTCTATTAAGCTTATTGTCTAGAGGTCAAATAACCAGTTTAAAAGCAGCTTTTATATGGTGAGTTGTAGCTTTTATACGTATTGTCGATAGCTCGAGTTCCTTTTAGAAGGTACTTCAAGTAGCTTGTTCTACGTGTTGGGCCTTATTCTTTCTAAAACGAAAACTTAAGTTGTGTCATCTATTCCTCCTAACCAAAAAATTTCCTTAACAATAGTTTATTTTATAATCTTAAGCTCCTTAAGCATCAGCCTAACACTTCCCTAAAACAGTTAATTATCACAACTATTAAGAAGCATTCAAACACTATATATTCTTTATCACAAACACAATCTACAACAAATTTAGATAATGTTAGCTAAGGATCATAAAGATAAAATAAGGTAAAGTTAACTAACATTAGCCATACGGATGAAGATAACAAATCTTGGGTTACCATCATCTTCAATCTTAGGCAGTGCTGGCATTTTCCTTTGAAACTGTCTCTCTTGCATCCCTTTTTTACCTTTTGCTTCTACCACCATCAACCTTTTTTTATTATGGTTCTTGTTACTTTGTAGTATTTGTGAAGTAGAAGTAGAAAATGAGTGTCTGATAACATCATTTGTTGTTGGTTTTAAGGATTTGGAGCTAATTATGTTTGTTGGAACAAGTGTGTGTGACTTAACATACATGCATACTTCCATTGTTGTTGTTTGTTTAGAGTTTTCAGTTTAGTTATCTTGAGTTTGAAATATATCAAGGTTCTCCTTATCCTTCATTGCTTTGATATATATAAGTGGCTTGTGTGCCATACACGTGGAAGGATCATGAGCTCAACTTGTAAATACTTTAACATGAGTACATATTGAATTTTATCACAAATTTTTAGCTCCGTCGCATATTTATTATTCACATTTTATTTTTTAAGTTGTTTCAAATATTAATTATTTACTTTTAAAAATAAATGAGAAATATAAATAAAGTTTACTATATCAAACCCACTTGAAGATATTACAAGCTTTAAAGAGTTTTTAAATTAATTGATTACTGTCTTTTATTCAAAAAGTAAGAAAGATAAAGTAATAGTAAGAAAGATAAAGTAATGATGATATTTTCTTAAACTGTGTGTTTTTTTGTCTGAACAATTATTTGAAAATTGAGAGAATATAAATTATGAAATAAGATACTTCTTATTGTCTCGATTAGTACCCAAACTTACATACTGGGGTATAAACAAAACGAGACACGTTATTCAGGATCGGCTTGTAAACAATTTGAGATCGACTTGATTTAAACAAGTTGAGCTTGAGGTTGGCAATACTCGGCTTGACTCGGCTCATTTATACCTCTCTTGCTATGTTCTAACTTGCTAAGAGGGTGTTTGCCTTTGCGTTTCACTTTTAGCAACAAAACGCACTTTTAGCCACAAAACCACGTTTTCAAAAAGTGACTCTTCCATGCTGCCACAAAACGCAGTTTTGGAGGATGTAAACGACGTTTTCAAAGGCACACCCAAACACTTCAAATAGATTATTTCCAGTTTGCAAACGCAATAAGCAAATAATCTGCTCCACAACACAATGCCAAACACCCCCTAAATATGAAATCAAGAGTACTGTTTTGTACAGTAACTAATCAATACGGCTAATAAACTGTTTGTGAACCGTTGTGCTAGAAGTTTCTTTATGTGTGTTAACTTATTAGCGAAAAAACAATGAAAACAGATAATCTGTATGACTTCACATGCGAAATCATAGTTAAGACACTGTCCTATCTGGTTTCCCTTAATCTGTTAAATCCATTAGCTAACTTCGACACCGACACTTGTTAAAAGTTTGATTCGCTATGAATAGTTACAAACTTAAGCTAATAGATTCACCTTGATTTGCTTGAGGCTTAAGCACCAGCTGAAAAAGGCTTGCTTGAATTGCATCGCGTTATACGTAGCTAGTTTATAATACTAAACTTGACACATTGTCATCCTACAGCATAAAAAACCACCCAAATTTACAAGAAACTTGTAGCTTTTCCAAAAGCGATTACGAAAGCTCAAAGCGTTAAACAATTACTTGAGCAAAACCTGACTCCTAATTCACAAGAACAGCTTCATTACTTGAAACTTTATCTGCAGCAATTTCTTCTAAACGTTTCCAGGTGGATTCACGTCTACTTTTGATCTTTTCTTCTTTCGCCTCTTCTTCTTGAAAGTTAAGTAAACACTCGTTAAACAGTTCAGGGTCAAGGTCAAAAAAGACTTTCCGAACATTTAAAGTCAAGCCATGGACAGCTTGATTCCAATGGTATCTCCCATTTCTTTCAAGTGCAGGAAAGATTATGGGTAATATTACCTTCCGGTTTTGTCTTATTAAACTCTCTATGTGGTCGTTGTTCCAAAAGAACAGAACTCTTTCTGCTACCTGGAAATTAACAATAAAGATATCTTTAGTTGTAGAAAGCTCATCCAGTTTTTCACAATTATTTTCTTTAAGAACTCAAAAAGCATTTTCAAATGAGAGGTTTTTTAAACTAAAAGACTTGTTTTCCATGATATACAAGACCCCATTTAGCTGTAGATTCTTTTCATAGCTCATGAAGATTTCAAAAATAACTACTTTTATATCAGCAAACAAATTATGATACCACCAACTAATAACAATTTTTAATCGATCATCAAAGGTTTATTCCTTAATTATAGTTGCACCATATCCTAAGTTACTCAGTAAATCCACCCTTCAATCATTAACACCTCTTCCGCTCGCAACTAACAACGGTCACACAATAGTTCGCCATAATTTCTTTTTACTAGTGCACTTCCTAATAATTCATGAATCATGATTTAATTAAATTGGTTCCAACGATCATTATTGACTTCAGCCTATCTAGCATTCCAAAATAAAGATAACAAAACAAATCACAAATAAAATCGTCAATTGATTTAGAGCAATTGCTACACATTGATTAAAAATTCGGATTCGTGATTACAGAAATCAATATGAAACACCTTTACAATGGAGCAGAAACATAAGAAAAAGAAACCGTCATGTGCGTTTTGTCGATTGACGAAAAACATAAGAGAGCATACCTTTGTTAATCAATGGTGGGGAGAATACAACTATTGGACATGTGATAGTAAACGCCGATGGTATGATCAGACGGTTGAGAAAGATGGTGAAGAAAACCGTGGTAGAGAAAGCAATGAAAATTAAACGTCCATGAGTTTAAAACGAATTTTGGAAAAATTTGGAACAACGCTTGATAACAAGTAAAATGATTTGAAAACAACGAATCATGTCATGAAAAAAAAAACGGAAAAAAACACTTTAATTAAGCACATTTTACGCCATTGTGATTTGACATTTTCCAAGAAAACTTTTCCGAAAACTACTAAACAGCTCCAAATTCATTGTTTTCTAAACATTTCTCTTATAACTTATCCTGTGGTGTTCCAGAAAAATCAAAGTCCTTTCAAAATTCGCTTATCAATGCTTCCCCTACCGCTGCGTCCTTTGCCGTTTGACTCTATCTCGCATACTACCACTGTCTTTCACTGTCACATATCCTACCAATTTATCCTCCCTCTCGATTTACAAACACATTCTTTACCTATGGTTTTCGTTGCTTGACACATGACGATTTTTTTTTTTTTTTTAACTTATTGACACATGACGATTACTCTTACAGTCTTACTGATAATTTTGCTCTAATTTTAAGGTACTTTTATCACGAACTATGGTTGTTTTTTATCAGGAATAAACTGTTCCAGGAGATATTAAATCTGGATTTGTTTTTTATATGGAATTAAACAAGGATAAATTTTAAGGGTTTGATGCTTATTCAGACAATGATTGCTTTCATATTAAACTTTACTCTGGAATTCTGATTTGTTTGATCGTAAGAACATTTATCTCGATTGTGTAGACTTTTTAACGCGAAATTTGCTTTGTTTGAAATCAGATTTTATGACAGCATTTTACATGTTCTCAAGTATACACCAGCAATTTTTAAATTTCAAGAGAACAATCGGAAATATTTTCTCCAGCTAAACCATGACCAGGTATTCACCAATTTGAACGTGATTCAAGAACTATTGAATGGAAATTAAAATTTACATAAGAATGTATACATGATTATGCAGAAATATGAAATCTACCCTTGACACGACAACATCAATAATATAACTTTTTATCTTTAATCACGGGCTACCTTCAATGGTTCATTATAATGGAAATACAAAATCCACCCTTCAGCACGACAACAACTATAAGAGTTTAAAACGGTTTTTCAAGACCTATCCTCAACGATTATGGAAAATAACACATCTACCCATCTAATGATCCATCAGTTTGGCAAGAAAATGAAATCATAACCCTTGTAAATTGTTTTATCTTATGTGAGTTTTGCCATGCTTATGTAACAAAATGTAATGATGGTCCGGAAACCATGTTTACCCAAAAAAATAAAATAAAATAAAAAATGTAATGAAAGTCCGGAAGAGTGAACTAGACCAATTAAATAGGTTATGGTTGTCGTCCTATTTACGTTATGCAAAGAAAAGATGGAAATGAGACCCACTAAATAAAGAAGTAAAGATATGAACAAATAGTTAGCATTTAATTCGTCTATCTTCAACCGAAGTAGGATTTCACAGCCTAACTCTACTAGAGTACTTTCAGATTTCCTTTTCCTTTTCCTTTTTCATTCTTAATTTCGCGAAGTAGGATTACAATCTCTATTAAGGAATATACGATTTAAGTATACAAATAAGACAATAAATGAGACCCAGGTGTTAGCTACTTTTCCTCTATTCTCCACATTATGGACCGAACTTTGTTCAACCTAACATTAGTAAGTGGTTTCATTTCTACACAAGCCATTTAAACAAGACCTACAAAAAGAAAAAGTAAATGGTCGAAAGCAAGTAAGGATACGGGTTGAATAGTTTCTGATGCTAAAATAGTTATATTGATTATGTAACTAGTAAATCGAATATTGGAACCTTTATTAAGCCAAAACTATGTGTTGAATACAGAGCCTGATTTGGATTGTGCATATAATTACACCTACTAATAAGGATAAAAAAGAATTTTACTCACAGGAGTGAGAGTCAACTCTGAATTGCTGACAAAACAAATAATAATGATGATTCTAACTATTACTCTAAATGGTATATTAGATACATTACTACCTAATGGTATATGACTATAAGCAATTAATCATCTTTTGACTATTTATTATGATTTTTTAAGTCGGAATTATCACCTTGGGAATGCTCATCCAAACACCCCCTATAAAAGATATCAAATTAGTTTACTTTTACTTGACCGATCACAATTTACAACCATACCTAACTGAAATTCTAGCAAATTTCATTCTTTGAAGATGCTAAGACGCATATAGAATTTATCAAATACTGCACATATTTAAAAATGAGATGCTAAAAAGAATAAAAGAATTACCTGAAAATGCAAACTGTTCAAGCAACGTGCGATTTGCTTAAACAAAGGAACCATACACCGATGAAATTCTGGTTGTTGTGTTGCTTCAAGAACCTCCTCCAACTCACCTAAAAACATTAGTTCTTTTGAACTATTCGTAACGGCCAATACTTTAACAGACCCCTAATCACCATATCCGCCAATTTACAATCTTTCTCAACAAACTGAGTGATACAATACGATAATTGCTGATGATACATCGCTAAACATTTCGGTTTATGCAACGGGATTAAAGACCTCGAGAGAAACAATTTATGTTCTTCCTTTAAAGGCAAAGCAAACCCGTTTATAATACTCCCCAAAATCTCCAGAAGCTCAGCAATCCCGTTATGCTTTTCTGTCTCGAGAACAAATCTGTAAAAGATATTGTTGATAGATTTCCTAATAAATGGACGATGAACCATAAATTTTCCATAAACTCTATGAAGAATCGTCTTTAAATACTCACGTTCTCTAGGATCTTCAGAATCAAACATATCTAACAGCTTGAGAACAAAGTAATGATCAATGTATTTTTTTGCTATTTTTGCATCTGCTTCTGGAGATGCAATAAACCTAAGTAGAAGCTCGTAAACGATCTGCAAATGGGGCCACGCGGGGTCCATTGACGGTTCTTCCTCTTCTACATCATAAGAGTCCAAGACTTTGGAATCACGGGGTTGTGGAGTGAGCTCCCTAAACAAATTAGCAGACACCATTCTCACAAACTCTTGCATAACCGATTCTGTAAACTTAACATTACTAGAAGCCACAAAATCAACTAATTCTAATAAAGTTTGCCGCTTTATCTCCTTTTCTTTCAAATTCTTTGTTGGGTCAGTGAAATCAAAGATCACGCAACACATATTAACTTTCTTTATAAACAAATTCTGCTTTTCACTGCTTGGAACCTCTCTAAAACTCGGTAAAGCCTCATAAGAAACACTAACATGACCACCATTACGAAAATTCTTTTCGGTTGAACTAAATCTAGGATTCAACGGGGCCGAAATATCGGAATTCACTAGCTTCCTAGAATTTCCACTTCCATAATCATTTCTTTTTGAACTAGAAGATGTTGAATTAGGACTTATGGTACCAGAAAAATCTTTATTTTTTGAAGATTTGGACTTTTTCCCGGAAACCTTACCAAGTATTTGCTTGATCATATCTTAGATTGCTAAAAACCCAACTCAAATCCTAATTCTAATCATCCAATAAACAGAACAAAAGCTTAAAAACCACCATAAAAAAATGTTCTAAAATAAGTACTAAAGCAAACACCTTTAGCATATACTATCATACAACACACCAAATACACAAAAAGAAATCTGAACTATACATCAGAAATCCACTAATCTGTATCAAACTCAAATAAACTCCACCAATCACTATCAATGCCAAATTTTTCAAGATTCCCCACATCAATCAAACCCTACTAAACACAAAATACCCAAATGGAATTTATCAATCTTGCAACTTAAAACTAAAGAAAATGAGCAAATTTTATAAAAAGATTTAACCTTTTGATATAAAATCAAAAACCCATATAGAATATATCAATTTTGCAGCTTGAAAGTAACTAAAATGAGCAAATTTATATAAAAACAGCTTTTTTGGGTATGGATCAAACCCTAAGAAAAAAGATTGGAGCTTTAGATATAAAATCAAAAACCCATTTGGAATATGTAACAATCTTGGAACTTAAAAGTTAAGATAATAAGCAAATATCTAAAAAAAACAATAAAAAGAAGGCTTGTTTTTAATAATTATATATAAGAAAGAGCTTTTTTGTACAGATGGATAAAAAGTAAGCTGAATAACACCACAAGAATCCTGCTTTACTTTTTTACACTACACACTTTCTTTTAGCAAAAGAGAGAATAACTAAAAAGAAAGAAAAATGGTGAAAATTTGTATAAAAAAGAAATGGGTAAAATTTATGAGAGAGATTTTTATGAAGAAACAACCTACTACCTAACTGTGAAGACCAAGCCACCTTCAGATGTTTTTTTAATTTTATTTATTTTTATTACATGACTATTAATATTTCCTTATTTTCTGGTGGTTGTTAATTGGTTTATCGACTCTATTTTTAGTTTTTGTTTTTATTTTTAAGTTTAATGAGGATTAAGTACAAGTATTTATTGGTGAAAAGTCAAAAGTAAGTTAAAGATGGGGAAGAATTTTGATTTTGGTGTCATTATTGTCATTTCAATTTTTTTTTTTTTTTGTTAGCTAATAAAATTGTTAAGTTTTGAGAATGCAATAATCATCATACTTAGTGGTAATTACGCTTTGTTCTACGCTTCGATATAGGTTACGGATTTGGGATTGAGTTCGACAAGTGTTCATACGCATTTTGGTTTGAGTATTCAGAGTAAAGTGGATTAGTATCGTATGTTCGATTTTTCATTGATTTTAGTACAAACATTTGTAGAAGGTTATAAACTCATAATAGGGCCTAAGACTCGCGTCGTCATATATCTATCAATTTCTTTAAAAGATGAAGACAAATTTTTTCAAGAGATAAAGATGATAAAAAATAAATAGATAAATAAATATTATTTTTTACTACTTAATGTAAAAGATGCAAGTAGTTTTTTACTCTTTTATTATTGTCTTCTCGTAAACTAGTTCTTGTTTAAAAATAAAAATAAAAAGTTACTCCATTAACCAAGTCAATATAATGACGTCGAAGTTAGTTGGATTTTGGTGCATAGGTCAAAGTAAAATCGTTCCGTTTGCATTACGTTTTTTGAGTATATGATAGTTACCCTGTCTTATTACACTTTATCATTAGTCTCAAGTTTCTTTTCTAAGAATGTGTTCTCCTTTCTTTGACTAGCTGCATTTTGGTCAAAGTTAAAGAGCCATATACGGTAATAAAACTATATCAACTCCCATAAGTACATTCAGTGTATGAAAAATACAATTATGTTGTCACCAACTATTAAATGAAAGTATGATGTTTACATACTGAAAGGACCAGAAGTACAAATTACACCTCAATTATTATAGGCGTGTGGTTTCTTCCCGATTTGTTAAAGTCAAACACAGGTACAGTTTAACTAATAAAAAACAGGTACATCGCATTTCTTCGGTATAAAAAACACAATCTTTGTCTAAATTGTCAAAGTTTTACTTTTAGCCAATTAAGTTCAATGTTAAAAACGGAAAAACAAGCAAACGAATTTTAATGCTAGTATTTGAATTAGATGCATACTATTTAACCGAGGTACCTCATGACCACTTTCGGTCTTTTCTCTGACCATTTTCTCTAACCATCTTGAAACATATACTTAGTGAGGTTTAAACCTGACCACTTTTGATCTTTTCTCTTACCATCTTGAAACGTATACTTAGTGAGGTTTAAACTTGACCACTCAAAAATGATAAAAAAGTAAAAAATCACAAAGGTAAAATATAAGGAAGATTCATAATTAATATCGATGTTGAAAAACTTGATAGAATGCATTTGATTGGCCATCACCTTGAAAATTCTAAAGGGGTAATCAAGGACAAGGTACAAGTTCCATTGGCTGCATGTATACAAATAATTAGGATCCAATAATGCCAACATGAATATAAACATTGCTTTTGAAGCAAAAGATGCATACCTTTAAAAACACAAAAGGAGATCCAAAGCTTACCAACATGCAATTACTTAAAGCATCTCAAGAAGTTTCAAAATGTAATAATTATTATAAATATGAAATCATGTGAAAACATCATTTTCCTTCATTATTCTTCATAGTATTAGGACATGGCTATTGGTCTCTAATGACAAGTATGGTCCATAAGATAACTGTTTCTTGGGCCATATAACTTTAACCGGTCCTAGCTCTAACTGATGACGGGTGGGTCCATTTGACTCGTTTCTTTCTTAGCCAAGTTATTAACTCTTAACCATCTAACCCGTAGGAGATAGAAATCATGAAAAATGGTCGAAAGTACCACCTCTAGTCAATCCATGCCGGCTATTGATGCATGAGAAAATGAGCGAATTAGCCCCCCACGACTCCTAACGGACCCCTACAATGCAAGAACTTTGGTGCACCTTTAGCAAGTTGAATAAAGGACTTGGCCCACAAAACAAATTATTAACAAATCTTCAAGCAAAAACCAGGGGAAATTAATGGAAGTCGTAATCATGAGTCATGACCAACCATGGAAAATGCACAAGCCAACTCTGCTACATGTTTACTCATGATTATCTAAGAATCTAACACATCCTCGCCCCAGACCAACCCCTCAAATCCTCAATGTCCCCAACTTGCAATAAAGTCAGCTTTTTATTTCCATTAAAAAGTCAAAATAAGTGATTGTTGTACAGCGTAATTCACGATCTCTATAAAGTAGAGAACTTACGAGCATCGTACTCTGGACTGGTAACCAAAATTTGTTGGACCTGACATGAGAACAATTTTGATATCATTTTTTTATCTGAACGATGCATCATTAAAAGATTCGGATTTGCTATTCACAAAAGCTTGGATGGATGGTTCCCTTCCTAGAAAATCTGATAAGAGTTCAATAGGTTCCTTTGATCCCCCTGGTGCCATTACCTGTTAGTCAATAAAGATCAGGTGAATATTTTCCCCTAAGTGGAGTAGTTCAAGATCTTTAATATGCATAAAGATGGGAAAACTATTGGGTTTGGTGGGTTGGG
The DNA here is from genome assembly GCA_022545495.1 of Chrysanthemum lavandulifolium. Taxonomy (NCBI): domain Eukaryota; kingdom Viridiplantae; phylum Streptophyta; class Magnoliopsida; order Asterales; family Asteraceae; genus Chrysanthemum; species Chrysanthemum lavandulifolium. Next base: position 205,403,765 of record CM040242.1, read on the forward strand.
TTTCAGTAACGGGTCAAAACAGGTAATTTTAATAAAGGTACAAAAACAGTCGAGCCGGGTTGACCCAAAATCACTTTTTGTTCATTCTATAAAAGTAAGTATTGCGTTAAATGTAACTACAAAACCTACATTATTACAATGATGATAGTCTAGTTTTGTGAGTAACACCTTTTGTCACTCATTTGACCCAAACGAATTATTTAACTCTCAATTCCATTCCCATGAACTCTACAAGTGGCTTGCACGGTAAAAGTTTAACAGCAGAATATCTTTTAGCTAATTTGGATACAGTACAGGTTGTTAAAGGTTCCCATTGCCCTGGATTTAAGGCATGATTCGCCAGTGGCCACAAGGGTTGCAAATCAAAGAGAATATTTACATCAACTTGCAAAGAATATAATCTCTAATTCTGATTCAAGTATCAAAACACCAATGTATCCCACCCACAGACCCTTCATATTTATCTCAGTGGTCTTCCTTTTTCATTTTATTCTTAGTTAACAAGCAAACTTGATTACCTTATTTCTGAACTGCATGCCTACATACTGGTTGAAAATATTATCGCGAAACTTTGATGCATATACATCAGCTGCAAAAACCTGAAACAAGTATATGCTTAGTATTAAACTTGTATTGACATCAGAATAGAATCACAATTTATAACACAGAGAATAAAATTCCGAAAAGATTAGCTTAATCACAATTTATAACACAGAGAATAAAATTCCGAAAAGATTAGCTTAAAACCTGACTCCAGATGTGACTATAGCAAGCAGCTTCACTGCCGATAGCACTACTGGGAAAAGAAGAGGCAGGATTGGTTCCTTCCAACATTGGTAAACCTAGCATTACCTGCAAAGTGGAAGCGAGTTATAAAAGAATTGGCTAGATAGTTATCTTATAAATAGGTCTAACTACTACTGAAGCAGAAAATACCTTTGGATGGAGATGCTTAAATAAAGCAACGATGTCAACGTTTTCAGTGGAATGAATAATCTGATCAAAAAGACCTAAAAGAGTAAAAGATTACCTTTTCTAGTATTTTTGGAAAGATGGATAGAGTATGACATTAAATATAAAATATATAATGTATGGTAACTCACAGTATAAAATTTCTTGCTTTAGTTTAAGTGCTGAAAAGGAACACCGCCATCTCTTAAGTGACTTGCATACATCATCGCTTAATGGCTTTGTGATGTCCTGAAAATAATTCAAAACAGTGACTCAAAAATCCTATAACAGAAGTTTGGATAGCATACGCCGAGTTTACAAACTCTAAAATTACAAGTATAAATTTGACCTAATATATAGTAAGTTGGAGACATGAATTACCTGATGAAAACCAGATATTAGTCGGAGGGAAGCCTCTTCGTAACACCTATACATCAACATCACCATATCCAAATAATTGTGATTAAAACATGCATAGTCAATAGGTAGAAGATCTGAATGCCAAAACATACCAGTTCTCTAACACCTGAGCAGGTATCTCCACAAAATCAGGATCAAGGCGCAATCCACTAAACTTTGCAAATGATGTACGATTGCATATATGGTGGACCTATAAGTACATAGTTAAATAATGAAAATGTTAACACCGACCACAAGCATTCAACGTCTCAGATGGAATTAACGTAAGATGATCGATTTACCAAAAACTATTTCAGATAAAGACAAGAATATATAAATACACGAATACATAAAAATCCATTTGAAAAAGAATATGAATTACGATCACTGGGGTAGCATAAGTTCGGCAAATATAGTGGATAATAGATCAATTAACTTAACCAAACACCTCCTTCAAATAACAACAAATTACTCCATTCATGTGGCCGATTAGCTTCATAATGTACTAGAGCTTGCGACAAAACCACGCAATAAATTATACATTTTCTAAAAACATTGCTCAAAGTCCAAAAAGTGAAAGTTGACAACTTGACATACCACGTGGCCAAACTCGTGAAATAGTTTAAGCACTTCAGAGAACCGTAATACGGCGGGATTGTCACCAACTTCATTTTTCACTTGGGCTATCAGCAAGGCCACAGGAATCTGCAACGTAATATATATCCAAATCAAAACCTGATACGAATTTGATTGCAAAAAAGGAAGAATGCTAATGTCAAAATAAAAAATAAGTTTGATACAATAAAAAGATAACTTAAGAGTTACAGATACCTGTCTTGAACCATTGGTCAATGAACCGTTTTGCAGTGGGACTACACAAGTGTGGCCATACTTTCCTTCTCTGTCAAATAGAGAAATAACAAACAAAATGAAAATATTATATTTTTCAAGTCTTCTATCTTATACTAGCATTGTACTAATTAGATGATGACCTAGTATTAACAGATAACATACTAACCTTGCATAAATATCAAGGTAGAAGTAACCAAGTAAATCAGTAGAGTTTAAGTCAAAAACTGAAAAAAGCTGGACATCACTGTGCCAGACCTCAGCATCAGTAACTTTTTCAAATCTTAAGCCTGCAGTAATAAAGGTGCAAATTTGATATTTATTTTGATCATTTCAACATATAGGATAATTGATTGTTTTATCAATATATAAATGTTAAGGAATTACCAAAAAGATCTTGGCATACTTTAAAAATTCCTGACTGAACTAAATGAACAGGAAAGTACTGCTTTACAACTTCAAAGTCAAGATCAATCTGTTCTTCCTCAACTTTCTTTACATAATATGGCAGATCTTCAATTCCAAACGGAATTTCTCCTTCCTCTTTCTTCTGGATACCAATAAAAGTTATCAACAAAAATAAGTATGGCCATTTTCATATAAGATACAAGGAAAGATATGACTGGCATTTGTCAATAATGCAAGTTGTGTATTACCTTTGCGTTTTTTAGTAGGGAAAGCTCCTGAGAAGCCAAATCATTCAAACTAGCAGAGATCTCTTCTAGAAACTCAAACACCTGAGAATTTAGTAGGCTTGTCATTAATGGTAATTCAACCAAAAACAGAAGAGAAAATACTTAAGTTTCAAACATAATGATATAAGTCTGAACATGCACAAACCTTTGAGGATGACATTGCCATTCTACGATCAGTAACAAAATCCGCATAGTTAGTATACCCAAGTAATCTAGCAGATTTATGGCGCAACTGAACCTGAAAAGAATAAGGAAAAAAAACTAACACACTCAAATAAACTGAACACAAAAAACTTCAGCCCGGCCCATAAATCATAATTTTATTTCACAATTACCAATAAAGTCCGCACATAGAAGTAAAACTACCTGAGTCCTTACATGTCCAAATATTAATGTCTTAACAAATAAACAGAACTTCCCCAACCACACACACACTATTGCGAATGTCTAAACAGCATAAAATATGTGCCACTGTCAACGTCACTACACCATGGACAAGTTTATATATCGCATATTATGCCAAGGTGAGATCTATGAATTTGTGCTGCTCGCAATATCATATAAGTAGATATTAATTCATCTTTGTTGGTCTTTTGTTAGACTGGCCGGGTTCCAGTTGCATAATTACAGTGAGAAATTTGGGCAATGAGGCAGCAAACTCTGCTTTTTTTTTTCTTTTTTTTGTTTTATTATTATTCTGGGAAGATTTATATGTAACAAATTTTTTAGCACTACAGTACTAATAATTGTTTAATGCAGATAAATCCAGTTGTGAACAAATTTCACAGTTACAATTTTAAACTTAGCTAAACATATTCATGTGACTTTAACCTTCCAACATATTAGAGTTAAAATAGCAAGAATTTTCTGACGGCTTTCAATTTAATATTACCAATTTCTCTAATAAGGGAAGATTGGCTTCACATCTTCTTCCATAGGCCACTGCAACAGCCTTCCTGGTCGCTCCCACCTTCAAAAGAGTGAAAAAGAATATGAGCATGCATAACTTAACTGGACGTAAGATGCCAAATCTTATAGACAAGACCAGGGATCCAAAAGAAGAAATAACTCATAACAGAAAGTACACAATCTCAGCTATCTTACGGACTTCGATAATGCATACCTTGCATAGGTCAAGCACTGCTGAAACATGATGGCTTCTCAAACTGATCTTGGATTTATTATTCTCGGACTTGTCTAGGGTCTGAAGAAGAATAAACAATAAGTTACTGTAGTAGAACATATCATTAATGAAGAAATGTAGAAGGATTAAACTGTGACTCAAAGGTAATAGCAAAAGATGTTGGAACATTACAAGTTCAGGTTGGACAAGTAAGCACACCAAGTCAGGCTTATTATGTAAAATAAATTCACTGTAAATATTAGTTCAGTTGAATAAGTTGACACGTTCTTTGACAAAATTTATAAATGGTGCTATAAGGCCATGACGTATCGTCTACTCTCAAGCACACCAACTGACTATATCATGATACATTCTCACAAGGAGTTACCAAATCTAACTCAATGAGCACATAGAAGCAGAGAGATAACAAAAACACTACCCCATAAGAACATCTGCGCACAATCAAATATGTACAGGAGAAATATATGCCTAACCTTAAGAAACTCTAGTGGCAGGCCAAGCAACTCCGAGTGATCGAAGAGAAGAAACGAGTTATCATCATTCAAATTCCGGATATATCGCATACTTAGCTCATCAATCTGAGCCTTCAACCGCTGTAATTCCTCTCTCTTCGTCAGTGTGAGGTTCATACCATTACGTTCAAAGTCTTTAACCTGTCACTGAATATAGAACAATAAGTATATGAACACAAAAACTGATGAACCTAACTAGTTACTTCTCAAATAACACATGCATAACACAGCCAAAACTCATAAAATGGCATATCCCAACACATTCAAAAGGAAGTCAACCAATCTATGAATAACGAAACCACTTCTGTCAAATATTTCTATTGTAGAGATGTCAAGCTAGAAGGCCTAAACTCGTGAGTAGATGTTATATGTTTATAACCTCTACATCCCCCAGATCAACAGCTGAAATTTATTGTTTTTAGGTAATGAGATAAAAGAAAAAAACAGCACTGCGCGAGTATCATCCCAAATGATCAACTATGTGGCTTGAAGCCATAAGGTATTAGCAACTTGATATAGATACACATGCATATCAAGGATTCATAAGTGATATCGTTCATTGTCGATTCATCTATATGTCAACGCTTCACAACCACCATTTCAAATGACATTATGCATAGAAAATTTGGCGATATGACAACTTCCCCATTACAAAATTTTAAAGACGTCCAGTTCATACCAGGAATTGTGTATATCGTTTAAGTTCCATGCTGGTCCATTCTCCCTTTGCTGCAAAAGCTTTAACGACACGATACACATCTTCACGTTGGCTGAACATGTTAACTATGGTTAGAAAAAGACTTGAATGAATCATCACATAATACAGAAGACAGCCCGTCCATGAGATACTATACAAAGCCAAACATATATATACACCGTATAATCGGTCAACAGTCGGCACACAAGTTACTGAGAGTCTACCAGTAACCACCTACCGTACTTTTTTCACTAGTTACATATCTATGTCACATGCATCTATCTGACTCTCCCCAATATATGCGTTAAATCACTGGCGTTAGTTGAGCCTAAACCTAACAATACAACAAACGGTCTTTAAAAAATCCGACCTGCAAGCCGACACATGAGCATCAATTCTCCTCTCAGCTTCAGCACTCGCTTTCCTTACTTCTTCCGAACTCGACACAAACTTCGGAAACACACATGACTGCACAAGCGGAAACTGTTTCGCTTCCAATTCCTCAAGCGGCAATATCACATTAGTGTACGTCACCTACATACAACACCTCAATATCTCACACACATAAAAAACAAACAAATAGTCTATATATACCTAGGGTATGTTTGGCAAAACTAGGAGTAGCTATGTAATTTGTTTATAAAAGTGTTTTTAACGTAAATGTAACATGACGAAAAAGATAAACGCTTCTTCAGGTAGCATCAGGTAGCATTTGAAAAGTATGCGTTTTAAAAAAAGACAAATAATCTATCTATAACTAGGGTATGTTTGGCATTGCTAGTGTAAAATGACTTTTAAGTACCGTTTTAAAACAAGACAAACCGCCTAAACGCTCCTAAATACTTTTAAAAGCTCATTGCCAAACATACCCCTAACAGTGTTTGGTAACGTAGTTGTATCAGTAACTATAAAGTGTAAAATGACGTCAGGTAAACACTAGACACTCCTAGCCAAAAGGAGCTTTCAATTCTAAACACTAAACGCTCCTTGCCAAACATACCCTAACTTAAACCGCATTACTCGCACTACTTAACAATCAGTTCAAACAACGAAACGCTCACCTTATCTAACGCAACCGAACCTACAGCATCATAAACCGCTTTCGAATCCGCAATAACACGATCCGTTAGCTTACGTATTTCAGATACGGATAAACTAACCCTAACATTTGAGCCTCGAAGACCTAACATCAAATCAAAACATCAAATGCATATATAACAACAACTAATAATTTCTATAATTTTATAAATATAGATATATGTATATGTATATATACCTTTAGGTTTAAGTTGTTGTTGTTACGTTTTGAGTTAATTTTATGGATAGCGAATTTAACCGTGACGGCTATAACTGCGGTAAGTCCGGTGAGTGCAATTAGATTGTTTTTACTGCGGTCTGGTTTGTGTGACGTCATCGGTGGTGGTTGGTGGCGGCGTGGATTTTGAGGAGATGGAAATAGGAGGGAAATATTTGGGGAAATGAATATTTGTGAATGTTTTAACGGTTGACTAACGCCGTTATATTGTTTTTACTAGGGAGGGTCCGTTTGATCGTAATGGGATTAACGTCGGACACAGTAGTAGTGGCGGTCGCGGGTCTTGTCGATTTTCTTTTTCTGCGATCGACAGCCGCGATTAAGTTATCACGATTGATAACCGACTTATTTTTATTTTATTTTTTTAATTCAAAATTTTAAACAACAAATTAAAATTCATTAAAATTAAAAGCATTCTGATACGAAATTGAATAAGCATTCAAACATTCGTAAATTATTCAAATAACGTTAAAACATTAAAAAATCTTCATCGTCTTCCTCATCGTCATCGTCACTATCGATTCATTCTATTGATTGACTTGATTTCGACGATTTCTAAAATGTGTTCGATCAAATCAGATTTTAAGTGTAGATGAGTTGATGAGTCCATTAGCTCCTGAGTAACTACTAACGATTCTTCATGAGATCTTAAGGGATCATAATCATGGTGGCCCTCATTTTTTAACCATGTAGGACATATCATTTCATTAACATTGTCGAATGATCGTATTATGTAATATGATACATGTATACATAATATCTTGGATATCCTTTTTATACAACCCTCGGCGGGGCTTTAAGCATTTTCCACTTCTTCTTCAACACACCAAAAGCCCGTTCCATATCTTTCCTTGTTGTTTCGTGCTTCTCTCAGACAATATTCTTTTTCATCACCCGTGGGAGGATTTGAAATGGACTTAATAAGAGCGGACCATTGTGGATATATCCGTCGAGAAGATAATATCCACTTATATAAGCCACATCGTTAACCTCGAATTCAAGGTCCGGTGCTCTCTCGGTTGATATCATTGAAAGCGGGGAACGGCGAAAGCGTTTACGTCGTTATTCATTCCCGAGACACCAAAGTACGCATGTCAAATCCATAAATCTTGGGAAGCGACCGCTTCCAATAAAATGAATGGATGTGGCCCGTGATCACCCCTAGCATATTGAGCTCTCGCACTATTTGGGCAATTCTCCTACTCCCAACTTGTACAATCAATGCTTCTCATCATCGCATGAAAGCCATGCTTATGCTCGTGATGAGCATATATCTTTCAAGGTCAGAATACGTGGGCTTTCGCAAATACTCAGCTTCATATAACTCCATGATAACCTTGCAAAACTTACGGAGACATTCACGGGATGTTGTTGCGACCATTGTCGATTCTCGTCAAGAGAGAATCGAGAACGCCGCGTATCCGATTGACGAATGGCGCGATACACTCGACCGATGGGCTAATACCGGTATGCCCCAGCATCGAGTTTGTTGAAAATAAGGATAATGATCGGTTACCTCTCGAACAATTTTTGTGAATAGTTCTCGGCTCATTCGGAACCGCCGACGGAATGTTCTTGCGTCGAACTGCGGGTTTTCGGAGAAGTATGCCGCCACTAAACGATTATGAGCACCCTCATGATCCCTACGTATGTACCTTCATCGAACTTTTGGCTGTGATGCTTTGTAAGCCTTGAAAGCAAAATCCGCAAACTCCACAAACTTACTAAAAACTTCTTCATCGTCGAAAGACTAAGAAGAACCAAATAAAAGCTCAAACGACAGATTAAAAGAATGTGTTTGAAGGTATTAAGATAGAAATGTTGATTGAAATTGTGTGTTTTAGAAATGTGTTTGAGTTAGTATTTATAGGAAAAGTGGTAAAGTTTTTTTTTTAATGTTGTAACGGTACAATTTGGGAAAAGTGAAAGACATTCAATATCGGTTGAAAATACAAACGATACTCAAAATTTGGTGCCTTGACCGATTTGAAGACCCACATTCCACACTCGACTCGACCGATGTGAATATCGGTCGCCGAGGGAATTTTTTGATGCCCAACCGATTTCCAAATGCCCATTGCGTCCAGCCTAAGGGCCCGTTTGGTTTGTTGTCAGGAATCACTTTCGGTATGATTTTGATAATAGGGTGGAATAAGAATGGGTATAAGTATAGGAATCAATTTTGAAACCGGTGTTTGGTTGATATTTTGACAAGCAGGTTTTGGTATCAATATTTTTACATTACAAATCATCGTCTACTTCTTCAAAGTTGCAGGTCTTCCTTTACCAAAATTAGTGCAAAATAACATTATGTAAAAAACTAAAAAAATCATCTTTAACAACTTTGGATAACCACTTCCATTACTTCTTGGGCCCCATATATTTGTATAACATTTCAGATCCAAAGATCTCAAATTCTTATTCTAACAAATTGTTGATAAAATAAAAAGACATAAATATCTCAACTCAATTTATACGTATGAATCTTGAGCTACCATATTTACAATCATCTTTACATATCATTGGCAAGTAGCAAAGATGAACAACAACACGACTGCTAGAAGATGAACACGATTGCTTGTCCCGTTGACTTTGTTGAGGATCGATGACGGCATGAAAGTCAACGGGGCAGTTGCCTGATGAAGTGGTGAGTGTGAGCAAACCTACAAATCAATTAACACATAAACCTACAATGTGATCGACTAGGTTTTTGTTTGTTATTTTGTTGATAAAAAATGCAAGTAGAGAAAAATATGTAATAAGTTTGGAAACATGGTTGTATTGCCTGGTATGGTGTATGGAGTATTTTGGGGTTTCATATCCATTTTGAAACACAGCCTCACTAACCAAACAATTTTAATCGGATTCAAACTCATTCTTGTATAGCCATTCCTCATACCAAACAGGCCCTAAGATTTTGTAGCTATTTCAAATGAAAGTAGAAGCGAAAAATGATATACCGAATAATAGTTTAAAAGGTTGTTTGTTTAAAAATTGTGATATTAATTTAGATTGGATTTTATTATTATTTTATAATTAGAGATATTATAATAAAAGAGATTGGCGAACACATAAAAAGAAGAGAATTTATTTTAACCATTATTTATTTACCAAATCTTTCGTGGCATAGATTTTTTATGAAAATGAACTTTTAAATCTTATCAGTTAGATTCATTTGTGGAAAATTTTCCATTCTACATGTGTCTTTGGCGATTTTTACGTGACGGAAATTTTAAAATAGCATAAGAATGCTAAACGCGACTGCTAGGCGTCTGCCAGGTAAATGCTAAACCCGACCTCTCGCGACATTTGTGATTTCGATGTATTGACAAAGTAAAACGCGACACAAGTTTACGGGCGGCAAAGTAAAACACGACCCAAATTTATTTTGCAAGACTCAAATTTGACACAAAGTAAAACGCGACCCAAATTTATTTAGCAAGAATCAAATTTGACACAAAGTAAAACGTGACACAAGTATACAGGCGACAAAATAAAACGCGGCCCAAAAAAATTTAGCAAGACTCAAATTTGACACAATGTAATACGTGACCCAAATTTGACACAAGTTAAACGCGACCCAAATTTGGAGATTTATTTAGCAAAATGATAGGAATGTAGGTGACACAAGTTCTCGGGCGATAATATTGGATCTAATACTTCATCCAGGAATATTGTTGACTTTTTTGATGTGATGATATGGGTTGGATCTATTTGTTATGTTTTTTTTAGTAAGATCTATGATGCGTGGTTCGGGGTTGAAAGACTTCCTTTTTCCGCGAGCAAGCTTTACAACTCATTAGGCAGTGTACCTAATTGTTGCAGTGTAGTATGGGCAAGCCCAGGTGGTTGATCGTTCTCTAGGGGAATAGAGATGCTAGTAGAGATATATGACGAAAAGGTAAAGTGAGGACGATTCTTTTTAGCCTTTTTATATTTTTTATGAAAGTAAGTAAAATCTCGGGGTTTGAAGAGTGAGGGTTTGATAATCTACCAATTAAACTACTTAACAAATTAAATTAAAACTAATTAAAAATAAATAAAAGTAAAAGCTATAGATTGTAGGAGTGTGTTCTTATGATAATTAAAAGCGTATTCACTTAGATTTTCTTACTCTCTAGTTATCTTTTATTGGTCGGTTGAATTGTCACATCCTTGCCCTAATTGATGCGTTGTATTCCATGTTAGTCATAGGGTGGTGCCTAATTCTCCAATTTTATGAATTGTAACTCTCCTCTAGAACTCCCGGGATCGCCAAGTACCGAAGTATCTCCCCCGAATATCCTATTATCCTTAAGCTACAACTCACGCAATAAACACAATGAGAGCCTATAGTGCACTCTAAGGCTTTATACTATTTAGGACGTTCAAGCTCGCAACAATTAAATAAGAAGCCAGTTTTCCTTAATCTAGCGTATACCAATTAGAACAATAGACAACCTAACAATAATCAATAACTAGGTTTCATTGCATTAAGCAAACACTAATTAATTTAGTTACGCATGATATATAAGCAATAACACAAACAAGCAAACATAGATGAAGCATGGTGATAGATTTGATAAACAAACTTATATTGAAGTGTAAAAGAGGGTTTGGAACCCTAAAATACTGTCAAAGTCAGACCTAAACTAGGGTTTCTCTCCAAAATAATGCACACATAATGCAGAAATTCGAGGTCTATATATAGAATTTACAACTGCGACGGCGTCTCCTTTTGATGGTGACGCCGTCTGATCGTCTTCGTTAGGGTTTCGTCTTTGCCAAGTCATCACTGGGACGGCGTCAGGTAGAAAGTAGTGACGCCGTCTGGGTTGCTCTTGGATGTCGTCTTGGGAAAATCTTGGTCGTTTGGTATAGAATGAAAGAGTGACGGCCTGCTGAAATAAGACGTGACGCCGTCACCTGTTAAGACCAAAATAAGTTCTGAGCCGTCATTTTAGAGTATTTGGAACACCATGTAAGCGACGACGTCGCCCTTGATGTTGGGACGCCGTCAGGATTCGGAATTTGCCTTGTTTTCTTAACTTTGTTGTTTTCTTCATGTTTTCGCTCCTTTTCGTCCAAATATGCTTCATTCAAGCATTTTGCTTCCAAAAGACCTAAAATGTGAAAAGGAACGATTTTAAGCAGTAACGGATATAAAATGTAACGATTTAGGGCTTAAATGACCCTCTAAAAATGTATGTTTTAAATCCTTATCAAATATCCATACACTTGGAATTTGTTGTCCTCAAGCAAATATGCTTTTGGCTAATCAATTTGTTAAGACCAAATATCTATCAACCTTATCACAAACCCAACACAAGTATACACGTTATGCGTATAACACGTTAAGCACAAACACTATATGCGTAAACCACAACAGTTACGCTATGCGTATAAGAAAGATGAAGAATAGAACTTGGTGACTTGAATGATAGATCGTGTATGTATTTAGAGAGATAAAGGAAAGAAGATGAAAACAATAAGATGGTATATTGCTTCAAAGGAAAAACACACACACACACACACACTTAAGCACACCCCTCAAATGAGACTTTGAGGGGTTTATATAGTACAAGTAGAAGATGCCCTAATGGGCTTTCCATGGGCTCGTTTGGGCTTGGGTTGGATTACATCATACATAAGGCTAGCTTAACTTAACTTATAACCAATTAGCTTAGCCCAAGTCCACGAGCCCGTTGACTATTCTATCACGATATCTAACACACGTTACAAAGTTCCTAAACGTGCATGACCATCACTTCTAATAAAACTATTAAGGCTAACAATCTCCCCCTAAGGGGTGGTCATTCAAATGATGCTCCACTTGATTAGGTCTTTACTTTTCTCGAGCTTGAACTTTGTGTGTAGATATAGAATAGTCTTGAACCTTTGTTCCTTCATGCTTTGTGATCAGATAATGTGGTTGTCTGCCGTTGTCAACTTCGTTGGTTAGGTGTCTCCACGCCTTTCTCCACCATGCTCACACTTCTATTTGTCTTTTGGTTACCAATGATGTAGTTCTCGAGTCTTTAAACCTTGTAGATTCTTTGACATTTACGAAGAATCATCTTTGACTTTGAGTAGCCTTTGATTTTGATGAGAACTTTCATGTGTTGTTGGTATGAGCATGTGAAGAGTCTGCACGATCAATCCGCTCCAGAGCTTCCATAAGAAGAAAACATAAAGCAGGTTAGTAATAAGCGATTCGGAACTTACAAGTTTGAATTTCGAGGGTGTTATGACATAGTGTGAAAACACGTCTCTAATTCTCACAAAGGTCGTTCTGAGCTGGAGTCCCAAGTGAGATAACACGATATACAAGTACACCTCTGATTCGGATGAGTCATTTGAGGTACACGAAGCATCACCTCACGATGTAGACCGTTTGAGACACACTAAGCGAAATCCACGAGAATTACCGAGTGACTGTCGGTGCTTGATGTTGCGTGGTTTCCATTCAATCATGAAGAATCACAATTGTGAAACTTCTCATAAATGTTACGGCGATTGCTAAGACTGCGTGGGACTCTAAAATATATCACTTGTGTTCTTATTGATGAACAACAAGCGATGTCATGTCAAGTGTTCCTATGAGATCTTTTGATGAATCTCGAGGCTCTAGACTCAATTAGTGCATTTTGGTTTTCCTAAGCGGAGATTAGGGAGAGGGTCTCCTTCTTGATACCAGCGATCTCTAAGAGAAAGTCGATAGATTATGCGGGGTTCCACTGAGAATGAAACAAATCCTTTTGAGAGGAATTGAGTGGCTAGAAGGTTTAGTGCGGTGCGTCACTGGGTCCATAGCGTCCTTGTCTTCAATACCGGTGTCATCTAAGTGACAACGGTAGAGCATATGTATTGAACCCGGTTTACGCCCTAAGGTTGAATATGGAGGGCTATTTCTTTTCACCCTTTCATTATATTTCTTTTAATTTTTCAACCCTTCTTTCTCCGTTCTCACTTTACTCCTTTTTCAATCATACCTAAGGACTTCTAATACTAACTATGGGTATTGTCCTTGGGTAGATCCCTCGACTCTGGCGGATCATGGGGACCGATTTCTATTCTTAGTCACCTTATAACTCCATGATCGTCTATTGTTGCCATAAAACCATTTTTCTTGAAAATCTCTCAAAGTGTTTATGATAGAAAACATGTTTGAGACACTCAGAGAGTTTTATATTTTGAAACACTCCCCCTTCACATGTGCTTATAAGTTTTTGTAATCGCACATAGAGGGTGAGTTCACACTTTTGAATTGATCGGCTCATGATAGACAATTCCCACGAGACACGATTCGTTGCTCGGTTAAAGAGTTCCATTATCGGTTTTCGGTGACAACTAGCTCTAGTAACTACCTTGAAGTTGTAAACTCTTCTTGAAAAGAAGGTTAGACCCATGTAAGTTCATGTCTATCACAAGTTTCTCGAAATGGTACATAGATTACTCGTCAATTCATTGGTTCCGACTGAGTCGAGCTCATTTGAGATTCAAATACCGATCATTAAAACTTTTTGATCACATTTTAATCACGTCTCATCCCCCTAAAAAATAGCATAATCGTGATATTTTTGATATCAACGGATTAAACAACATTTATAAAACTTTTGGGAAGACAGACGGATTTGGTTTAAGCATGAATTTGGAACATTTTTGTCTTATACTCCCCCTTAACGAAAGCATATTTTAGAATTAAAGGGTTTTAGAGGGAGTTATCTTGAGCACAAAATGTTTTGAAAGATTTTGAAAATCTTTTTGAACAATCTTGAAAAGGTGCTCAAGATGATGATGATTTCTCACCATTTTAAATGTAGTGCAGCGATCGTGCTTTGGAGTTTTCTTTAAAAGCACGAGTTTTGATCATTGGGATATGAAAGTCTTGAATAGTTAAAATCTTGAAGGCCGACAAAGTCTTCGAGAGACAAAGTCATGTGAATAGCAAAGAGCTGGAAAAATTCAAGAAGTCAAATCTTGCCAAATAGAAAGTCAAAGTACTGCATATGAAGGTCAAAGTACTGCAAGATTGAAAGAACTGTTTTATCCGTTTATAGAAAGTCTTGTAATCTAGAATGTTCTGTATTAGATTACTTGTCGTACAAGGATACATATTGTAAACCAACTAGGGTTATCCTTGAGCCTATAAAAGGACCCCTAGATTGGCATTAGATGTACGAATCTACAAGTTCTTAGACTTTACAAGTTCACAAGTTTAGAGTTTTAGCAAAGTTCGATATTATTTAGAGTTGTAAAGGTATCTGCATAATAAGCAGATTTAGAGTTATCAATACAAGTTATTCTTCTTAGATTTATTGAGTAAATTCCGCGTACTTAATAAAGAGTGTTCAGTGTTTTCGTTGTTAATAACTTAGGGTTTATCCGAGGTTGTTAAACCTTAAACAAGCTACTTAAGTTAGTTTGGTTAGAGTATATGATAAGGTTTTAAAAGGTACCATTTTGAGGGGTCGTTTTAGTCCTTATTTGATCACTTTTGTATCCGTTATTGCTTAATATCGTTCCTTTTCACTTTTTAGGTCTCTTGAAGGCAAAATGTTGGAATGGCACTTATTTGGACGAAAAGGCGCGAATATATGAAGAAAATGGCCAAAGTCAAAATCGAGACACTCACGGTTGCTAAAATTAGATGGCGGTGCTAATGCGGCGCCAGGATTTTGCGACGGTTGAACTCAAACTCGTATTTTCAAGTGGCGGCGTCCGGTTGTAAAGAGTAGGCCGTCGCTACTCGGGCGGCCTAGATGCAATCGAACGACGTCGAAGTTGAAGAGGGCGGCGTCACGGACATAAGGTGGCCGCCGTCGCAAGGTTAACGTGGCCAAGGCGAAACCACAATGGCGGCGACACGGCGGCGTCACGAAACATAAGGTGGCCGTCGCATATGTAATCTTATATAGAATCCGAATTTTCGGTTTTAAAGAGAGTCTTTTGGGTGAAAACCTAAAACCGAACCTAAGGTGTCTTGTACGGTATTTTAGGGTTTTAAACCTATCTTACATCAAGATAAGTCTTTACTTCATTAATTCAATTATGTCTTTGATTATTTGTGTGTATGCTTGCATGTTTTCCATGTCAAGCTAATTTATTTGTGTGTTTGCTTAGGAAGTATGAAACTTAATTATTGAATATTGATTGGTTGTTTCTTATCTTAGTTGACTAATGATCTAGTAATGCGATAGGTCATTCGTTGTGTACTTAATGCTTGATTCATCTTTGTGAACCTTAGAATATAATTACGAGTAGTTGTAGGCTAAACCATCCAAAGAGCGCCTTAGAGTAAGAGTTTATCATCCTAGTGGGTTTGTAGGCGAGACCCTTTGGTAAGTTCAAAGAGTTAGGGAGAAAGCATACCTACAACTTTAGACACACAAGCGCAACTAAGAATAAGGCGTGACAACTGAACCATCAATAGGAGATAATTAAGGGTAGTACAACCTAAGTAAACACATCTTTAAACTATCATACGAGCACACATTAATTAGACATAGACTCCACAACCTTAGTTTAGATAATTAGATAATAGTAGAGTAATCGGTGAAATACCAACCCCCAAATCAATACCCGAAATTCGTACCTTTCCATTTCATAAAACATAAAAGATAAAAATAATCTTCCTCAACCTTAACCTTAGTGTAGTAACTCCTTACTAGCATTCCTATTCCCCAGAGAGCGATATCAATACCGTGGCTTACCCTAATTACTACACTACAGCGATTAGGTTCCTTGCCTGGGGTGTTATAAAACTTGCTCGAAGAAAGGAAGTTTCCTTGACCCCGAGCGACGCGTGTGGCGTTATTAAGTTTTGGCGCGTGCCGGGAATAGAATAGCTAGTTAGTAGTCCACCTCGTTTAGGTTTCTTTGCTTGATTCCTATCAAGTAAATTTTTCTCATTTTTAGCTTTCTCTTGGTCTATCCCCTTCTTCGTGACCTTTGTTCGTAACCTCATCACTTTTCATCATGGAAGGTGATAACCAACCACCACTTGATAACCCAACACAAAAATTCAATGTCACTCAAAACCCAACCCAATAACCAACACAACCGTCGAAGCCGCTATGTGGTAGAAACACCGACCTTGAGTTTGCGAAAATATTCGATGGTACAATTAGGGAAGCTGTTGAGAAAGTAGTCGGTATTGCTATAGTTGGCTCTATGATTAGCGATGGTCGGAAAATGGCATAATAAACAACAACGTGGATGTGGAAAATAGTGCTTACTTCAATCTTTACCCCACTAAGGAAGAGATTGCGTACCATCAATACATAATCGATAATCCGCGATCACCTATCATTAGGATATGCCCAAAGATTGGGAGGAAATCACGGAACCTAAAATCCCTTGTATGATCGGATATAGGAGTGTCGACCACGCTTACATGATCACGGAATCCCCATCAATGTAATGTCATCTGTTGTCTAAAATGACATTATGAATGAGCGACTCAATATTAGGAGAGACCCTAAGTATCAGGGAGGAGTTTGCAACTTTGTGGGAAGAGTCGAGGGCGTGCATGTCTTTATAGGAAATTTCACCTACCTAGTTGATTTTATGGTCCTAGAAGATGTAGGATCGTCATTGACTATAGTTTATCCCAGTAGTGCTAGGAAACCGTTTGTTGAAACATCTAGAATGAGCCATAACAAGCATGATGGAGCGGTTGGGTTCGAGGAAGGAACCGATGAGATCACCTATAGGATGCCTTGGAAAACAAATGAGTATGGCCACTTGTCCATTTATGATCGAGACAACATCAAAGCTTTTGAGGACAAAAGCAAGGAAGATGTTGAGAAAGGTTATAAATTCATGTGGGAAAGAAGGAGGCATTATTATAAGGATTGCTTAACTCTAGGGCCTAAGTATAGAGTCGATGAAGATTTTGTCAACATGATAGAATTCTCATTGAGGATGCGTGAGGAAACGTAGGAGCACGACTACGAGTCTAGCTACAAGACTCTTAAATAAAGAATCGTGGGAGGCAACCCATGTTTAATTGTTTCCTTGTTAGTGTCATATATCTTTTATTAATTGTTTATCCCCATGTTTAAATTTGTAAAAATGCTTTATTTTGTTTTAACCTCGTCTTAATTGCATATAAAGGTATTTTACATAAAGGATAAGTGTAGGGAGGATTACACGTTTTCAAAAGAAAGCGTAAACATGAGAATAACAATTAACTAAAAGATATTTATGTTTGTTTGTTCGAGTCAAATGCTTGTATCGAGTCATAATGGATGTTTTGCGAAATTTTCCAGATTCTAAAGATGTAAATTTTCGAATTTTTCGAAAATCGCGAGACCGGTTTTGTCGGGATAACTGGCGTCGAGATTGCAACTGACGGCGTCGGAAGGAGTAAAACATCGATTACTTTTTCTCGTTTTACGAGCTACTTATAAATTTTGGAATTTTCCGGTCTTAATTTTCTTAGAAATTACGTAAACATCCATTCCACAAGCATTATATCCTAGTTTAAATCGAGTCTTATATATATTATTACCGCCGATTTTATGAAGGTTTCGTTTGTTTTCTTCAAGTGTGCGGGTTTAGTTTGTCAAGAAGAAGTTACATAAGATTGGAAGGAGCTTTTCATGATAATTCTTCTTGAAAAGTTTAACCACCACTTTACACGGATCTACCGAGCTATCGGGGAGTATTAGTTTCTTTCGTTTTAATTACCTTCTTTTATCATAACTTTGATACTTTCGGGAACATTGGGGACAATGTTCGGTTTAAGTGTAGGGAGGAAAATAAAGCGGGAACTTTGAAACTATGCTTATCCTTGACTATTTGCTTTGTCAATTGTGATTGTGTAATAAACCATGAGAAAATGTCGGTTAGGGTAATTTTGGCACCAAATTTAAATTTTTCATGACATATAGGAGTGGGCCATTAGTCTTAACAAAAGCGTCTCATGGATCGGAAGTTGCATGACTAGCACAAAACCCTTTAGCACCCAAATTCCACCAAAATGTGAGGATCGCCCTTAGATTAGTAGGAATTAAAGCATTCATCTTCAATGCTTAGAGTGTGAACCGGTAGTATATTAGATTCTAGAACTTGTTTTGTGATGCATTCGAGATCATAAGTGAGACTACACTTGTGTAGTTAGGAATAACTAAATGATAAGAGGCATTAGGATAACCCTTGTTTGATACGTAATATAATTACTTCTTCCATATCGGTTGAGTAATTCCCCACACCCTGCGTTGTACTCATCTTTAGTACACGATACCCTAGTTAACCCCTCGAGCCTATCATTTCGCGGTTCTCGTGATGTTTGGTTTTCGAATATCAATGAAAGCATTGTTTACACCCACCCCAAATATACACCCAAATCGCCTTAGCCTACCCTTATGCACTCACTTTTAGTGCAAATGTTTGTTATCACCCCAAACCCTTAGTTCAATTATCTAGTTGCTTGCATAAGTTGCTAAGTCGAGTCATATCCTTTGTATGCAGATTTTGGGACGATTGGGATTCATGGGAAAAGTTAAAGTTTATGAAATGACGGAAGGGCGTTAAAATTCAAATTCCCTTTGTTTGCGTAATAATGTACCCCAAGTGTTTTGATCTTTTCAATTGGGTCAAATTAGTGTTAGAATAATAAAAACTCAAGTGTAGGGATATGCCTATAAATCCTAGTATTTTGATGTTATCGTAGAGGATGGTAGAGTAAAAGTGTATGAAAAAAAAAAAAAAAAAATCGAAAAAAATAGAAAAAATAGAAAAAAAAATAGAGTGAAAAAAAAAAAAAAAAAAAAAAAAAAAATACCGGCTACCATCCTACATCTATTCTTTGAATTTATGTTTATTTATTTAGGTTATCTAGAGTTTTAGAGTGTCGAGTCTTGGCTTATAGCGCCATTCTTCATATGCATTTAACATAGAGATTTTGACTTACCACCACTAAATAGCCTATCCCACAAACCCTTGTTTCCTACTAGTAAGCCTAACATTACAACCCTTTAAAGACCTCTTTGATAGTCTTTCCTAGGTGCTTACGTAAGCGATGGAGGTTTGATCTATTCTCATGAGCCTATGGTAATCTATGTACTAGGACCGGTTAATGAGTGTTTATCTTTCATTTCCTATTTGTTATATTTCATATATACATGGCCCCCGAGAGAGATGTGAGTATCCAAACACCCCATGTGAGGTGCTAGTATGTAATTCCGTGCTTGTTATGACTTTTGCGGGGCTTATATGTGTTGTGGACCGTTTTGAATTAATGCTTCATGACCCCAACTTATAAATTAATTGGCTAAAAGCACATTTGCTTGAGGACAAGCAAATAACAAGTGTAGGGATATTTGATAAGGTTTTAAAAGGTACCATTTTGAGGGTCGTTTTAGTCCTTATTTGATCACTTTTGTATCCGTTATTGCTTAATATCGTTCCTTTTCACTTTTAGGTCTCTTGAAGGCAAAATCTTTGGAATGACACTTATTTGGACGAAAAGCGCGAATATATGAAGAAAATGGCCAAAGTCAAAATCGAGACACTCACAGTTGCTAAAATTAGAAGCGGCGGCGGCGTCGGTGCTAATGGCGGCGCCGTCCGTGCTTGGGATTTTGTGACGGTTGAATTAACTCAAAACTCGTATTTTCAAGCACATTTGCGGCGTCCGGTTGTAAAAGAGTAGGTCGTCGCTACTCGGGCGGCCTAGATGCAATCGAACGACGTCGGAAGAGGCGAAGAGGACGGCGTCACGGACATAAGGTGGGCGTCGTTCGCAAGGTTAACGTGGCAAGCGAAACCCTAATGGCGGCGACGCGGCGTCACGAAACATAAGGTGGCCGTCGCATATGTAATCTTATATATAGAATCCGAATTTTTCGGTTTTAAAGAGAGTCTTTTGGGTGAAAACCTAAAACCGAACCTAAGGTGTCTTGTACGATATTTTAGGGTTTTAAACCTATCTTACATCAAGATAAGTCTTTACTTCATTAATTCAATTATGTCTTTGATTATTTGTGTGTATGCTTGCATGTTTTCCATGTCCGGCTAATTTATTTGTGTGTTTGCTTAGGAAGTATGAAACTTAATTATTGAATATTGATTGGTTGTTTCTTATCTTAGTTGATTAATGATCTAGTAATGCGATAGGTCATTCGTTGTGTACTTAATGCTTGATTCATCTTTGTGAACCTTAGAATATAATTACGAGTAGTTGTAGGCTAAACCATCCAAAGCGCCTTAGAGTAAGAGTTTATCATCCTAGTGGGTTTGTAGGCGAGACCCTTTGGTAAGTTCAAAGAGTTGGGAGAAAAGCATACCTACAACTTTAGACACAAGCATAACTAAGAATAAGGCGTGACAACTCAACCATCAATAGGAGATAATTAAGGAGTAGTACAACCTAAGTAAACACATCTTTAAACTATCATACGAGCACACATTAATTAGACATAGACTCCACAACCTTAGTTTAGATAATTAGATAATAGTAGAGTAATCGGTGAAATACCAACCCCAAATCAATACCGAAATTCGTACCTTTCCATTTCATAAAACATAAAAGATAAAAATAATCTTCCTCAACCTTAACCTTAGCGTAGTAACTCCTTACTAGCATTCCTATTCCCAGAGAGCGATATCAATACCCGTGGCTTACCCTAATTACTACACTACAGCGATTAGGTTCCTTTGCCTAGGGTGTTATAAAACTTGCTCGAAGAAAAGGAAGTTTCCTTGACCCGAGCGACGGCGTGTGGCGTTATCGATATGTCGATCCAACAAGTGGTATCGAGCTTGTGTGGAAACTCGACTAAGAAGAAACCCTACAACAACTAACAAAGATGTCTAATGAAGTTTGTTCACCACCATCAATCTCGAGTTCCAATCATTAAGAAGGCGAATATGACTTATGGTGTATGAAGATGAGGCGTACATTGCCATTCTGAGACCATGCTTTATGGAATGTAATTGTCAATAGTAATGAAGTTGTTCGAGAACGATTACAAGTTGAAGGACAACTTCTACGACCAAAAG
>CM040242.1:205425414-205625414 GCA_022545495.1 Chrysanthemum lavandulifolium
TGACTTTGTTGAGGATCGATGGCGGCATGAAAGTCAGCAGGCGGTTACTGATGAAGTGGTGAGTGTGAGCAAACCTACAAATCAATTAACACATAAACCTACAATGTGATCGACTAGGTTTTTGTTTGTTATTTTGTTGATAAAAAATGCAAGTAGAGAAAAATATGTAATAAGTTTGGAAACATGGTTGTATTGCCTGGTATGGTGTATGGAGTATTTTGGGGTTTCATATCCATTTTTGAAACCTGGCCTCACTAACCAAACAATTTTAATCGGATTCAAACTCATTCTTGTATAGCCATTCCCTCATACCAAACAGGCCCTAAGATTTTGTAGCTATTTCAAATGAAAGTAGAAGCGAAAAATGATATACCGAATAATAGTTTAAAAGGTTGTTTGTTTAAAAATTGTGATAATAATTTAGATTGGATTTTATTATTATTTTATAATTAGAGATATTATAATAAAAGAGATTGGCGAACACATAAAAAGAAGAGAATTTATTTTAACCATTATTTATTTACCAAATCTTTCGTGGCATAGATTTTTATGAAAATGAACTTTTAAATCTTATCAGTTAGATTCATTTGTGGAAAATTTTCCATTCTACATGTGTCTTTGGCGATTTTTACGTGTGGAAATTTTAAAATAGCATAAGAATGCTAAGCTGATTGCTAGGCGTCTGCCGGTAAATGCTAAACCCGACCTCTCATGCGACATTTGTGATTTCGATGTATTGACAAAGTAAAGCAGCGACACAAGTTCTGGTGACAAAGTAAAACACGACCAGTTTATTTTGCAAGACTCAAATTTGACACAAAGTAAAAGCGACCAAATTTATTTAGCAAGAATCAAATTTGACACAAAGTAAAGCGTGACACAAGTATCTGAGCGACAAAATAAAGCGCCCAAAAAAATTTAGCAAGACTCAAATTTGACACAATGTAAGACGTGACCCAAATTTGACACAAGTTAAACGCGACCCAAATTTGGAGATTTATTTAGCAAAATGATAGGAATGTAGGTGACACAAGTTCTCGGGCGATAATATTGGATCTAATACTTCATCCAGGAATATTGTTGACTTTTGTGATGTGATGATATGGGTTGGATCTATTGGTTATGTTTTTTTTAGTAAGATCTATGATGCGTGGTTCGGGGTTGAAAGACTTTCTTTTTCCGCGAGCAAGCTTTACAACTCATTAGGCAGTGTACCTAATTGTTGCAGTGTAGTATGGGCAAGCCCAGGTGGTTGATCGTTCTCTAGGGGAATAGAGATGCTAGTAGAGATATATGACGAAAAGGTAAAGTGAGGATGATTCTTTTTAGCCTTTTTATATTTTTTATGAAAGCAAGTAAAATCTCGAGGTTTGAAGAGTGAGGGTTTGATAATCTACCAATTAAACTACTTAACAAATTAAATTAAAACTAATTAAAAATAAATAAAAGTAAAAGCTATAGATTGTAGGAGTGTGTTCTTATGATAATTAAAAGCGTATTCACTTAGATTTTCTTACTCTACAGTTATCTTTTATTGGTCGGTTGAATTGTCGCATCCTTACTAATTGATCGTTGTATTCCATGTTAGTCATAGGGTGGTGCCTAATTCTCCAATTTTATGAATTGTAACTCTCTCTAGAACTCCGGGATCGCCAAATGCAAGTATCTCCCGAATATCCTATTATCCTTAAGCTACAACTCGCGCAATAAACCTGATGAGAGCTATAGTGCGCTCTAAGGCTTTATACTATTTAGGACGTTCAAGCTCGCAACAATTAAATAAGAAGCCGGTTTTCCTTAATCTAGCGTCTACCAATTAGAACAATAGACAACCTAACAATAATCAATAACTAGGTTTCATTGCATTAAGCAAACACTAATTAATTTAGTTCGCATGATATATAAGCAATAACACAAACAAGCAAACATAGATGAAGCATGGTGATAGATTTGATAAACAAACTTATATTGAAGTGTAAAGAGGGTTTGGAACCTAAAATCTTGTCAAAGTCAGACCTAAACTAGGTTTCTCTCCAAAATAATGCACATAATGCGAAATTCGAGGTCTATATATAGAATTTACAAGCTATGGCGTCTCCTTTTGATGGTGGCGCCGTCGATCGTCTTCGTTAGGGTTTCGTCTTTGCCAAGTCATCATTTGGGACGTCGGGTAGAAAGTAGTGCGCCGTGCAGGTTGCTCTTGGATGTCGTCTTGGGAAAATCTTGGTGGTTTGGTATAGAATGAAAGAGTGACGGCCTGCTGAAATAAGACGTGACGCCGTCACCTGTTAAGACCAAAATAAGTTATGAGCCGTCATTTTAGAGTATTTGGAACACCATGTAAGCGACGGCGTCGCCCTTGATGTTGGGACGCCGTCAGGATTCGGAATTTGCCTTGTTTTCTTAACTTTGTTGTTTTCTTCATGTTTTCGCTCCTTTTCGTCCAAATATGCTTCATTCAAGCATTTTGCTTCCAAAAGACCTAAAATGTGAAAAGGAACGATTTTAAGCAGATACGGATATAAAATGTAACGATTTAGGGCTTAAATGACCCTCTAAAAATGTATGTTTTAAATCCTTATCAAATATCCATACACTTGGAATTTGTTGTCCTCAAGCAAATATGCTTTTGGCTAATCAATTTGTTAAGACCAAATATCTATCAACCTTATCACAAACCCAACACAAGTATACACGTTATGCGTATAACACGTTAAGCACAAACACTATATCGTAAACCACATGATTCGCTATGCGTATAAGAAAGATGAAGAATAGAACTTGGTGACTTGAATGATAGATCGTGTATGTATTTAGAGATAAAGGAAAGAAGATGAAAACAATAAGATGGTATATTGCTTCAAAGGAAAAACACACACACACACACACACACACACACACCTGAATGAGACTTTGAGGGGTTTATATAATACAAGTAGAAGATGCCTAATGGGCTTTCCATGGGCTCGTTTGGGCTTGGGTTGGATTACATCATACATAAGGCTAGCTTAACAACTTATAACCAATTAGCTTAGCCCAGTCCACGAGCCCGTTGACTATTCTATCACGATATCTAACACACGTTACAAAGTTCCTAAGCGTGAATGACCATCACTTCTAATAAAACTATTAAGGCTAACAATCTCCCCAAGGGGTGGTCGTTCAAATGATGCTCCACTTGATTAGGTCTTTACTTTTCTCGAGCTTGAACTTTGTGTGTAGATATAGAATAGTCTTGAATCTTTGTTCCTTCATGCTTTGTGATCGAGATAATGTGGTTGTCTGCCGTTGTCAACCGTTGGTTAGGTGTCTCACGCCTTTCTCCACCATGCTCACACTTCTATTTGTCTTTTGGTTACCAATGATGTAGTTCTCGAGTCTTTAAACCTTGTAGATTCTTTGACATTCTGAAGAATCATCTTTGACTTTAGTAGCCTTTGATTTTGATGAGAACTTTCATGTGTTGTTGGTATGAGCATGTGAAGAGTCGCACGATCAATCCGCTCGAGCTTCCATAAGAAGAAAACATAAAGCAGGTTAGTAATAAGCGATTAAAGAACTTACAAGTTTGAATTTCGAGGGTGTTAATGACATAGTGTGAAAACACGTCTCTAATTCTCACAAAGGTCGTTCTGAGCTGGAGTCCCACAAGTGAGATAACACGATATGCGAAGTACACCTCTGATTCGGATGAGTCATTGAGGTACACGAAGCATCACCTCACGATGTAGACCGTTTGAGACACACTAAGCGAAATCCACGAGAATTACAGTGACTGCTTGTCGGTGCTTGATGTTGCGATGGTTTCCATTCAATCATTGAAGAATCACAATTGTGAAACTTCTCATAAATGTTACGGCGATTGCTAAGACTGCGTGGGACTCTAAAATATATCACTTGTGTTCTTATTGATGAACAACAGCGATGTCATGTCAAGTGTTCCTATGAGATCTTTTGATGAATCTCGAGGCTCTAGACTCAATTAGTGCATTTGGTTTTCCTAGCGGAGATTAGGAGAGGGTCTCCTTCTTGATACCAGCGATCTCTAAGAAAGTCGATAGATTATCACGGGGTTCCACTGAGAATGAAACAAATCCTTTTGAGAGGAATTGAGTGGCTAGAAGGTTTAGTGCGGTCGTCCTTTGGGTCCATAGCGTCCTTGTCTTCAATACCGGTGTCATCTAAGTGACAACCGGTAGCATATGTATTGAACCCGGTTTACGCCCTAAGGTTGAATATGGAGGGCTATTTCTTTTCACCCTTTCATTATATTTCTTTTAATTCTTCAACCCTTCTTTCTCGTTCTCACTTTACTCCTTTTTCAATCATACCTAAGGACTTCTAATACTAACTATGGGTATTGTCCTTGGGTAGATCCCTCCGACTCTGGCGGATCATGGGGCCCGATTTCTATTCTTAGTCACTTATAACTCCATGATCGTCTATTGTTGCCATAAAACCATTTTCTTGAAAATCTCTCAAAGTGTTTATGATATAAAACATGTTTGAGACACTCAAAGTTTTATATTTTGAAACACTCCCCCTTCACATGTGCTTATAAGTTTTGTAAATCGCACATAGAGGTGAGTTCACACTTTTTGAATTGATCGGCTCATGATAGACAATTCCCCAGACAGCGATTCGTTGCTCGGTTAAAGAGTTCCATTATCAGTTTTCAGGTGACAACTAGCTCTAGTAACTACCTTGAAGTTGTAAACTCTTCTTGAAAAGAAGGTTAGACCCATGTAAGTTCATGTCTATCACAAGTTTCTCGAAATGATACATAGATTACTCGTCAATTCATTGGTTCCGACTGAGTCGAGCTCATTTGAGATTCAAATACCGATCATTAAAACTTTTTGATCACATTTTAATCACGTCTCCTCCCCCTAAAAAATAGCATAATCGTGATATTTTTGATATCAACGGATTAAACAACATCTATAAAACTTTTGGGAAGGCAGACGGTTTGGTTTAAGCATGAATTTGGAACATTTTGTCTTATACTCCCCATAACGAAAGCATATTTTAGAATTATGATAAGGTTTTAAAGGTACCATTTTGAGGGTCGTTTTAGTCCTTATTTGATCACTTTTGTATCCGTTATTGCTTAATATCGTTCCTTTTCACTTTTAGGTCTCTTGAAGGCAAAATCTTTGGAATGGCACTTATTTGGACGAAAAGGCGAATATATGAAGAAAATGGCCAAAGTCAAAATCGAGACACTCACAGTTCTTTGAAATTAGAAAGCGATGGTCGGTGCTAATGCGGCGCCGTCCAGGATTTTGTGACGGTTCGAACTCAAAACTCGTATTTTCAAGTGGCGGCGTCCGGTTGTAAAAGAGTAGGCCGTCGCTACTCGGGCGGCCTAGATGCAATCGAACGGCGTCGAAGTTGAAGAGGGCGGCGTCACGGACATAAGGTGGCGCCGTCGCAAGGTTAACGTGGCCAAGGCGAAACCCTAATGGCGGCGACACGGCGGCGTCCGCGAAACATAAGGTGGCGCCGTCGCATATGTAATCTTATATATAGAATCCGAATTTTTCGGTTTTGTGGAGAGTCTTTTGGGTGAAAACCTAAAACCGAACCTAAGGTGTCTTGTACAGTATTTTAGGGTTTTAAACCTATCTTACATCAAGATAAGTCTTTACTTCATTAATTCAATTATGTCTTTGATTATTTGTGTGTATGCTTGCATGTTCTCCATGTCGGCTAATTTATTTGTGTGTTTGCTTAGGAAGTATGAAACTTAATTATTGAATATTGATTGGTTGTTTCTTATCTTAGTTGATTAATGATCTAGTAATGCGATAGGTCATTCGTTGTGTACTTAATGCTTGATTCATCTTTGTGAACCTTAGAATATAATTACGAGTAGTTGTAGGCTAAACCATCCAAAGAGCGCCTTAGAGTAGAGTTTATCATCCTAGTGGGTTTGTAGGCGAGACCCTTTGGTAAGTTCAAAGAGTTAGGGAGAAAGCATACCTACAACTTTAGACACACAACGCATGACTAAGAATAAGGCGTGACAACTCAACCATCAATAGGAGATAATTAAGGGTAGTACAACCTAAGTAAACACATCTTTAAACTATCATACGAGCACACATTAATTAGACATAGACTCCCACAACCTTAGTTTAGATAATTAGATAATAGTAGAGTAATCGGTGAAATACCAACCCCCAAATCAATACCGAGATTCGTACCTTTCCATTTCATAAAACATAAAAGATAAAAATAATCTTCCTCAACCTTAACCTTAGCGTAGTAACTCCTTACTAGCATTCCTATTCCCCAGAGAGCGATATCAATACCGTGGCTTACCCTAATTACTACACTACAGCGATTAGGTTCCTTTGCCTAGGGTGTTATAAAACTTGCTCGAAGAAAGGAAGTTTCCTTGACCCCGAGCGGCGTGTGGCGTTATCAAGTTTTAGGCGCATTGCTGGGGAATAGAATAGCTAGTTAGTAGTCCACCTCGTTTAGGTTCTTTGCTTGATTCCTATCAAGTAAATTTTTCTCATTTTAGCTTTCTCTTAGTCTATCCCCTTCTTCGTGACCTTTGTTCGTAACCTCATCACTTTTCATCATGGAAGGTGATAACCAACCACCACTTGATAACCCAACACAAAAAATTCAATGTCACTCAAAACCCAACCCAATAACCAACACAACCGTCGAAGCCGCTATGTGAGTAGAAACACCGACCTTGAGTTTGCGAGAAAATATTCGATAGTACAATTAGGGAATTTGTTGAGAAAGTAGTCGGTATTGCTATAGTTGGCTCTATGATTAGCGATGGTCGGAAAATGGCATGATAAACAACAACGTGGATGTGGAAAATAGTGCTTACTTCAATCTTTACCCCACTAAGGAAGAGATTGCGTACCATCAATACATAATCGATAATCCACGATCACCTATCATTAGGATATGCCCAAAGATTAGGAGGAAATCCACGGAACCTAAAATCCCTTGTATGATCGGATATAGGAGTGTCGACCACGCTTACATAGATCGGAATCCCCATCAATGTAATGTCATCTGCTGTCTACAATGACATTATGAATGGCGACTCAATATTAGGAGAGACCCTAAGTATCGGGAGGAGTTTGCAACTTTGTGGGAAGAGTCGAGGGCGTGCATGTCTTTATAGGAAATTTCACCTACCTAGTTGATTTTATGGTCCTAGAAGATGTAGGATCGTCATTGACTATAGTTTATCCCAAGTAGTGCTAGGAAACCGTTTGTTGAAACATCTAGAATGAGCCATAACAAGCATGATGGAGCAGTTGGGTTCAAGGAAGGAACCGATGAGATCACCTATAGGATGCCTTGGAAAACAAATGAGTATGGCCACTTGTCCATTTATGATCGAGACAACATCAAAGCTTTTGAGGACAAAAGCAAGGAAGATGTTGAAAAGGTTATAAATTCATGTGGGAAAGAAGGAGGCATTATTATAAGGATTGCTTAACTCTAGGGCCTAGGTATAGAGTCGATGAAGATTTTGTCAACATGATAGAATTCTCATTGAGGATGCGTGAGGAAAGCGTGGGAGACACGACTATGAGTCTAGCTACAAGACTCTTAAATAAAGAAAAGCGCTTAGTGGGAGGCAACCCATGTTTAATTGTTTGCTTGTTAGTGTCATATATCTTTTATTAATTGTTTATCCTCATGTTTAAATTTGTAAAAATGCTTTATTTTGTTTTAACCTCGTCTTAATTGCATATAAAGGTATTTTACATAAAGGATAAGTGTAGGGAGGATTACACACGTTTTCAAAAAAAGCGTAAACATGAGAATAACAATTAACTAAAAGATATTTATGTTTGTTTGTTCGAGTCAAATGCTTGTATCGAGTCATAATGGATGTTTTGCGAAATTTTCCGATTCTAAAGATGTAAATTTTCGAATTTTTTCGAAAATCGCGAGACCGGTTTTGTCGGGATAACTTTGGCGTCGAGATTGCAACTGACGTCGGGAAGGAGTAAAACATCGATTACTTTTTCTCGTTTTACGAGCTACTTATAAATTTTGGAATTTTCGGTCTTAATTTTCTTAGAAATTCGTAAACATCCATTCCACAAGCATTATATCCTAGTTTAAATCGAGTCTTATATATATTATTACCGCCGATTTCTGTGAAGGTTTCGTTTGTTTTCTTCAAGTGTGCGGTTTAGTTTGTCAAGAAGAAGTTACATAAGATTGGAAGGAGCTTTTCACGCAATAATTCTTCTTGAAAAGTTTAACCACCACTTTACGGATCTACCGAGCTAATCGGGGAGTATTAGTTTCTTTCGTTTTAATTACCTTCTTTTATCATAACTTTGATACTTCGGGAACATTGGGGACAATGTTCGGTTTAAGTGTAGGGAGGAAAATAAAGCAGGAACTTTGAAACTATGCTTATCCTTGACTATTTGCTTTGTCAATTGTGATTGTGTAATAAACCATGAGAAAATGTCGGTTAGGGTAATTTTGGCACCAAATTTAAAATTTTTCATGACATATAGGAGTGGGCCATTAGTCTTAACAAAAGCGTCTCATGGATAGGAAGTTGCATGACTAACACAAAACCCTTTACCACCCAAATTCCACCAAAATGTGAGGATCGCCCTTAGATTAGTAGGAATTAAAGCATTCATCTTCAATGCTTAGAGTGTGAACCGGTAGTATATTAGATTCTAGAACTTATTTTGTGATGCATTCCGAGATCGCAAGTGAGGCTACACTTGTGTAGTTAGGAATAACTAAATGATAAGAGGCATTAGGATAACCCTTGTTTGATACACGTAATATAATTACTTCTTCCATATCGGTTGAGTAATTCCCCACACCCTTTGCGTTGTACTCATCTTTAGTACACGATACCCTAGTTAACCCTCGAGCCTATCCTTTTCGCGGTTCTCGTGATGTTTGGTTTTCGAATATCAATGAAAACATTGTTTACACCACCCCAAATATACACCCAAATCGCCTTAGCCTACCCCTTATGCACTCACTTTTAGTGCAAATGTTTGTTATCACCCCAAACCCTTAGTTCAATTATCTAGTTGCTTGCATAAGTTGCTAAGTCGAGTCATATCCTTTGTATGCAATTTTGGGACGATTGGGATTCATGGGAAAAGTTAAAGTTTATGAAATGACGGAAGGGCGTTAAAATTCAAATTCCTTTGTTTGCGTAATAATGTACCCCAAGTGTTTTGATCTTTTCAATTCGGGTCAAATTAGTGTTAGAGTAATAAAAACTCAAGTGTAGGGATATGCCTATAAATCCTAGTATTTTGATGTTATCGTAGAGGATGGTAGAGTAAAAGTGTATGAAAAAAAAAAAAAAAAAAAAAAAAAAAATCGAAAAAAAAGAAAAAAAAAAAAAAAAATAGAAAAAAAAAAAAAAAAAAAAAAAAAAACATACGGGCTACCATCCTACATCTATCTTTGAATTTATGTTTGTTTATTTAGGTTATCTAGAGTTTTAGAGTGTCGAGTCTTGGCTTAGCGCCATTCTTCATATGCATTTAACATAGAGATTTTGACTTACCACCACTAAATAGCCTATCCCACCAAACCCTTGTTTCCCTACTAGTAAGCCTAACATTACAACCCTTTAAAGACCTCTTTGATAGTCTTTCCTAGGTGCTACGCCACGTAAGCGATGGAGGTTTGATCTATTCTCAAGCCTATGGTAATCTATGTACTAGGACCGGTTAATGAGTGTTTATCTTCCATTTCCTATTTGTTATATTTCATATATACACCCGAGAGAGATGTGAGTATCCAAACACCCCATGTGAGGTGCTAGTATGTAATTCCGTGCTTGTTATGACTTTTTGGGGCTTATATGTGTTGTGGACCGTTTTGAATTAATGCTTCATGACCCCAACTTATAAATTAATTGGCTAAAAGCACATTTGCTTGAGGACAAGCAAATAACAAGTGTAGGGATATTTGATAAGGTTTTAAAAGGTACCATTTTGAGGGTCGTTTTAGTCCTTATTTGATCACTTTTGTATCCGTTATTGCTTAATATCGTTCCTTTTCACTTTTAGGTCTCTTGAAGGCAAAATCTTTGGAATGGCACTTATTTGGACGAAAAGCGCGAATATATGAAGAAAATGGCCAAAGTCAAAATCGAGACACTCACGATTCTTTGAAATTAGAAAGCGGCGGCGTCGGTGCTAATGGCGGCGCCGTCCCAAATTTTGTGACGGTCGAGAACTCAAAACTCGTATTTTCAAGTGGCGGCGTCCGGTTGTAAAAGAGTAGGCCGTCGCTACTCGGGCGGCCTAGATGCAATCGAGACGGCGTCGAAGGCGAAGAGGACGGCGTCACGGACATAAGGTGGCGCCGTCGCAAGGTTAACGTGGCCAAGGCGAAACCCTAATGGCGGCGACACGGCGGCGTCACGAAACATAAGGTGGCGCCGTCGCATATGTAATCTTATATATAGAATCCGAATTTTTCGGTTTTGTGGAGAGTCTTTTGGGTGAAAACCTAAAACCGAACCTAAGGTGTCTTGTACGGTATTTTAGGGTTTTAAACCCTATCTTACATCAAGATAAGTCTTTACTTCATTAATTCAATTATGTCTTTGATTATTTGTGTGTATGCTTGCATGTTCTCCATGTCCGGCTAATTTATTTGTGTGTTTGCTTAGGAAGTATGAAACTTAATTATTGAATATTGATTGGTTGTTTCTTATCTTAGTTGATTAATGATCTAGTAATGCGATAGGTCATTCGTTGTGTATAATGCTTGATTCATCTTTGTGAACCTTAGAATATAATTACGAGTAGTTGTAGGCTAAACCATCCAAAGAGCGCCTTAGAGTAAGAGTTTATCATCCTAGTGGGTTTGTAGGCGAGACCCTTTGGTAAGTTCAAAGAGTTAGGGAGAAAGCATACCCTACAACTTTAGACACACAGCGACTAAGAATAAGGCGTGACAACTCAACCATCAATAGGAGATAATTAAGGAGTAGTACAACCTAAGTAAACACATCTTTAAACTATCATACGAGCACACATTAATTAGACATAGACTCCCACAACCTTAGTTTAGATAATTAGATAATAGTAGAGTAATCGGTGAAATACCAACCCCAAATCCAATACCGAGATTCGTACCTTTCCATTTCATAAAACATAAAAGATAAAAATAATCTTCCTCAACCTTAACCTTAGCGTAGTAACTCCTTACTAGCATTCCTATTCCCAGAGAGCGATATCAATACCGTGGCTTACCCTAATTACTACACTACAGCGATTAGGTTCTTTGCCTAGGGTGTTATAAAACTTGCTCGAAGAAAAGGAAGTTTCCTTGACCCCGAGCGCGCGTGTGGCGTTATCGATATATCGATCCAACAAGTGGTATCGAGCTTGTGTGGAAACTCGACTAAGAAGAAACCCTACAACAACTAACCTAAAGATGTCTCATGAAGTCGTTCCACCACCATCAATCACCTCACTCGAGTTCCAATCATTAAGAAGGCGAATATGACTTATGGTGTATGAAGATGAGGCGATACATTGCCATTCTGAGACCATGCTTTATGGAATGTAATTGTCAATGGTAATGAAGTTGTTCGAGAACGAATACAAGTTGAAGGACAACCCTACGACCAAAAGCCGTCTTACCGTGACTACCATAAGGAATCAAGAGAAGGCTCTAAATATTCTCTTATGCGCTATACGATGGGCATCTATTGAAGTTCCATAATGCTAAAGATGCAAAGCGACTACGAAATTGCACTTAAGACCAGATTGGAGGAATGAAGCCTCTAAAAGATGCACGAAACCTCTTGAAGCAACAATTTGAAACCTTTACTGTTGGAGAAAGAGAGGGTCTTGATGCTGCTTGTGACAGATTTCAGAATCTTCTCAACATGTTGGAGCTATACAAGGCAGAAGTATCAGTGGAAGATGCCAATCTGAAGTTCTTAAGGAGTTTGCCATCCACATGGCATGTTATTGCTACAATGATCAGAGGTCAACCAGGTTTAGATGTCATGGACTTTGATGATCTCTACAACCATCTGAAGGTATATGAGCATGAGATGAACGGTCAAACAGGTTCTAAGTCTCACAGTATTGCTTTTCTATCATCGAAAAGAAGCGACACTTACGCTAAAAATCTTGCTTCTCCTACTCAAAATCTTGTGGCTCAATCTTTGTTTCTTATCTTGCTCAACCTATGCTCATGACCCCACCAACCACTACCATGCACTCGGATGAAGTTGTGTGCTCTTTCTTTGCACAACAAGCTTCACTACCATCACTTATGAAGAAGATCTCTCAGTTGAAGAAGATGCACTTGAAGAGATAGACATCGGTGGCAAGTTGCTATGATCTTGCTAGGATCAAGAAGTATATGAAGAAAGCAGGAAGAGTATTGACTTCAAACCTAAACAAGGGATCACTTTTGACAAATCCAAAATTGAATGCTTCAATTGTCAAAAATGGACATTTTGCAAGGAGTGCGGGTTTGCTAAATATCAAGCAAACAGATTCTTGAGAAACCAAAGCTGGAGCTTAAAGAAATTCCTATCACTGAAACAAAGGCCTTGGTTGCTCAAGAGAACTTGTCAGAGGTTGACTGGAGTGAAGAATTTGATGATGAGCCAGTGACTTACTGTATGATAGCAGTGGAAGAAGCTGTTGAGGATTCAGAGAAAGATTTGGACTGGAGCACTGTGTTTGATGAGGAACCTGATCATGCTGCTTTGGAATCCAGAGACTGTCTAGGAGGATTTGATTGGAGCATGGAGAGTGAAGATGATCCTGTTATGCTTGCTATGGTAGCTACTTCACCAAGTTCACCTCCTATCTCTGAGGTATGCTCAAATTGTCATGATTTTTATAAAAAATTATTTGCTAATTATGTGTATGAAAGAGATAATTGTGTTAAGGCTAGGTGCGAAGTAGCGAGTTACCAAATTAATTTAGAAAACATGGAAGCCAAAATCTTAACACATGAAAAGAATGAAGTAGCTTAGGCGAGCAAATATGAACAACGGGATTATCGAGTTAAAACTAAGTGAATGGAAGTTAAGCTGTAAGATTTACGAAATAAACCGACTAAGGAAGAGAGATAATCATTAGCTAAGTTAGATGTCGGAAAACATCGGTGCATCTCATCTTACTTTTGTTGAAAAGCAGAAAGGGCTTATAATAGAACTGGTCTAGGTTTTGGTATGGACTTTAGTAAAACAGAAGAAAATTCACCTAGTGAACAGGATGAAAGTGATTTTGAGGATGTAAACACTAGTGATGATGAACTCATTAATTATGTAGACACATCTAGTAATGAGGGATCAGTAAGTGAAACACCTCCTCAACCTAAGCAAGATAATGCCTATCATGCAGTTCCCCCTCCCATTGGTAGTTTTCAACCTGATAGACCTGATGTTTCTCATTTTGGGGTAGACTACTTAGAGTTTAGGAAAAAGCTAGTTGGTCAAACTAGGTCTGAAACACCCAAAGAATCTGTTGAAAACCAAAATCAAAATTTTCAAAGTCAAGCAATACCTACTCAGAGTACTGCTCCACAAGCAGTACCTTTAAGAAAACCTTTTCAAAACAATTCTGCTAAACCTTTTGGGATAATTTTGGTCAAAGCAGTAAATCATTCACCTAGAAGGCACAATAGTTTTGGTCATAGACATAGGCGAAGTCACTTTGGAAGTATGGGTGAAAAATTGTGTTTTGTGTGCTTTAGTCCTACTCATTTAATCAAAGATTGTGACCGACACACAAAATATCTTAGTAAGTTTTCAAAGAATAGGTCTGCCAACCAGAAACCTAGAGAGACCAAACCAGTCTGGAATAATTCAAACATGGTCAATCACAGTAACTTCTCACCAGACCATAGACACCCTCATCAAAGAAGACATTTTTCAAAACCACCAGTACCTTCACATGCAATACCTTCTCAAAGTACTGCTCAGTCTAACCAAGGTACTGCAAATACCTCTTGGAACAGAAACTCTAGGAGTTCTAGGAATTATCAACCTAGGAGGTATTATAATAGAGTGTCTAGATCACAGGAACCACCTGTTAAAACTAAATGGATTGAGAAAGAAAAATCTGCTTGAGGACAAACAATACTTTCAACAAAAAGTGAATCGA
This sequence comes from Chrysanthemum lavandulifolium, assembly GCA_022545495.1. Classification (NCBI taxonomy): domain Eukaryota; kingdom Viridiplantae; phylum Streptophyta; class Magnoliopsida; order Asterales; family Asteraceae; genus Chrysanthemum; species Chrysanthemum lavandulifolium. Next base: position 205,439,550 of record CM040242.1, read on the forward strand.
GATGTTTTTGTGATACAAGCAAATGTTCATGAAGTTGAAAAACAAATTTTTGTTGAAAAACCAAAAGAGAGTTTTGAAAATCCACATGCTAAAAATCAAAAGATAATTTTGGATCATGTCTTGAAAGACAGTGGAAATTACATACTCAAAGAATTTGAGTTTGTAACTCCACAAGGGGAACACAAGTCAGTAATGGCTTGGGTTCCTAAAATGTTCTAACTCTTTTATCTTTATGCAGGGCAACCCAGAAAAGGAGCTTAAAGATCATCTTATTGTGGATAGTGGTTGCTCTGGAAGTATGGCAGAGCCAAGGAGATTACAGCCGATTTTAGATCTATGTATGGAGGAAGAGTTGCATTTGGGAATGATCCCAATGGAGGAAGAATTACAGGGAAAGGAATCATTAAAGCAGGAAGAATAGATTTTGAGAATGTCAGATATGTAAAAGAGCTCAAGTTCAATCTATTATCAGTCTCTCAAATCTGTGATAAAAAGCATCCTGTGCTATTTACTGATACAAAATGTCTCATCCTTTCACCTGAATTTCAACCTGTTGCTGATGACTTGGTAGTACTTAGAGTACCAAGAACCAATGATGTGTATAGCTTGGATATGAAGAGTCTACACTCTTATGGAAGAGCCACCTGTTTAGTGGCAAAAGCAACAACTGAAGAAGCACATCAGTGGCATAGAAGATTGGGCCATGTGAATTTCAAGAATATCAACAAATTGGTCAAAGGCAATTTAGTTAGAGGTTTACCTTCAAAGACTTACAAGAATGATCACTCATGTTTAGCATGCAAGAAGGGTAAACAACATAAAGCTTCATGTAAGAAGCTTGAGGAGAGAACTATTAGAGATCCACTTGGGTGTTACATATGGATCTGTTTGGACTGTCTCTGTGGCAAGTCGAACAAGAAGAAATCTTGCTTAGTTATTCTGAGATGATTGCGATCGATTCGAGTTGGGTATTTTCTTGGGATTTAAAGATGATACTTTTGATGCTATTCAAACTCTTATAATAGGACTTGAAAACCAACTGAGGATGAAGGTTAGAGGTATTAGATGTGATAATGGGACTGAATTCAAGAACAAGCTTATGGATGAATTTTGTGCAAACAAAGGAATCAAGAGGGAGTTCAGCATTGCAAGAACACCACAGCAGAATGGTGTTGCAGAGAGGAAGAATAGGACTTTGATTGAAGCTGCCAGGACAATGTTAGCTGATTCTCAACTACCTATTCGATTACGAAAATTCAAGAAATGTAAATCTTGCTTGCTATGTACTTATGAGTCTCGATCACCAAACCACAGATGAAGACACCATATGAGTTCTTGATGGGCAACAAACCCAACATACGATTTATGAAACCTTTTGGATGCCCTCTTACTATTTTAAACACTATTGATAATCTGGGTAAGTTTGATGGCAAGTCAGAAGAAGGCTATTTATTGGGCTATTGTACCATGACAAGGGCTTTAGAGTCTACAATGAGTTACTAAGAAGGTTCAAGATTGTCTTCATGTTGAGTTTTTAGAAGATCAAGAGAATCGAGAAAGGTAAAGGTCACGATTGGATGTTTGATCTTGAAGTTTTAACTCCTTCAATGAACTATGTACTGTCGAGAGAAGAAAATCAACACATATATACTTGGTGATGATTCCCAATATGTTGTTCATGGGTTCATATTAGACTGCTTGTTGTTCGGATAAAGAACCTCGCACGATAGTCCAAAGCAAAAATCGATATCCCTAAGCCAATGCGATGCTACAAAACAAAATCTTGATGTACCCCAATCCTCATTGTCTGCGAGGATCAAGCTATTCAAGAAACACTTAATCGGATGCTTTTACAAGATGTTATGGCACACTCTTATCTTGATGATCAAAGGAGAGCCTTTGAAGAAGCAAAGAAAAGAACAAGAATCTTGAGTACACTTACGAGTACTTTAGATGCGATGCTTTTGATCAAAATCTTCTTGCACTATTTTCGGTACTTTGGATGATTTGGATGATCCTACCATGCCTGGCTTAGAAGAAACTGATGATGAGCTTGAAGGTGAAGGTATTTTCTTAGAAGATGTTGATCTCACTAACTTGGATGATGCTTATGAAGCTCCACAGTCTCCATACTTACGAATTCATAAGAACCATCCTACTGATCAGATCATTGGTCCTTCTACTTCTGGAGTCATGACAAGACACAAAGCTAAGAGTTTCACTACACCTCACAATGCTTTACTTAGCTTTGTGTATAAACAAAACAGGCTGAATCATAAGAACCATCAAACTTGCCTATTTACTTGCTTTATCTCTCAAGAGGAACCTAAGAATATTGCACAAGCATTGACTAAAGAAAGTTGGGTTGAAGCTATGCAGGAAGAACTTCTTCAGTTTAAGCTACAAGAAGTTTGGGTTTTATGTGATCTTCCAGATGGGAAGAGAGTTATTGGAACCAGATGGGTTTTTAGAGTCAAAAGAGATGAAAGGGGTAATGTTATCAAGAACAAGGCTAGGTTGGTAGCACAAGGCTACAGACAAGAAGAAGGAGTGGACTATGATGAAGTATTTGCTCCTGTGGCAAGAATAGAAGCTATTAGAATATTTCTTGCTTTTGCTTCTTATATGGGATTTCAGGTTTACCAGATGGATGTCAAGAGTGCCTTTTTATATGGCAAGATTACAGAGGAAGTTTATGTAAAACAACCTCCTGGTTTTGAAGATCCTAAACATCCTAACAAAGTCTACAAGGTGGTTAAGGCTCTTTATGGTCTTCATCAGGCACCTAGAGCTTGGTATGAGAGGCTCTCTACATTCCTATTGCAACATGGTTCTGAGAAGGGAGCTATTGACAAGACTTTGTTTATCAAAGAGAAAAGAAGGATATCATGTTAGTTCAAGTTTATGTTGATGATATCATCTTTGGAGCTACTAAACAATCCATGGTTAAGGAGTTTGAGCGGTGATGCGAAGGAATTTCAAATGAGTTCGATGGGAGAGTTAACATTCTTTTGGGACTTCAAGTTAAGCGGTCAAAGGAAGGTATTTTTATCGGTCAAGACAAGTATATTCTTGACATACTTAAGAAGTTCAATTTTGATGACATGAAGTGCATTACTACACCCATTAAATCTATTAACTCATTGGGCAAAGATGAAGATGGTCATCCGGTTGAAGTCAAGTTATCTAGATCCATGATTGGAAGTCTTATGTATCTTCTCGCATCAAGGCACGATATCATGTTTGCGGTTTGTTTATGTGCTAGATATCAAGTCTCACCAAAGATTTCTCATATGAATGCGGTGAAGAGAATTTTACATTATTTGAAACAACAACCTAAGTTAGGGTTGTGGTATCCAAGGATTCACCATTTCACTTGGAAGCTTTTCGAGATAGTGACTATGCGGTGACAATTATGATAGAAGGTCAACTCTTGGTGGATGCCAATATCTTGGAAGAAGATTAGTCTCTTGGCAATGTAAGAAACAAACAATTGCGACAACATCCTCTCTTGAAGTTGAATATGTAGCTCTGCCGCAAGTTGTTGTGGACAAGTTTTATGGATGCGAGAATCAACTATTGGATTATGGTTTCAATTTCAAGAATACTCCTATCAATATTGATAATGAGAGTACTATTTGTATTGTGAAGAATCCAGTTTACCATTCCAAGACCAAGCATATTCAGATTAGGCATCACTTTATCAGAGATTGCTATGAGCACAGACTCATTAATGTGGTCAAGGTTCACACGGATGATAATGTAGCTGACTTACTCACCAAAGGCTTTGATGTTTCCAGATTCAATTACTTGGTGGTGAGTATTGGTATGATTAATTACTAAGCTATATTTAAGGGGAGGAATATAGAAGTTAGTATAGTCCTGTGCATTGTTTGAGGGGAGGCTATAATGAATACTTAGTTTGTACTTAGTTGTTTGGGAAAGTACTGCTTTTTAGTTTCATGAAAGTACTGCTTGGTAATGTACTGCTTATGTGGAAGTACTGTTTGTCGTATTAAAGTACTGTTCCAACGGTCATATTAAGGGGTAATTATATCTAACGGTAACTTTATTATTATAGGCTGTGATTTTTCAAATCTCACCTATATATAATCACTTTCCGAGTTTCCCTCTAATATTGATACATTAGAATCTTTTCCTTATTTATCTCACCATTCACCATCTCTTTATTATTCGATCATATCTTTTTATTGTGCTCACATATTCATCAATGGCGAATCGACCTACTGTTTCAAAGCACAATATGGTGGCGAATTTGGACAAGACTGAGGCGAATGTGGCTTTTCATGATATTATTGATTATCTAACTGGGTCGCCAATTTCTTATGCTCTTTTAGTGGAGCCTGATATTATTGCTCCTTGGATTCAAGAGTTTTGGGATAATGCTAGAGATAATATGGAGAATGAGGAATATTATGTTAAATCAACTGTTGATGGACGCACTGTGAAGATTACAGAAGCCTCTATTCGCGATGATTTGTTGTTTGATGATGAAGAAGGGGCTGTTCGTTTTGATAAGCAGTTGATTTGGGACACTTTTGGGCATCTTGGTTATGAAGGATCTTTAACAGAACAAACTTTCAGGAAACAACTCTTTTGTCCTCAATGGAAATTTTTAGTGCATGTATTGCTTCATTGTATTAGTGCTAAAAGTACATCATGGGAGCAATTTGGGTCAAATATAGCATCTGCTATGGTAGGATTGGCTACAGATCGAGTTTTTAATTTTTCAAGGCTGATTCTAGATGGAATGCTTTCACATATTTCTCATGGGTCGAAGTGGTTGATGTATCCACGGTTTATTCAAGTCTTTCTCAACAAACAACTTGCTGATGTACCAAAACCTACAGATTTACTACCTGTTATAGTACAACAAGCAAAGATTTTTACCTTCATGGAAAGGAGAAGTGACTTATTCAGAGGTCCAGACACTCCTTTAACTACTTCTATGATGGAAGTTGTTCAAGTCATTAGAGGCGATCTTTGCGACTAGTGAAGAGAGTGAAGGTCTTGCACTGCAATCTTGCATCTGCAATCTTGCTTCTCGAGAAAGTCTTGCATCTTCACAAGTCTTGCTTCTCCAATCTTGAAGTTCGAGACGGATATTGCAGTTTCACCTTCTCCATCTCCACAACAATCTGTTCCTGATTCTCAACCGGAGGAACATTCACCAATTCAAGGAGATGAGTCACATACTATACCCCCTGAAGAAATCACATTGGATAATTATGTTTTGACAAGGGAGTTAGTTAAATTGAAAAAGACTACTGAGGCTCAAGCTAAACAGATTCATAAATTAAAGCTCAGGTTTAGAAGGTTAAAGAATTATGTTGCACCTTTTATTAAACGTTATCGTTTATGGGTTAAGGAAGAACACAAGCGCCGAAGGCAGTTTAAGAAGAAATCCAAAGGCTCAAAGGTTCATACACCATCTTCTGTCCAATTCGGGAGGAATTTAGATGAAGAGAATTTGAAAGAAGATTTGGTTAAGGCAAATGAACCAGAAGGTATTGAAGAACATGAAAAGACTGAAGAACATGTTGTTATTGAAAGTACTGAGGAAGAAAGGACTGAAGTTCAAGGTACTGCTGTACAAGGTACTGAAGAACAAAATGCTGATGGAATTTTCAGACAAGAAGCTATTACTTCAAGAGTATTAAATTTTGAAGAGGAAGCTGGTCCTTCAACAACTGTTCCTGATGAAGAACAAGCTGGTCCTTCAACAACTGCTATACCAAAAGAACCAGAAAGAACTGCAAGTGATGATGAACTTATTGCAACTCTACTGCATGACTTATCAAGGCCAAGGGCTGTTACTATTTCTGAAGTTGCAGAGGATCAAACAAGAACATCTCAACCTGCAATTGATCCTAAAGATAAAGGAAAGGGAGTTTTGGTAGAAACTAAAAAGAAGAAGCTGACTTTAGCAGATCTTAGAGCCATTGAAGTTGCAAGGAATGAGGCTGCAACTAGAAAAGTGCAAGAAGAACTCAATGCTCAAGATAGAGAGGCTAGAGAAATTGAAGAAGCTCAAAGCAGAGAAGCGACTAAGAAAATTCAAGAAGATTTAAATCTTTGAAGAAGTTTGAACTGTTGAAGTATTACGATCACCTATTCTGTTTCATTCTTACCTAGAAGAATTAATAAAGCTCTTGAAAGAAATCAAATGATGGCTTATTAAAGAAGCAAGGCTATAAAGGATTCTGAGGTTGAATTACATTGAGATGAAAAGATTGTATGATCTTTGCTAGAAGATTATAAGAAGGATGTAGCAAGCATCAAAGATTATAAAGATGAAGCTACTTGGATGAACTGAAAGAAAAGAAGTTTAAAAGAAAAGGAAAAGCGAAGTTGAAGATGCAGTTTTCAAAGAAAGAAAAGTTGAGCTAGGCGAGACTCAAGATGCACTTAGGAATTATCTCGAGTAATAGATTTTGAATACTCCAAAGAAGATGCTGACATGAAGATGAACAGATCTCAGATCATTGATTTTGAAGTTGTGAAATCCAAAGATGGAAGCTATATGATGTTTCATAAAGAGGATGGAAGTTTCAGAGTTTTCAACAGACTATGGGACTTACTGCACATCATAGATAGAGTAGATTTATTCTATTTATATCATGTGGTGCAAAGTTATTTCGAACAACATCCATTAGAAGGAATTGGATTAGTTTTGCTTGGAGATCTCACAACTGCTTGGGAAACTGAAGAACAAAGCACTGCTGAGATTTGGTCAAATCAAGAAAATTGGGAGATTGTTAGCTGGAGATTTTTTGAAGAATCTGGAGTACATGTCCTAGAGCTGGAAAGTGGACCAATGATACACATGTTTGCAGATAGAAGATATCCACTTACAACAGAACTTATGAGAAGAATGCTAGAACATGGAATGGAGGTTGAAGAGGATAATGAAATTGCTTGCATGGTTATCAATTTGTTTATCGAATGGACTCTTATTGCTGAAGAGGATGAATAACTGGTATGAATCTTATTTGAATATATATTACTTTTGAAATATCAGTACTTTATTCAAAGTACTGCTGATCAAACAGTACTTTCATCAAAGTACTGCTTGCAGTTTTAAAACCAGTTAAAAGTTTTAGAAGAAACCTTTTGTTAAGTAATAAATTTTTTGAAACAAAGGTTGAATAAATGGTTTTTGAGATGGTAACATCAATAGGTTATCAATCCACCATGGTTACAAAAGGATTGGCTAATCCATGAGCAAACGGCTCTGGTAAAGATATCTCAAATCCGTTTTTAGTTGACAACTTGCTAATAAGTTGTATGGTAATCAACTCACCATATCAGTTAATGTGAAGAGTTGGCTAGCCCACAAGAAAATGGCTTGTGGTAAAGGGCGTGGAAAAACCATTACGGTAATTAGTTCACCTTTAGATAAAAGAACTAACTAGTCCGAGAAGGTACGACTTTTGGTAAAGACAAATCAAATCATTGATAGGCGGTGATTTGCTAAAAATCATATGGTTATCAATGTACCATGGTCTTACACACCAAAACATTTGGCTACTCCAGAGTTAATGGCTTTGGTAAAGAGACTAAAATCCATTAAACTTTCAATGTTTCACCTCTCACAGGAGTTAACACACCTGGAAGTGATGAGAATAGACTGCAACTTAAACTGAATTAAATGTACAAAATGTCATATGTTGCTGTGTTGCTGAAAAGATGGAGCTTGCTGGATGTTGCTGTAAAAGAACAATTCTAGAGATATTTTGATCAAAGCACATAAATTACAAAGATATTAACAAAAGATAAAAACACAATATGTCATTCAAAGATGAAGCTGATGAAGATAAATTCACAAAGGAACTTGAAGTCAAGCAAGTAGAATTCAAGTTAGGGGAGGATTGTTGGGATATGAAAGTCTTTGAATAGTTAAAATCTTGAAGGCCGACAAAGTACTCGAGAGAAAAAGTACTGTGAATAGCAAAAGAGCGGAAAGCGTCAAGAAGTCAAAGTACTGCTAAATAGAAAGTCAAAGTACTGCATATGAAGGTCAAAGTACTGCAAGATTGAAAGAACTGTTTTATCCGTTTATAGAAAGTCTTGTAATCTAGAATGTTCTGTATTAGATTACTTGTCGTACAAGGATACATATTGTAAACCGACTAGGGTTATCCTTGAGCCTATAAAAGGACCCCTAGATTGGCATTAGATGTACGAATCTACTTACAAGTTCACAAGTTTAGAGTTTTAGCAAAGTTCGATATTATTTAGAGTTGTAAAGGTATCTGCATAATAAGCAGATTTAGAGTTATCAATACAAGTTATTCTTCTTAGATTTATTGAGTAAATTCCGCGTACTTAATAAAGAGTGTTCAGTGTTTTCGTTGTTAATAACTTAGGATTTATCCGAGGTTGTTAAACCTTAAACAAGCTACTTAAGTTAGTTTGGTTAGAGTATATCGATCCAACATGATCTGAAATAATCAAAAGTCATCATTTTAGTCCGGGTTTCGTACTGAAGTATACGAAAGCCATTATTATGAAGAAATTTTGAGAAACGACATGTTTTGGAAAACATTTAAAGAACTCTCGCTCAAGCATCTGTACATACCCGTATCATTGTTGAATGACATTTCTAGAAACGTACAGAATATCGATTATACGAGAGACATGTCGTAGAAGAATATTTTTGGATTTTTGATTTTATATTGTTTTTGTATTTTTGAAAGTTTTTTATTTTTGTATTTTGTTTTTGATTTTATAAAAGAAATGGAAAATCAAAGATAGACGATAGAGAGAATGATGAAGAGTTTACAGAATTGGAACTCTTTGATGAGCTGGGTTCAGAGATATTTGATTCACCTGCAACCAAAGAAGAAGAGTTTTCACAAATAACAATGTTAGAAGTACAAGATTCCTCACGGTGAGGGTGATCACTATCAAAGGTTGTAGTGGTTTATACTTCCTGATTGGTACTATTATCTGTGTTGGTGCAAGTATCAAAAATCTTTCCTGTGGGAATCCATCTAAGACCTACTTTGTTGAAAACTTTTCCCGTGGGTTTCCACCTAAGGTAAGATCTAGGAGTTGTTTTCTTATCAGATTTAGCGGAAGACTCATTTTTGGAAAAACTACGTCCTGAAGAGATCCACCTATTAGGTTTCTTTTTGTTTGACATTTTATCAGCGGGCTTGTTTCTATTTGGTGTCTTAGTGGATTGTGCCTTGGCACGAGAATTATCTTTCTTGAGATATAGTAAGGCGCATGCATCATGATTTGCTGAAAAGACACATTTTTTACATGTAGTATGAGACAAATTCAATATTCTTGTTTAAAACAATGACTTTAACGTTGTCACTACAGTCTTGTGGACATTGATTCTTGTTCAAAAAGACTTAGAATTCCTAGTGTTATTTTCTAAGGGCATAGCATTTTCTTTTGCGCAACTACTCTTAGATGCAAGCCAATCCTAGTCTTTGTAGAGAATTCCTAGGTAAAGGTTTACTACTACTAGCGGGGCCTTGAAATCTTGTAGAATTCATCACCCTAGATGTTGCACCTAGAATTCCGTCTTTTCAGTCTGTGCCTTTTTCCTAGCTTCTTCTAGATAGTGATTGTTGACCATGTCGTTAGCAACCATGATTCTTTAATTGGATTTTGGTGCATTCACTGTACTATTCCTAGAGATGCCGGTGAAATAACTTTTGGTGATTCAAAGCTGTTGTTTCTTTTCAAAACTTTTGACAATTCTCTTTTAATAGGCAAAGTCACGTGGGTATTGTTTTGAAAAATCATTTTCTCGTTGACTTTTGGAGGAAGGCGAGAAATAGACATTTTGGTTTGAAAACCGCTTTGGGAACATTTGTTTTCTCCTCGGTCAATGGTTTTTAATCACGGTATCCTTGCCTTTCCTTTTGACTTTCGGTGAGCCTCAAAAGATCATTTTAACTTTCATGTCATTGTAGGCACGCTCATCGACAGTTTGTCATACTTGCATTCCTCGGTTTTTCGATCAAGTTGTTTAAAATATGAGACATTTTCTTTTCAAGTTTTCAAGAGCTTTTCATATTTTGAAACAATTTGGAGGTCTCGGTGGAGTCTTTCATGATCTTCAACAGAATATGTTTGCAAAATAATGGACATAATATCGATAGTCATAACATCTTCAAGAGAGAATCATTTAAATTTTCCAAAACTTTGATGTGTTCAACACTTTCATTAGCTTGCTTTACCGGATTTATGGTCCTTGACAAAGTCATTGTTTCTTTCAAAAGGCTTGTTCAAAATGAATTACCCTTGCGGATTGCTTCCGGTGGGGCAATTTGAGTTTCAAAAAACTTTCTTTGTTCGATATCATAACTAGAAAACCAGTTATTAGGAGTAATAGTGGTTTTAGTTTTAACAGTGCCTTGAAGATCTGTAATTCTAGTTTTCACATTGTCTAAAATACTTCTCGCATCACTTGTGTTAAAAGGATTGTTTGAAGACATTTGTTCAATGTTCGAAAGAGATTTTGAGACAACGACTGGTTTTGAAACAGGTTTTGAAACAGGTGTTGACTCTATGTTTGAAACATTTTGAGTGATGGAGAACTTTGGCTTTTCTTTTTGATTTACAAAAGGGATTCGTTAATTTTGTTCCATTTGTTATAATCAATAGGTTTGATTTCCGGACCTTTTTGTTTCATTTTTTCTCTACTCTCCTTGGATTGTTCTAACGTTTCATGAGAATCACGAACAATAATGGGTTCATGTAAAGCATTTCCATTATTTAACACATTCTGTGGTTTATGAGATTTCTGAGCTTTCTTGAGGAACGAAGAAGGGTCATTACCAAGTGCCATTTTATGTGAAGTATGAAAACGTGGATTAACTTGGTTTGAAAGCATCTTGTTTGTTTTATCTTGTGAGAAGCAAATTGTCCAAAGATTTAATTTTCTCATTTTTATCAAGAATTTCATCAAGAAGAGAATCTTCTCATTTTGAAAAATCCATAATCAATTGTTTCTTCTCTTTTTCAAGATCAGAAAACATTGCTTTTTGTTTAGAAAGTTGGTCATTTAGATCTGAAATTTCCTTGTTTAAAGATTTGATTTTCAAGTGAGAATTCACATCAAGTGTGTCGTACTTGAGTTGTAATTCTTTTCCTTTTAAAACAGAATCTCGATAACCAATTTCTAATTCGGACATTTTGTTTGTATGAAATTCATAGGCTTTGGTGTGCTCCTTGTAACTCTCAAGCTCAACGGTCAATTTGGCATTCGCGGCCTTAACTTCGCGATTGACCGTTCTAACTTTCTCAACTTCAATGCCACATTGATTTATTAATGATTCAACATAAGCACGTGTTTCCTCATTAGTCTCAGTATTTTGTGCCACACAGCCTCCACTAGGATCCATATATGGAGTTTGGAGTTCGTATTGCTACAACTTGGATTGTCGGTATGTATCATAAGTGGGTCTTGGCGTCATGCAATACATCGCTCGTCATGAGTAAACACATCGGATATGACATTGTTATAACATGGATCAATGATTGGTACGTCATATCTTGTATTGGCGTCATAGGCGGAGGTGAGTCGACTCGATGTCATACTTAGCTTCACAAGATTTGCCATGAAGATGCAATTCGCATTGAGTTCCTCGAGGTCTTCAAATTCATCCACGATGGCGAAAAAGTCAATTTCCTCGGACTCAAGCTGTAACCCGCTTCTTGCTTATCGCTAACAAAGCGACTTTCGAAGAAAATCACCATTCTTTTGTTCGACAGTGGGACGATTTCTTGCCATGTGACCCACTCCTTGACAGTTGTAACACTTAATCGATTACCACGATTCACATTTCCATAATTCCCAACGTTGGGTTGCAACATACCCATTCGATTTCCATTGCTCTATTCCCAACATTACATCCATTCGATGTCCAACATTCGACCCAATGATTACCACGATTGAACCGGTGATTACCCATTCGAAATCCGTAGCATATCCTGCGATTCCCATTAACTCAACCATTTGTCCTTGATTACCCATATTCACACCGGTGTGCAATTTTCACATTGCAGTGTTTGATGATATCCTTTGGTTGTTGTTAGTAGGTGTGGAATAGCGACCTTTGATTACTTTTCCCAAGAGAGAAAGTATTTGGGACATAGGGTCTTCTTGATCGATTCGAGATCCGTGATTCCTTGTTCTGGTATTGTGGATCTTGTTGTTGAAAGACTTGTTGTTCTTGTGGATAGAATTGTTGTTGTGGTTGTGGAATGTATTCTTTGCAAGTTGTTGTTGTTGGAAGATGATGAAGCTTGTTGTTGTGTATTCCTTTGAAGTTTGAGTCTTTACAGCGAGTGCCAATGGATCATGATTCTTTGCCAATCTTTCTTTCGACTTCATTCACTTCATTTTGGTTTTGTTTGAGAAAATCATTTAGTTGATCAAAGTTCACTTGATGTAGGTCTTTTGTTTGGTTGACAATAGTGACATATCGTCCCCATTCTTACGGTAGATTATTCAGAACTTGATGTTTTGAGCGATTGTTCTTGGTGTTAACTTGTTTCGATTAGCTCATTCATCAAAGTGCAAAAACTTCCATAGTATGATTCAATGGATTCTCTGGTGTAGATGTGAACTTTTCCCATTACATTAGCAACTTGTTCTCCATGTCTTGATGACCAATTTACATTCCATGACAAAGTCGTCTAACACGTTCCCACATATCGAAGCGGTTTCTGGCTGTCTACATGACAAAGATGTCTATTGGTAAACCCAGTTGGACAATATGAATTGCCATGTCATCTCGCTTCGACTTGTTTACGATCCTCTACGGTGTATTGATTCGTATTGAAGGCGAGAAGATGGTGGGACGGGAGGTGTTGCATCTGCATTTCGGTACATTAACTTGTCGAGGTGGAAGGGTCCATCACGAATGGATTTAATCATGAGTTTCCATTAGGTTTGGTCTTGATGTAGCGAAGCATCGACTTGTCCATTGAAGATAACCACCTTTTGCCAACATAGGAGGTCGGTTTTCGCACCGGTGCATGAATGTCTTGTTGAGTTGCCATTGATGAAGGTATGATCGATAAAGTTTATGTAGGATCGATTCAACGATAAAGGAGTTGTGGTTGATGAAGATTAAGCTCCGTTTGAGGTTTTTACGAAAGTCGTGCTCAGTAAACTCGGTTCTTAAAAATTTCGCCCACAATTTGAAATTCACTATAAAATCAATTCTAAGGTCGTATGAAAATTTTGAGTTATGACAATTTTGACGCAAAATTTGACCGAAAAATTTGAATTTAGGCCCAAAAATTTGAATTTTGACCAAAATTTTCACAGTTAAACCAAAATTTGAATCTCGTAAAAATTGAACGTTTAGTCTCCTCAAAATTTAAATTTTACTCAAGTTTTCCCGCCAAAACTTTTTTTTTTTAAACCTTATGCGTAGAAAGAGCTTAGGCGAAGAAAGCGAAGTTACGAGTGAGCGAGGCTTATCGTGGGATCTTAGGCGTAGGATCTTAGGCGTAGGATCTTGTCGTGAGACTTAAAGTTCTGAGTAGAAAAGTTATGCGTAAGATTTAGCTTATGCGTAAGAAAAACTTAGGCGTAAGATAAATGCTTATCGTAAAGTATTCTACGCGTAAGTCTAAGCTTATGCGTAAGAATAGGGTTTGCCCAAAATCCTTTACACTATCACGGTGTAAGAGATATCCAAAAGTCGAAGTGTTCCACAAACTTATCCAATTGAGGAAGCACCGAGTCACCGTTTAAGCTCGAAGAATCGCACCAAAAGTTATGAGTAGAACCTTATCGTAGTTGACTTTCTTACTGAGTAGAAGAGGGTTTTGACCTACTCGTAAAAAATTTCGGTGATTCAAACGATTTCTCTTGCACGATATCCTTAAAAACACTCGAATAACCCAAAATGTTGACCTTTTTCACCCAAAGTGCTTAGAAAAGTTACGAGTAGAAATGACCAATGAACCAAATCTGAGCTCAAAATGAAGAAAACACGTAAAGCTTGAACTTTTGCAAAAAGCGAAACTTTAGCACCAAATAAACCTTAAACCACAAGAATCTTGAATTTTTGAGTGCAAAAATTAAAGCTTTAAGCGTATGAAATATGTAAAACGTGAGCCTTTTACGCGTAACCCTTCAAAACAAACACAAACACTCCTAAACCATTGTTAGGCGATTGATACCAATTGTAAGGACCTAATATCTATCAACCTTATCACTTTACCAAGCAAACCCAACACACGTAACCCAAGTTACGCGTATAAAACGAACAACCCAAACACAAAATAAGCGTAGAAATAAGATGAGAAAGAACTTGGTGACTTGATGTATATTCGTATGTATGTGTAGAGAGGTAGAGAGAAGAAAGATGAAACAATAAGATGTATATTGCTTCAAGGAAAACACACACACACACACTCAAGCACACCCCTCAAATGAGACTTTGAGGGGTTTATATAGTACAAGTAGAAGATGCCCTAATGGGCTTTCCATGGGCTCGTTTGGGCTTGGGTTGGATTACATCATACATAAGGCTAGCTTAACTTAACTTATAACCAATTAGCTTAGCCCAAGTCCACGAGCCCGTTGACTATTCTATCACGATATCTAACACACGTTACAAAGTTCCTAAACGTGAATGACCATCACTTCTAATGAAACTATTAAGGCTAACACAATTTATGAGTTAGGGGTCATTTAGCATTTTATTAAAACAATTTACAACAAACAAGTGCCACAATAATCAAAACAAGCACGGAAATTATATACTAACATCTCATAATTGGTGTTTGGATTCTCTCATCTCTCTGGTGTATATGAAATATAACATGTAAGAAATGAAAGATAAACACTCTCTACCTGTCATAGCACATAGATTACCATAGGCTTGAGAATAGATCAAACCTCCACCGCTTTGGCGTAAGCACCTAGGAATAACTATCAAAGAGGTCTTTACAAAGGGTTATAATGTTGGGCTTGGTGGGAATAAAAGGGTTTGTTGGATATGGGAATTTTAGTGGTGGCAAGTCAAAACCTAAGTTACATGCATGTAAAACACGGCGTTGCTAAGCCAATACTCGAATCACTAACACTAAATAACAACTTGAAATAAAATCAAAACATAAAACATAAAAGAAAGATGTAGGATGGTAGTCCGTTTTTTTTTTTTTTTTTTTTTTTTTACTACTCTCTTTTTTCGATTTTTTTCCATACATTCTTACCCTACCATCCTCTAAGATAACATCAATATAAAGGGATTTATAATTGCATCCTTACACTTGAGTTTTTATTTCACTAACACTATTGACCCGAATTGAAAATATCAAAACACTTGGAGTACTTAATTACCTAGACAAAGGGAATTTGAATTTAACGTTCCTTACCGTTACTCCATAAAATACTACTTTAACTCATGAGTTCCAATCGTCCCAAAATTGTGTACAAAAGATATGACTCGACTTAGCAACCATGCAAGTAACTAGATCATTGAACTAAGGGTTTAACAATAATTACAATAATGCACTAAAGATAAGTACATACAAGGTGGGCTAAGGCGATTCGGGTGTAACATTTGGGGGTGGATTGTAAAAAATGCTCTTCATTGAGATTCCGAAAACTGGAACATCACGAGAACCGCGAAAATATAGGCTCTGAGGGGTTAACTAGGGGTATCGTGTACTAAAGATTAGTACATCGCAAGGGTATGGGGAAAATTACTCAACCGATGAGGTTGATGTAATTAAATTATAGGTTTAAAACAAGGGTTATCCTAATGCCTCTTATCATTTAGTTAATCCTAACTACACGAATGTAGTCTCACTAGCGATCTCGGAATGCATCACAAAACAAGTTCTAAAATCTATTATACTACCGGTACACACACTAAGCATTAAAGATGAATGCTTTTATTCCTAAAGATCTAGGGGCGAACCTCACAGTTTTTGGGTGGAATTTGAGTGGTATACGGTTTTTGTGCTAGTCATATAACTCCTATCCATGAGACGCTTTTCTAAGACTAAAGTTTTACTCGTAAATGCCATAAAAAATTTTAAATTTGGTGCTAAAATTACCCTAACAAATATTTCTCATAGTTTATTACACAATTTACTAAGGACAAAGCAAATCAAGTGAGTGAATAGTTTCTAAGTTCCCGTTTTATTCTTCCTCCCTACACTTAAATTGAACATTGTCCCCAATGTTCCCCGAAAGTATCAACATAATGATAGAGAAAGGTAAAATAAAATAGAGAAACTAATACTCCCCTGATTAGCTCGGTAGGATAAGTGTAGAATCGCGGTTAGATCCTCCTTCAAGAAGAATGAGCAAGTAATAAGTGTTGCTTCCATCATGCACTTCATCTTCTTGTCCAATATAACCTACACACTTTATAAGAAAACGAAGACGAAACCTCGCGTAAAATCGGCGGTAAAAACTATATAAAAACAAAACTACACTAAAAAGAAAATAAATATATAATGCTTGTGGAATAGATTTCTTGAAAATTAAGAATTATGAAAATTTCCAAAAATTACAAATTAGACAGAAACGAAAATCTGTAAACTGTTTCTACATTTCCTGATGCCGTCGGGTGTTAATTCTGACGCCGTTAGGTTGTCCTGGCAGAATGAGTCAGATGCGTTTCCGGAAAGATTCTGGAAAAATTACTTCTTTAAAGACATGGAAAAATTACTGCAAAACATCCATTGTGACTCAATACAAACATTTGACTCTAACAAACACACACATATATATACAATTTCAAAAATTGCTAATCCCATGTTCATATTAGTTCTAAAAAACACATGTGATATTCCCTACACTTATCTTTTTGTAAAATACATTTATATGTATTTAAGACAAAGTTAAAAACAAAATAAAGCATTTTCACAAAATAATATAAACATGAGAATTAACCAATAATGAAAAGATATATAAAACACACAAATTAAAATGAAAAATAACAAACAAGTAAACAAATAAACATGGGTTGCCTCCCAAGAAGCGCTTTTCTTTATTTATGAGTCTTGTAGCTAGACTCGAAGCCATACCACTACGTAATCTCATTATCCAAAACAATATCTTCTTTATTAATTAAGTCATTATTATTGATTTGGTAATGCTTCACACGTCATCCGTTTACCGTGAATTCTCTTCCATCGTTGTCAAGCAACAACAACGGTTCCATCTCTTTTTGCAATTTTCACCGTAAATGGGCCACACACCACTTTGACTTACGTTTTCCCGGGGGTAATATTAATCTTGAATTATACAAAATCACCTTGTCTCCTTCCGCAAACTCTTTAGGACTCTTGATTCATTGGTCATGCCTTTATCCCATTATCATCATTTTCCTCATGATGGTTCCCGTAGGATCTTTCCGTGGCGTAGTTATGCAGATTATGTGTTTATCACGTTTCCACTCTCCTAATTCAATCTCCTTATCTTTGTATCCCTAATCTTCTCCTCCCATTCAACGATTTTTCTCCTAACAATGTTATTGTGAACTTGTGAGTCATGATCATCCCATCTCTTCTCCTTAAACTTCTTAGTATGTCTTGGAACTATAGGTATCCTAACTTTGATTTTACCACTTCTAAGTATCATAACACCCTCACCGCATTTGATTGTTGCTTTGGCGATGGATAAGAAAGGTGTTCCAAAAATGAGAGGCATGTGTTCATCTTCCTCAAAATCCACAATCGCAAAATCCACCGGATAGATGCTACTTGCAACTTTAACCAACACATCCTCCGCTATTCCCAAAGGGTAAACATATGAATGATTGACTAAGGAAAGTCTAAGATTAGTCTTGGTTGGTTTCTCCTTAGTCAATTTGTTATAGATTGATAACGGCATTATGCTTGCATCGGATCCTTAGTCAGCTAAGGCCTTTATATCTACTAAGTTACCAATGCTACGGTATTATGAAGTTCCCGCAGATCTCCTGTTTGTTAGCCACTGGTTTCTTGAGAACTGCCTCGTACAAAGGTCCCATAGGCATAGTATCATATTCATCCTCCTTTATTTCACCTAACAAGGTCTTCCTAAGGGCATCATTGTACCTAAATTTTTTCACTAGGTTAACAATGAGTTTCTTATTGACTTCATGTTTAAGGTAGTGCCCTACAGTCTTAGGTTTATCTAAGTCCTTAGCTTTGCCATTACCATTATTTTTACAATTCGTGATATTCTCTTTAGTCATCGTATCCTTATGCTCAACTACTCCCTCCTTAACACTAGTTTGTTTTGCGATCTCCTCATCACGAACAATGAAAAGGGCGTTAACAAACACAGTGGGGGTAGTATGGTCATCTTTTCTTACTAACACCTTATCGGGAGCTTTCATCTTAGTGTATTCCTTCACTAAGTTCATCATCTCTGTCATCTTCTCCTTCATTTATTCTCTTTGTTTATAAACTTCCTCCTCGAATTTTGCTAACTTCCCCGAATGAGCCGCCATATAATCTCTCATTTGGGTTTTGAAGCTAGGTGAAAGTGGTTGCGGTGAAGAAGAGCGATAGCGTTTTAGGGAAGTGGGGTTTCTCTCGCGACTAGGAAATTCAAAGTAGGGTGTTGCATTACCGGTTGAGGCAGCGAAGTTGACCGGTAATCGAGGAGTTGAAGAAATTGGTTCGGGCACTTTCTTTTGTCGTTCAACTAAATATTGATCCGTTCTTCAAGAGCACAAAGTTGTTTTTCGGAGATGTGAGAAGAACTACAATGTAAAGATATTGCCTTAACCGTGTTATCAGGAGTCTCATGAGAATCATTCCAATTTTCATAAGACTGATAGGCGAGCTCTTCTATGACATTCCATGACTCTTCCGCATTGAGTTCGCTGAGTCTGCCGCCGGCCGCTCGGTCGATGGCTCGCCTTGTGAGGAAATTGACATGATCGTAGAAGATTTGGACTTGAATCCAAAGATCAATGCCATGGTGAGGGACTTTGTGGAGTAAGTCCTTGAATCGAGTCCACACCTCATAAAGGGTTTCACCTTGACGTTGTTGCAACATCAAGATATCATTCCTAAGCTTAGTGGTTCTCCCCGGTGGAAAAAACTGGGCGAGGAAACGGGTAGTGAGATCATCCCAACTTGAGATGGATCCCGCGGGAAGAAGCTCAAGCCAATTACTAGCTTGGTCGCGTAGAGAATTTGAAGAGACGCAACCACGTTGTCTCCCGAGTGGTAGCATCAAGGTAAATTGAATCAACAATTTGTAGGAAATCCTTGAGATGCTGATTTGGATCTTCGGAACGAAGTCCATGGAATGCACATTCGTTTTGCACCAACCGGATGGTGTCGGATCGCAGGGCCGTAGTTTGAGCTAAACGGGGAAGCTCAATGGTGTTCCTATAGCCTTGATGGCTCGGTCTCGAGTATTCACCAAGAGTACGGCCTCTTGGCGGGTCTTGTGGTGGTGGATTTGGTGGTGGTAGTGGATGTTGTGGTGGATTATCACCTTCCATGATGAAAATTGACAAGGTTACGAAAAAATACACGAAGAAGGGGGATAGACTACAAGAAAGCTAATAAAAAGAAAAAGGCTCACTTGATAGGGATCAAGCAAGTGAACCTAATCGAGATAGAAACCTAACTAGCTATTCTATTCCCCGACAAAAACGCTAAAAACTTGATGCGTGGTTTGGGGTTGAAAGACTTCCTTTTTCGCGAGCAAGCTTTACAACCCACTAGGCAGTGTACCTAATCGTTGCAGTGTAGTATGAGCAAGCCCAGGGGGTTGATCGTTCTTTAGGGGAATAGAGATGCTAGTAGAGATGTACGACGAAAAGGTAAGGTGAGGATGATTCTTTTTAGTTTTTTTATATTTTATATGAAAGCGAGTAAAATCTCCGGGTTTGAAGAGTGGGGGTTTGGTAATCTATCAATTAAACTACTGAACAAATTAAATTAAAACTAATTAAAAATAAACAAAGTAAAAGCTATAGATTGTAGGAGTGTGTTCTTATGATAAATAAAAGTGTGTTCACTTAGATTTTCTTACTCGTTAGTTATCTTTTATTGGCCAGTTGAATTGTCACATCCTTGCCCTAATTGATGCATTGTATTCCATGTTAGTCATAGGGTGGTGCCTAATTCCCCAATTCTATGAATTGTAACTCTCCTCTAGAACACCCGGGATCGCCAAGTACCGAGGTATCTCCCCCGAACATCCTATCATCATTAAGCTACAACTCACGAAATAAACACAACGAGAGCCTATAGTGCACAACTTTATACTATTAAAGAAGAGGCTAGATTTCCTTAATCTAACATCTACCAATTAGAATAAGAGATAACCTAACAATAATCAATAATCAGGTTTCATTGGATCTAAGCAAACACTAATTAATTTAGTTATGCATGATATATAAGCAAGAACACAAACAAACAATCAAAACATAGATGAAACATGGTGATAGATTGGATAAACAAACTTATCTTGAAGTGTAAAAGAGGGTTTGGAACCCTAAAATATTGTCCAATTCGGACCTAAACTAGGGTTTGCTCTCCAAAATAATGCACACATAATGCATAAAATTCGAGATCTATATATAGAATTTACAACTGCAACGGCGTCGTCTGATCGCCGTCATTAGGTTTTCGTCTATGCCAAGTCATCACTGGGACGACGTCGGGTAGAAAGTAGTGACGCCGTCTGGGTTGCTCTTGGACGTCGTCTTAGGAAAATCTTGGTCGTTTGGTGTAGAATGAAAGAGTGACGGCCTGCTGAAATAAGGCGTGACGCCGTCACTTGTTAAGACAAAAATAAGTTCTGAGCCGTCGCTTGAGAGTATTTGGAACACCATGTAAGTGACGGCGTCTCCCTTGATCTTGGGACGCCGTCAGGCTTCTGAATTTGCCTTGTTTTCTTTACTTTGTCATTTTCTTCATGTTTTCGCTCTTTTTCGTCCAAATATGTTTCATTCCAGCATTTTGCTTCCAAAAGACCTAAAATGTAAAAAGTAACGATTTTAAGCAGTAACTGTTATAAAATATAACAATTTAGGGCTTAAATGACCCCCTAAAAACGTATGTTTTAAATCCTTATTAATCTATTATTGTCTAGTCCGTTGGGTTGTAAGGTTTAGAGATAAAATCATATGGATTGATAAAGATTAAGTGAAATGAAATAACCGACTGGGTTAGTTTTAAATGATGAGATCTCAGAGAGGTTATAGAGAACAAGTATACGGAGGTTGATGCTGGATTTCAGACCAAGTTTTACTATTTATAGTTTTTCGTCTACCTAAGGTCTACCTATGCACTAACGGGCATTGTACCGGTCGTGTGTAGTGTAGTAATAGGTAAAGCCGAGGTCTTCCCAAGAGCTATGATTGCGGATCTAATCTAAGTTCTAATGCCACTGATTTTAAAGGGGGTTTTATTTGATTAATAATTAAACTAATGAAAATAAAACGAAAGCAAATTAGAAGTGATGAACAATCAGTAGGGAGAAATGTGTTAGCCTAATTACTAATCTTGTTACGCCATAATTAAGTTTTCCTATTGATGTTTCTATCGCTTCATGTGGGGGTAAATGTCACTAGACTCCTCGGGTAAATTCTTCTAGCCTATGTTTCATAGGTTCCTATTGTGTAACCATACGATTGCCAGAGCTCGTGGTTAACCTATGTAGAGTCATTAAATACCAGCTACAATCTAGACTTATTCTAAGAAAACCCGGCCTCTCGGAACTTAGGTTTCCCCTTAACTTCTTAAGCATCACCGTTTGGTAGGTGATCCTATGGTCAATCCGCACACAAGATAGTGGTAGTCCTATGGTCAATTCTACCACTACTCGCAACCTAGTGATCTAGGGTCCGATGGTCAATTCTCCTAGCTTCCTAGATACTACCAAACATTAACACTACCGAAACAAAGGTATCCACGAATAAGTAAAGAAAATAAGCACATAAAGCGATACGAAAACGAGAAAACTAAATCATGGCAATAACAATTTTATAACTAGGCTAACACCAAAGGTGTTTAGCCAATCATATTAAATAATGCAGAAAATTCAATGTCCAATATCATAATGAAAGACATTGAATTAAATACAAATGTTTGATATGAAATACTAAAACTTATATAGTAAATGGCGTGAATTCTCCCTTGGAAATGCTCTGTATGCTTTTGAAAATCGTCCCTCTGGAAGCCCTTTTACGTCCCTTGGTGTTGTGTGTTGGGAATTTATATGAAAATGCAGAAATAGAGCTTATATTTATAGCCTCGTCAAAGTTCGTAACCTTGTGAATTGGTTACGTCGTAACTATCGTATCTCAGACGATCTTATCCATAGTAAAATATTTACGGCGTAACCTTAAGAATGGGTTACGATCGTAAAACTCCCGTAGTGAATTTCATCATTTTTACGCCGTAACCTTTTAAATGGGTTATGACGTAAGTATCATGACCATAAAAATTCTTTTTAAGTCTGGAATTATATACGGCGTAACTATGTTGTGAAGTTACACCGTAATCTTGAATTGCTTTGACTTTGGTCTTCTAGTGTAAATCCTAGTTACGGCATAAGTAGAGTATGAAATTACGCCGTAACTATTCTCTGGCCAGCATACTGATAAGGTTTTAAAATGTACCTTTTTGAGGGGTCGTTTAAGCCCTTATTTGATCACTTTTGTATCCGTTATTACTTAATATCGTTCCTTTTCACTTTTAGGTCTCTTGAAGGCAAATTCTTTGTAATGGCACTTATTTGGACGAAAAGGCGCGGATATCTGAAGAAAATGGCCAAAGTCAAGAATCGAGACACTCAAGTCGCTAAAATACAAGGGACGTCGTCATCGCTTAATCTATGACGCCGTCGGAGGATTTTGTGATGGGACGAAGCCAAAACTCTTATTTTCAAGTGGCGACGTCAAGTTATAAAAGAGTAGGCCATCGCAACTCGACGGCCTAGATTTGATCCGAAGGCGCCGAAGTCAAGAGGACGGCGTCACAAGCATAAGGTGGCGCCGTCGCAAGACTAACGTGGCCAAGACGAAACCCTAATGACGCGATCCGGCGCCACAAAACATAAGGTAACGATCGTCGCATGTGTAATCTTATATATAGAATCCAATTTTTCAAGATTTGTGTGTAGTCTTTTGGAGTAAAACCTAAACCGAACCAAGGTGTCTTGTACAAGTATTTTAGGGTTCCAAACCCTATCTTACATCAAGATAAGTGCTTTACTTCATTAATACAATTATGTCTTTGATTATTTGTGTGTATGCTTGCATGTTCTCCATGTCCGGCTAATTTATTTGTGTGTTTGCTTAGAGAATATGAAACTTAATTATTGAATATTGATTGGTTGTCTCTTATCTTAGTTGATTAATGATCTAGTAATGCGATAGG
The DNA here is from genome assembly GCA_022545495.1 of Chrysanthemum lavandulifolium. Lineage (NCBI taxonomy): Eukaryota > Viridiplantae > Streptophyta > Magnoliopsida > Asterales > Asteraceae > Chrysanthemum > Chrysanthemum lavandulifolium. The sequence goes on from CM040242.1 coordinate 205,462,914, forward strand.
TCATTCGTTGTGTACTTAATGCTTGATTAATCTTTGTGAACCTTAGGTTATAGCACCTTGAGCGGTTGTAAGCTAAACTATCCAAAAAGGCCTTAGAGTTAGAGTTTATGATCCCTAGTGGTATTTTGTAGACGAGACCCTTTGGTAACTTCAAAGAGTTAGGGAGAAACGCATACCCTACAACTTTAGACACACAACACAATTAAGAATAAGGACGTGACAATTCAACCACCAATAGGAGATAATTAATGAGTAGTAAAACCTAAGTAAACACATCTTTAAACTATCATACGAGCACACAATAATTAGACATAAACTACATACACCTTAGATTAGATAATTAGATAAGTAGAGTAATCGGTAGCAATACCAACCCCCAAATCCAAACCCCGAGATTCGTACCTTTCCAATTTCTAAAAAATATAAAAAGATGAAAATAATCTTCCTCAACCCCAACCTTAGCGTAGTAACTTCTCACTAGCATTCCTATTCCCTAGAGAATGATATCAATACCGTGGCTTACCCTAATTACTACACTACAACGATTAGGTTCACCGCCTAGGGTGTTATAAAACTTGCTCGAAGAAAAGGAAGTTCCTTTGACCCCGAACAGCGTGTAGCGTTATCAAGTTTTGGCGCGCTGCGGGAATAGAATAGCTAGTTAGTAGTCTACATCGTTTAGGTTTCTTTGCTTGATTCCTATCAAGTAAATTTTTTCTCATTTTTAGCTTTCTCATAGTCTATCCCCCTTCTTCGTGACCTTTGTTCGTAACCCCATCACTTTTCATCATGGAAGGTGATAACCAACCACCATTCATCAACCTACCACCAAATGACCCGCCAAGAGCCCGTACTCTTGGTGAATACTCGAGACCAAGCCACCTAGGCTATAGGAACACCATTGAGCTTCCCGACCAAGCCCAAACTATGGCCTGCGATCCGACACCATCCGGTTGGTGCAAAGCGGATGAGCATTCCATGGACTTCGTTAGAAGATCCAAATCGACATCTAAGGATTTCCTTAAAATTGTCGATTCCATCGACCTTGATGCTACTACTCGGGAGACCACGCGCTGCGTCTCTTCCAATTCTCTCTACGGGACCAAGCTAGTAATTGGCTTGAGCGACTTCCCGCCGGTTCCATCTCAAGTTGGGATGATCTCACCTCTCGTTTCCTTGATCAATTTTTCCCACCGGGGAGAACCACTAAGCTTAGGAATGACATCTTGATGTTCCAACAACGTCAAGGTGAATCTCTCTACGAAGCATGGACTCGATTCAAGGACTTACTCCATAAAGTCCCTCATCACGGCATTGATCTTTGGCTCCAAGTCCAAATCTTTTATGATCATGTCAACTTCCCCACCAAGCGATCCATTGACCATGCGGCCGGTGGAAAACTTAGTGATCTCACCGCGGAAGAATCATGGGGTATAATAGAGGACCTTGCTCTCTATGACAACGAAAGTTGGAATGACCCCCGTGAGTTGCCCAAAACCGTTAAGGCAATCTCCTTGCCTCCCATTGACTCACAATCTTCCGACCGTAGGATGATCGAACTTGAAGATCAAGTTAAATTCCTAATGAGTTCCTACGAAAACCCTAAGTCTTCACGCCATGTGAACAAAGTTTCTTCCTCGTGTGAGCCGTTTTATGATCCTCATAACACGCGCACTTGCACCCGATCTCCCGAACATGCTTCCGTTGACTACGCATCCTCCCGTACTAATGGAGCGGAGGAAGATTCTACAATACCCGGACCTAGGAATTTCAATGAAACCCGAGAAGCATGGAAGGGCAAGCCCGACTTCATTGGGGACAAACCAAAGAATTCACTTCAATGATTTTCATGGCCCCATCCCACGGTCCTAACCAACAAAACATCGAAGGGATGTTGCAAAACCTAGTTGCAACACAAGAAGCCCAAATAGCTAAGCTCTCGGACCGCTTTAACCAACAACAAGCCGAAATGGATAGGAAGATAGATAACCTTTTGAAAGCCATGACCAATAGTGATAGGAAGGTTAATGCTTTCTCAACTCCCGAGCCTTCCGGTGTAGAGATTAAGGACCCTAGTAAGTTAGCTAAGCATGTCCAATTCGTCAATACCATCGCCTTAGTGAAACCTAATAGAACCAATGACGAAGAGGACCATACACTCGAGAATAATGAAACAACCGAGGAAGTAGATGAAGTAGGTAATGACTATTTCAATAGGTTTCCTACGAAAGATGAGCTATCTCGCCACCCTCACTTAGTGCGTGACCTCCGTCACATGTATGTTAGGAAAAGTCCTAGAATCAAGTTTGGGAACCCTTGGAATCTTAACATACCATGTTGCATAGGACACCTTTTCGTGGCAAAGGCATACATTGATCGCAAATCCCCAATCAACATAATGACTAGCAGCTACTACAATTGGGTAATGAAGAAGCCTATTCCAACTAGGCAAGACCCCGATAATCCTAGGGTTATGTGCAATTTTCTTGGTAGAGTTAAGGGATTGCCCGTTTATGTAGGTAGTTTCACGTTTGCTACGGACTTCATAGTTGTGGATGATATTAGCACGGCCATAGACCCTAGCTTGTCCCACGTTATTCTAGGAAAACCTTTCATAGAAAACACCGGGATGACTTATGATCCTTCATTAGGAATAGTGCGATTCAAGGATGAGAACGACGACATAGCTTACCAAATGCCATTTAAGATTGAAAAGTTTTCATCACTCTCTAATGATGAAAAGGAACTTAAACTATCGGTCTATTATAGGAATGAGGAGGATAAGGAAAAAGGAGTAGATTATGTTATGGCTAAGATTTTCGGATTCTATAAGGATTGCTTGAACTTAGGACCGAAATATAGAACCGAATGGGGAGAAGACGAACTCTTAGAAAGGTGCATCATAGGGCACTTCTACAACATGGAATCCCCCGATAGAGACAGTCATGAGGAAGGAGATGACGGTAATGAAGTCACGTAGGGGCACGACTACGAGTCTAGCTACAAGACTCTTAAATAAAGAAAAGCGCTTCGTGGGAGGCAACCCATGCTTAATTGTTTGCTTGTTAGTGTCGTATATCTTTTATTGATTGTTTATTCTCATGTTTAAATTTGTAAAAATGCTTTATTTTGTTTTTACCCTCGTCTTAATTGCATATAAAGGTATTTTACATAAAGGATAAGTGTATGGAGGATTACACACGTTTTCAAAAGAAACGTAAACATGAGAATAACAATTCATTAAAAGATATATATGTTTGTTTGTTCGAGTCAAATGCTTGTATCGAGTCATAATGGATGTTTTGCGTAAAATTTTCCGAAAATCGCACCGCTTTTTGTCGGGATAACTTTGACGGCGTCAGATTGCAACCGACGGTGTCGGAAGGAGTAAAACATCGATTACTTTTTCTCGTTTTCGAGCTACTTATAAATTTTTGGAATTTTCCGGTCTTAATTTTCCGTAAATTATGTAAACATCCATTCCACAAGCATTATATCCTAGTTTAGTAGAGTCTTATATATATTATTACCGCCGATTTTACGTGAAGGTTTCGTTTGTTTTCTTCGAATGCGTGTTTTATTTATCAAGAAGAAGAAACAAAAGATTGGAAGGAGCTTTTCACGCATACATTTTTCTTGGAAAGGATTTAACCACTACTTCACACACGGATCCTACCGAGCTAATCGAGGAGTACTAGTTTCTTTTGTTTTAAATTACCTTCCATTATCATAACTTTGATACTTTGGGAACATTGGGGACAATGTTCGGTTTAAGTGTAGGGAGGGAAAATAAAGCGGAACTTTGAAACTATGCTTATCCTGATTATTTGCTTTGTCCAATTGTATTTGTGTAATAAACCATGAGAAAATGTCGGTTAGGGTAATTTTGGCACCAAATTTGAAATTTTTCATGACATATAGGTGGGCCATTAGTCTTAACAAAAGCGTCTCACGGATAGGAAGTTGCATGACTAGCACAAAACCCGTTACCACCTAAATTCCACCAAAATGTGAGGATCGCCTTAGATTAGTAGGAATTAAAGCATTCATCTTCAATGCTTAAGAGTGTGAACGGTAGTATAATAGATTCTAGAACTTGTTTTGTGATGCATTCCGAGATCGCAAGTAAGACTACACTTGTGTAGTTAGGAATAACTAAATGATAAGAGGCATTAGGATAACCCTTGTTTGATACCCGTAATATAATTACTTCTTCCACATCGGTTGAGTAATTCCCCCACACCCTTTGCGTTGTACTCATCTTTAGTACACGATACTCCTAGTTAACCCCTCAGAGCCTATCCTTTTCGCGGTTCTCGTGATGTTTCGGATTTTCAGGAATATCAATGAAGAGCATTGTTTACACCCCACCCCCAAATATACACCCAAATCGCCTTAGCCTACCTTGCATGCACTCACTTTTAGTGCATTATTGTTATCACCCTAAACCCTTTGTTCAATTATCTAGTTGCTTGCATGAGTTGCTAAGTCGAGTCATATCCTTTGTACACAGTTTTGGGACGATTGGGATTCATGGGAAAAAGTTAAAGTTTAATAAATGATTTGAAGGGAACGTTAAATTCCCCTATTTGCGTAATAACGTACCCCAAGTGTTTTGATATTTTCAATTCGGGTCAAATTAGTGTTAGAGTAATAAAAACTCAAGTGTAGGGATGTGCCTATAAATCCCTATCATTTTGATGTTACCGTAGAGGATGGTAGAGTAAAAGTGTATGAAAAAAAAAAAAAAAAAAAAAAACGGGCTACCATCCTACATCTATCCTTTAAATTTATGTTTGTTTGTTTCAGTTATTTAGAGTTTAGAGTGTCGAGTCTTGGCTTAGCAACACCATTCTTCGTATGTTTGCAACATAAGAGATTTTTGACTTGCTACCACTAAATAGCCTATCCCACCAAACCCTTTGATTCCCTACCGTAAGCCTAACATTACAACCCTTTAAAGACCTCTTTGATAGTCTTTCCTAGGTGCTTACGCCAAAGCGATGGAGGTTTGATCTATTCTCAAGCCTATGGTAATCTATGTACTAGGACCGGTTAATGAGTGTTTATCTTCCATTTCCAACTTGTTATATTTCATATACACCGAGAGAGATGTGAGTATCCAAACACCCTATGTGAGGTGCTAGTATGTAATTTCCGTGCTTGTTATGACTTTTATGGGCTTATGCGTTGTGGACTGTCTTAAACCAATGCTTCATGACCCCTAACTTATAAATTAATTGGCTAAAGCACATTTGCTTGAGGACAAGCAAATACCAAGTGTAGGGATATTTGATAAGGTTTTAAAATGTACCTTTTGAGGGTCGTTTAAGCCCTTATTTGATCACTTTGTATCCGTTATTACTTAATATCGTTCCTTTTCACTTTTAGGTCTCTTGAAGGCAAATTCTTTGTAATGGCACTTATTTGGACGAAAAGGCGCGGATATATGAAGAAAATGGCCAAAGTCAAGAATCGAGACACTCAAGTCGCTAAAATACAAGGGACGGGCGCCATCGCTTAATCGCGACGCCGTCGGAGGATTTTGTAACGGACGAAGCCAAAACTCTTATTTTCAAGTGACGTCAAGTTATAAAAGAGTAGTCCGTCGCAACTCGCACGGCCTAGATTTGATCCGAGACGGCCGAAGTCAAGAGGACGGCGTCACAAGCATAAGGTAGCGCGTCGCAAGACTAACGTGCCAAGACGAAACCCTAATGACGGCGATCCGACGGCGTCACAAAACATAAGGTGGCCCGTCGCATGTGTAATCTTATATATAGAATCCAAATTTTAAGTATTTGTGTGTAGTCTTTGGAGTAAAAACCTAAACCGAACCAAGGCTGTCTTGTACAAGATTTTAGGGTTCAAACCCTATCTTACATCAAGATAAGTGCTTTACTTCATTAATACAATTATGTCTTTGATTATTTGTGTGTATGCTTGCATGTTCTCCATGTCCGCTAATTTATTTGTGTGTTTGCTTAGGAATATGAAACTTAATTATTGAATATTGATTGGTTGTCTCTTATCTTAGTTGATTAATGATCTAGTAATGCGATAGGTCATTCGTTGTGTACTTAATGCTTGATTAATCTTTGTGAACCTTAGGTTATAGCACCTTGAGCGGTTGTAAGCTAAACTATCCAAAGAGGCCTTAGAGTTAGAGTTTATGATCCTAGTGGTATTTTGTAGACGAGACCCTTTGGTAACTTCAAAGAGTTAGGAGAAACGATACCCTACAACTTTAGACACACAACGCAATTAAGAATAAGGACGTGACAATTCAACCACCAATAGGAGATAATTAAGGAGTAGTAAAACCTAAGTAAACACATCTTTAAACTATCATACGAGCACAAAATAATTAGACATAGACTACATACACCTTAGATTATATAATTAGATAAGTAGAGTAATCGGTAGCAATACCAACCCCAAATCCAAACCCCGAGATTCGTACCTTTCCAATTTCTAAAAAATATAAAAAGATAAAAATAATCTTCCTCAACCCCAACCTTAGCGTAGTAACTTCTCACTAGCATTCCTATTCCCTAGAGAACGATATCAATACCGTGGCTTACCCTAATTACTACACTACAACGATTAGGTTCACTTTGCTAGGGTGTTATAAAACTTGCTCGAAGAAAAGGAAGTTCCTTTGACCCCGAACGACGCGTGTAGCGTTATCACATACTCTTGTATATTTACTTTAATAACCTTTCAAATTTGCGTCTCTTTGTTCATATGCTCATTAATGATCTGAAAATGATCAATTAAGAAATAAGAGTATATTTGCAAGTAAAACAATACAAATGATGAGCATATTAAGGGGAAATTGACACTAAGATATTAGGACTATTTGATGTTATCAAATATCCCCCCACTTGAACTCTACTTGCCTTCAAGTAGACCTTATTAGAATCATTCTTAAAAAGATATATCCCAAGTGACTTGGAAAATATGAGTTTAAAAACTTCCTATGATAGAATTTATCAAAGTCGAACACCTCATGAAACGGGAACAAAACACTCATACTCTCTCTATTCTAAGTGTCAATTTCAGGGTGGTCACTCATTGTACAGACATAGTATGTATTTTATCATTGGCTTAGCGGTTACACAAATCTCCACCACTAGAGCTAAGTTCAAGATAATCCTAAAAGGGTACGTTGGGTGAACAAACTTAATAGGCTAGGGTGAATTGTCATTACTAACGTGCCACGACGAAGGGGACAAATACCATCGATACATGACCAAACCCATGGCCAAGACACCAATGACTGCTCACTCCCTCACCTAAGCATGATTCTTGACTAAAGAGTATGATAAGACATGGGATGCACATAAATGGTGAAAAATAAAATAACAAGCAAATAGTCTTAGCTCACAACCAAGTCGTTGCCGCCAATCGTCCATCCAAAATCCAAGCTTCAAGACGTGGCGGATCATAATGTAACAAGTTAGTGTGCCATAAGTAGATGTCATGTAATGATGTGCACACTAACTTGGTCTTCAACCAACTCATGTCTTCAAATGAATGCAACCGAGGTAAACTCCTCGATACTAGTCAAATAAGCTTTTAAGGATTGGTGCTTATAATGTTTGCACTATCCTTTTATGATAAACAATAAACTATTTTTTTCATAACTACAAATAAATAAATAATTCATCCCCCCAGTTGAGATGAATCATATATGAGGAATATGAGGGGTCTTCAATGATCTTAAAAAATATGTCTTCTATGTAGGCGTGATTCATGAATCTCTCTACCCGAACCTAAAACTTAGGCAAACGACAACTTCTTAATCATAAACCAAGACTATATGGTAGGCTAAGGCAAATAGGTGTAACGAAACAATACAAAATATGGGTTAAGAAATGAAAAGAATTGCTCGAAAGGGTGTAACTAAGGGTATTTTGCACTAAAGGTTAGTGCAACAAAAGGGTTTACACGGGGGTCGAAAAGTCGAGGTGACTAATCGATAAACACACTCAATAATACACATATGGGTTATTTGGTGTTAATTCTAAAACATTGCCTTCTCGAACTATCCCTCCCAAGTATATAAAGCTAACTCGACACACTACTCGTCCATGGTCTCAAAATGATGTAAATGCCAAGTTCTAAAGTTTACAATACTACCAACACACTCAATATTTGGTGGATTTGAGTAATGTGATGAAAATGAAAGGCTAAACTTTACCAATGAAATAAAGGGTTATAGTGTGTTCGGTTAAGGTCTATTCTAGTTCGCTTAAGAAAAACATGTCAACAAATTTTCAAAATGGCATAATTTTTCAAAGTAAACTAGAAAATGGGCAAACAAAGTTCAAGTTATAATTCTACACCCGTCCCCCCATTTGAAATGTACAAAGTCCATTTTGTACGTAAATATGTAATAGTAAAAAGAGAGAAAAGTAGAATTGAAACGAGAACTCCCGTGAAATTTGCTTCAAAAATGGCAGAAGGTCCACGTTGAAAAGACGTGCCTTTACTTCGCCTCCATGAGCAAACTTCAAATTCCTGAAATAACGACACTACCAACAAGCATAAAACTAAAAAAAATAAAAAATAAAAATAAAAATAAAAACAAATACAAACCTGCACTTTATTTGTTATTGGTTCACTTTCGTAAAAATAATGAACAAAAATCTCTTCATATAAAAAGGGTGTGTTATTGGTTCATTTTTGTAATTCTTTTTTTAAAGAAATAAAGAATACAATAAAAAAAATACATTGGAGCTAGAAGACGAAAAAAGTTTAATGACCCCATCAGGGTATCAAGAAAACCTACATATCTTATGAGGATTTTGTGAAATATTATGCCTAAAGGTTTCGATTAATGTATCAAAAATCAATTCCTTAAAACAAACAACTTGTATTACTTTGAAAATATTTCCACACAACAAACACACCCAAAGTGATTTGCACAATTTGTTTTTTTTTTTTTTTTTTGTTTTTTTTGTAAAGGTGGCAAAATAGGTGGGTCAGGTCGGGTTTGGGTCACGGGTCTAGATGGGTTTGGGTTTATACGTGTCCTGGTCTAGATGGGGCTTATAGAAACATGGGTCTAACAGGGTACGACTCTAGATGTGTTTTGGTCCGGTCGACAATAATATTTTATTGTTATTTTTTTTAATAAAAGATGAAAAAGCGGAAAAAAGGAAAAATTGGCTCGCTAGACCCGTTGGGTAATCATTATATAATTACATTTTTTTATCAAAACCTAATAATACTTATCCATAATAATTAGGGAGACCCAACTATAGTCCCACCCATATTAGATATTACCCAACTAGACTTTTGTTTAACCAATGGATCTCAAAAGGGTCAAATCTAGTCTTTTATTTGTTTATATAGGAAAGCTCGAGTTTGGTTCGTATACATAGCTTAGATTTACGTCTCTTGATAACTAAAGGTTGTTAATTTACTATTTCGCCCGTCACTTATTGGAATGTACGTGTGATGACGTTTTCTCCGAGCTAAGGTTTTGTTTCTTTTTTTTATCAAAGCACTTTCTTGCCATTTTTTTCTGTAGGCAGGCAAATAAAAAAAAATAAGTTCATTTTTTTTTCTAGACATAAGAAAGAAGAATCATTTCTTTTTACTTCAATATTTCAATTCATGTCCTTTTTTTCACTTCCATAAAAAAAACCTAATCCTCATTCATTCATATCTTCTCATTCATCACCTCTACCTCCCACCATTCACCATCTCAACCGCTACCTGCCACCACGCAGCCGCCACCACTCATCACTCAGCCATCACCAACCACCCTTATTAAGTTATTAGCCGCCGTCGGCCATCTATTGAAGAACAATAAGAGATTGTAAACAAATAATATTTTTTTATTCTTCATAAAATCACTTTATACCGCCTCTTAGAGAGCTCGGTGTGGAGGTCTAACAATGCGTGATAACGAAGAAATCACTTTACGCCGTAACCAGCTTTTCCAGAGCAAATTACGAAGAAATGGATGTTACGGCGTAACTCTTAACTTAAGTTACGCCGTAACAAGATCTGGCCTATAAATACCGCCCAAATTCCATCATTTCTAATCATCCACTTCGCACAAAAATTCAGAGAACGTGAGTAGAAGGTTGAAGGCAGATCTTAGGGAGCATACGGAGCCATCTCCAAGGGAGAAATCACTCCCCTATGATAAGCATTAGCATTTTATCATTTCTTTACTTTCAATTCATGTATTTCGTAATGTTAAACATTAAATCGATTGTTTTAGTTAATATGAACGGCTAAGCACCTCTGGTGCTAGCCTAGTTATGATTCCTTAATTGTTTTTTTATGTTTACATTGCTTCCGTATAATTGTTTCTAGTGTATGCATGCATAGTTTGTTGGTAGCTACCCTCGTTTTGGTAGTTTTGAATGGCGGTAGTGGCTAGTTACTTAGGATATATGACCAACTGACCCTAAGTAGTTAGACTAAGTGCGAAGGGTAAGAATTGACCAACTGACGACCCTTCTTCGCTTGTGCGATTTGACCAACTGATCACCTACCGTTTAGATGAAGTTAAGAAGTTAGGGATGAGTGTTTAAGATGCTAGCGCCCGGGCACTCATTGTTACAAATCTTGCATGTAGTGGTACTTAATGACTTGGCTTAGGGACTAAAACAATTGGACTTTCAACGGGTCACCGCGATCTCCTGTGGAAACCTTTGTCGATAGGTTTGGACGAATCGACCAAATGTTGTCCTAGCGACTTTTACCCCACTGAAGCAATTGGAAATAATTAAACGTGAACTTAACATGTTAGGATGACTACCTAGGTTATCACACTTCTTCTCTATTGATCACAACCCTTGCCTTTACTTGCCATCTTTTATTTTCTTTAGTTTTAATTAATCATTTCATCCTTAAAACCTATTAAAATATGTGACAGCTAGACTTAGTTTAAATCCACACACATAGCTCTTGGGACGACCTCTGTTTTACCGAAATAGTACACTACACACGACCGGGTACACTGCCCGTTATTGCATTAGGGTAGACCATAGGTATAATGAGACAATATAAATATTAAAGCACAGTCAAGAAACTCGTGATCAAGTTTTTGGCGCATTGCACGGGAGTTATATTAGGATTTTATTTAAGTCTTTCATTTTGTTTTAAATTTTCTCAAATTTTCACGATCTCTTTCAAGTTTCGGTACCATTGAAGTTGTTAACATTGATGACCTCACTCTTGAGGAATATTTGGCGTTGACAAGAGAAGAACAAGGGTCGGGGCTAGTAAGACCATGATTGGAGCTAATGTCCGCTTCGAGATTAAAGATCAATTTATGAGGAGCTTCGTGCTAACCCTTTTCGTGAAACAGGACTAAGATGCGTATGAGCACGTTGAGAATGTCTTGTACATCGCAAGCCTTTCAACATTCCGGGTGTGTCTCATGACGCTGTTATGCTAAAGGTATTCCCCATGACTCTTACTCGGGGAGCACGAAAATGGTTCGAAAGATTGCCCGCCGGGGCAGTTGATACATGGGCTCTACTAAAAAAGCACTTCATCCAAAGATATTGTCCTCCGTCAAAGATATCTAATCAGCTCATGGAGATTCATAATTTCAAGCAAGATGACGATGAAACGTTGTATCAAGCATGGGATAGATACAACGATCTCCTCTACAAATGTCCTACACATGATCTAAACAACCAGCAAAAGGTCAACATCTTTTACAAGGGGCTTAACGTAACTACAAGACAGATGTTGGACTACCAAGGACCAATTCCGAGCATGACTGATGAGTGTGTAAATACTCATCATTTTTGTACAAAATAAACTGCAAAATCATCTGAAAACACTCAGAAACACATCAAAATGATCAAAATATCACAAATCGTTGTTTTATGTGTTTTAAATACAAAATTTCAAAATCGATGAAAACATATCAAATTTGCAAAATTGCGCTTTAGTCCCCAAGTTTCAAAAATTGTCAAAAATAGTCCCCGAGCCAAAATTTCAAAAGAAAAGTCACCAAAGGTCTTTTAAAATCATAAATTGTCATATTTAGTCCTTTGGTGGAAAATCTAAAAGTTTTGAGAAAATTACGCTTTGGTCCCCGAGCTTTTAAATTGGTCAAAATTAGTCCTTGAATTTCAAAAGTGTCAAAATTGACCCTTGGATTAGTAAAGTTGGCAAAACCAGGTCCTTGGATTACATCTTCATAACTTACATGATTGGTCCCTTGGTTTCAAAGAATTGCAAAAGAGGTCCTTGTGTTTATATTACAAACCAACCGGACCCTAATTAAATATCCAAGCCCAATCCTAAACACCTTGGCCCAATCCACTTATTACCCAACCCGGTCCAATCCCATGACCCGACAACCCAAACCCAACATTTAAATAATCATACCCGCCCCCCTATAACTTTGTTTTCCCGGCTGTGATTGCCTGCAATCCCCACACCTTTGTCCTCCATCTCCCACACCTCCTACACCAAATTTCTACGACTCATTGTCCCTCCAACATCTACACTCCATCTCTCCAACAAAGTTAAAACAACTTTTTCCGCCAAAACACAATAAACGGCTTAGATGATCCCAAGCTATCCAAGGGCTCAAATAAAAAGTGGGATTTTGTCGAGAGAAGAAAGAGAGAGAAGCAAAGAGAGAGCAAAGACAGAGAAGAAAAAATGGATATAAAAGCTCAAGTTATTGTCGGGAGAGTAGTTAGTTTTTTGTTTAGTTTTTAAGCTTTTATTCTCTTCTCAGTAGCTATTTACCATTTTGTAATCAGTTTCAGTTTTTTTTAAGTTCACAAGTGTATTTCAAGTTTTTATCAATACAAAGCATTTTAATTTCTCAATTTGTTAACTAGTCGTTTATGTTCTAATATGTTTGTTACTATTGCTTAAGGCTTAATTCATAAGTCCAAACCGTTTTTAGCTTGTTCCTCTTTTAATTCAAAGATATAAAAAATTACAGATAAATACATTTGAAAAAAAATAAAAAATATGCTTACAGCTCTTATAAGCTCATTTTAACTTTGTGCTACTGTTTCATTAAACTCACATAAGCTCATTATAGCTTATTGTGAGTTCTTATTCTGTTTCCAAAGCCATTTATATCAAATCTCTAAATCGGTCAACAAAAGTCAACCTGGAAGGAGTTTTGGTCTAGCAACCATAGAAATGAGAATTGGTAGATTCAGAATGGTCTTGGATTGAATTGGTTTAAACAGGAAGTGTTACTCGAATTAAGCTTCAATTGAAATGGACAACTTGTGAGTTTTGTTTCTATAGACGTAATTAGTGAACATCGTTTGCTTGAGTTTGTATCTGTGGTAGGTTAGTTTTATTTGTTAATTGTCGTTGTTAGGTCATATTAATTCAAAGATAGATGTTGGCATAGGGTAGATAATTTGTTAGGAAGAATTTTTGCAAAACAGTAGGTTTGAGCTCATATCAATGAGTTTAACCTGTGTTTGGTTTAAGCTGACATTTGGGTTTACAGGACTCAATAGTGGTTAGGTTCAGTTCACTAAGATTCCCTTAGGCATATTAGAAGCATTAGAGTCACTCATGTGCACATTACATTAGTCAAAGTCAAAATTGCAGTTCATACTGATTTAATCTTTACAACAGTTGGAATTCAGTAGTCAATAGCTTAATCTAGGCTTAGAATTTGTTATATCAGCTTATTTGAGTCTCACCCTAGCCTAATACATCAATCGCAGCTCATACATTGGGATTAAAACTCATAGAAGTCAACTTTTCATTTTGTAATAAAAGTCAAAAGTGCCATTAAGTCGGCCCGATCTCGCCAGAGAGGTCTCAAGGTTTCAATATAGGTGATCATGACCGAATTTTTGTCTAGATGGTCTCGTTGGTGGACTAGAAGGTGCTAATTCTTTTTGACTACACTTATCAAATAAGCTAGTATAGTAGCTGCAAGTAGGGGTAAAAGTCGCTTTTAGCTTATGAGATGAGCATAGTTTCACAGATTTTCTTAGAACTTGCAGATTCCCCACAAGCTCATAAGAGCTTGTGAGGAGTCGATTTTGGTCTACCAGACCTTGCTAGGTCTTCTTGAGGTTGTGACATCTGCTTTTAGGATTTTGCCTATTTCAATAGCTTATTTTTAAGCTACAAGTTGGACACATAAAACTGCTTTGGTTTCTTAAGTTTCATACAACCAAATCCTTGTGCCTGGCTTTCCAGAGGTTTAGAGTAGCTAAATTGGGTTGCTTCATAGTGGTTTTAGTATAATATAGGTTCTGTGATCATTTGGTTCAACTATACAGCTTCTAGCTTATTTTGAATTGCTTATTTATAAGCCATTTCATTACAGAACTAGATTCCTACACACAAGCCCTAGTTTTTATATTTTTCTCTGCTTTAGAATAATATTTTAGATTTTCCCTGAAATTTTCATAATTTTTAGACACTGTTTAGTATTTTTCTTATTTAAATTCAGTTTTTAATCATTTTTAAATAGCTTTTAATACAAAAAATTAAGAAAAGCTTCAAAAAAATAATTTTTCTATTTTCTTAAGTTAAGATAAATATAAAAAGAGAAAAAAATATTTTTCTAGATTTTTCTTAGTTAAATTTGTATTTTTAAATATTTTAATTAGTTTTAAATAGTTTTAATTCCTAGAAAATTCAAAAATAATCGAAAAATACAAAATAGTTTTGAAAATTTAGTTTGTTATTTTAGACTTTTCTAAGTCTTAATTTTATTTTTCAAGCTTTATTTCCTATTTTCTTTCATTTTAGGTTATTATTAATTAGTTAAAAATAGTTTTTAATTAATAATAATTAGATAATTAGTTATAAAATAATTTTCTTTTTCTAATAAATTCCTTATATCATTAGGATTGTAAAATGTATTTTTCATATTTTTAGGATTTATCTTGTGTAATTTTCACGCTTTTATTCAAGGCTTACGTAACTTTTATTTAAACGTAAGTTTTAGTTTTAATTTTTAAACGCTCATCATTTTAAAAATAGTGATAGCGTTTATTTAATATTTTTATCTTTTAATTTCCTTTAATTTTCATTTTAGCCCTTGTAGTTTATGTCCTTTTCCGTAGTTATAATAATTCCAAATTTCTTCCGTCTAAATCTCCGATCACTATACGCGAGGTGATCCATTGCACAATCACCGACATAACGACCGGGAAACATTGTACTCCTCGGATCTTCATTGATTTCGTGCTTTGTCGTTTTAAGTTTTCTTACGCTTGCGTGAGAGAACTTGACAGTTTTTACAAGATCAAATTTTTGCGCCACGCCGGGAGTTGTCTTGATAATCTTACGCCTAGCGATTAGTGATTTGGATATTCACTCTTTGTTCATACCATCCATCCGTATATGTTTATATTTTCTTATCCAAAAATCCAAAATATTCTTCTCATTCCTCTTATTCGTTAATTCTATTTCTCTTACCCTTTTGCCGCTTAATTCTATTCTTCATATCCTCTCAACCATTTGATTCTCTTCTTAATCCTCTATATGTTTAATTCTTATGTCGACATTCGCCAACTTCATCGCCGAAATGTGTGTGAGCGGTGTGGAGGGCCTAGTTCAAGCTTAATTTTGCAATTGCATAATTATCCATCATAAATTCTTTTCAAAGTTATTTCGACCACCCGCCACAACCCGAAATACATTCTAATCTTGACAAACCAGTTCAAACATCTGAGCTACCCTAAGCACCCAACGAGGATTACGAGGACACTTTCTTTGAAGATAGAGCCCGTAATCTAATCGAACAAAGTCAAGCCGATGAAAAAGGTCAAGAATTAGAATTGATTACGATGAACCCGCTCAAACACCGGTGATTAGCAAGAATGACTTGCCTAATCTTCACGTTTCTCAAGAACCGTAACCGGAGACCATAACGGAAGTGGTGGAAATTGCTAGCTCTCGAGCACACCACTTGTCCCACCTCCCGATTTTTCAAAATGTTCTTCGAGACTTGATAGTCATTCGTGATCACCATGTTGGTTTTGATGATTCTTTGAATAAACCGATTCTCTTCATAATTCTCAAATGCAATCGCTTATTCCTTGTGTCGGTTGTGGTGAGCCTCTATGGTTCACCCGTCGTTGGTGCACGTGTGTACAATGTGGTAATTATATTCATAACGGAGTTGTTTGTTTTGTGGTTCAAGGAATTCATTTGATTATGATCCTAATCGAACTCATTTAACGACTCCTCAAACTTTTCCAATTACCCACCCCACCGACTTATCTTCATACAATCAACACTTGCTGTGAATTTTGTGGAGGTCCTCACCAAGGATTTGAGTGTCAATCCGAAACACGTTTGTCTATGAACAGCTTTTCCAAATGATGCTCGTAACTTTGGATATGACCAAAATCCATATGATTCACTGTCAAACTCAACAGTTTCATGTTGTGAGTACGTGGAGGTCCCCATTTCACTCGATTGTCAAACAGGAATCCATTTCCTTGTTACAATCATGACTCTCACATGTTTGAAAATTTCCAACCTCCACAAAGACCATACGGTTCAAACTCCATCCGAGCCGTTGTCTCATGAAAACTCCTGTGATCTTGAAACCGCAATGAAAACACTTGAGGATATGATTAGTAACTTTAAGAATCAAGTGAGTGGTGAAAAGACCATAGGAGAATTGTTGGTCAAGAACGAGAGGCTCGCAAGTCTAGGGAAGAATCATTAATCCTAGAGCAAGCGGCCTAAGACGCTCCCAATTTCTCAAGGCAAGACTTTATGACGATGACGAGGAGGGTTTTATCCTTTAAAAGTAATATTTCTCAACCCCTCGGCCATTGATATTCCAAAGCTGAGATTCCATCTCAAACAACCGCTATCACACCCGAGATTCACACTCACTCTCTTATTATGGGGACGAGCATCTCGACACTTTGTTCTCGAAAAGGAATCGGACTAATTCATAAAGTCTAGTGTTGAGGACCTTGTCCCAATCCCAAGAGAGTCACAGGAATTCTTGATCATGTGTGTGACATCCTCCTCCTCTTGTCTTCCCAAAAGATCATGTTGAGATGTTCTCCGATTCGA
Source organism: Chrysanthemum lavandulifolium (assembly GCA_022545495.1). Lineage (NCBI taxonomy): Eukaryota > Viridiplantae > Streptophyta > Magnoliopsida > Asterales > Asteraceae > Chrysanthemum > Chrysanthemum lavandulifolium. Next base: position 205,479,945 of record CM040242.1, read on the forward strand.
TGATGATGATTCGTTATCTTGCGGAGACATCATTTATGTGGAAGATTCACCTTCCGAGCTTGTTAGCTTAGAAGAAGAGAATGATGAAGTTACCGACATCGAAATCAAAGATGAAGCTCTTCGAGCAACATTATTGAATGTCGGCCTTCTCATTTCTAAAATCGAGGCTTTCAAAGAGAAACCTATTTCAACCCCTACCCCATTAAGGGTAGTGACATTCTTCCGATGATTCTAATCCGTAAATGAAAGCCTGCTGTTTTGATAATATGGGAGAGAAGATTAGTGGCGGCACCACTTCTCATTCTCATAATTCTCTCCTCGATCATGAATCATTTACTTTTGAGGAGTTCGCCATGAACTCACTCATGTCAATCTCGAATATGATTCATTCACTTTTGAGGAGTTCTCCGTGAACTCACTCATATCATATCTCGCTGGAGTATGATAAATTTACTTTGATCTAGACACTCCAGAATTGTCTTGATCACATAAGCTTAAATGATGAGATTCATAATCCTCGAAATTATGGATCCTCCTATAGATGAAGATGAGTTAGTCATGATGTTTATCATGATTTTCATCTCTTCTTCACCTATCCCGTGACTTCTCTGCTCTTCACTCCTTCGGAATGAAGACATTATCTTTGATCCCGCATTTCCATATATCATTTTTGAGCCGGTTCTATGTATATCTCATCGGTGTGGAACTTTCACGTGCTTCAAATGTTTGTCCAAACATCTTGAGTGAAAGTCCGATGGAGATTGTTTCTTCCACTTTGCTTCCCATGAACCAATGAATTGGGTCGAGTCAAGCTAGCGACTGAAATCAAAACAAGAGACACACCATATGGGTTTTCACCCATATTTCGACTTCTTACCCCTTTCTACCACTCTAAGTGTGGGGTGATGCCCCACATGTTTAAAAAAAAAAAAAAAAAAAATCTTTTAAAATAATGGCCGTAGTATTTCCCTTTTACGTTTTTGTTTCGCATAACTGCGGTACTTTGAATATTGAGGGCAATATTCATTTCTAAGTGTGGGGGAATTCTCACTAATTTTATCATATAATTATACCAATTCCCCATTTTGGCCAAAATTTTTTTGGAGTAAGTGTTTTACACTTTCTCATTTGGTTATCATCCGCCATGTTTGATAAACAAAAGGATTAGCTAATCCAGAGCAAACGGCTCTTGGTAAAGATTTCTCAAACCGCTTATATGGCTTGCAATTTGCCCAAATTGTATGGTATTCAACTCACCATATCCTAAAAAGTGAAGAGTTGGCTAGCCCGCAAGATTATGGCTTGTGGTAAAGGCGTGGAAAACCATAATTGGTAATCACCACCAAAGATAATTCGATAATTTATCTAAGAGTTGGCTAGTCCGTATGGGTACGGCTCGGTAAAGACAAATCAAACCGTTGAAGTCGGTGGTTTGCTCAAAATCACATGGTTATCGGTGTACCATGGTTCTTACTTGAACTGAAACATTTGGCTACTCCAAGTAATGGCTTTTGTAAAGAGATTAAAATCCATTATGTTTTTCAAATCATTGCTAGGACTAGCAATATCTCATGTGGGGATTGATGAGTGTGTAAATACTCATCATTTTGTACAAAATAAACCGCAAAATCATCTCGAAAACACTCGAAACACATCAAAATGATCAAAATATCACAAATCGTTGTTTTATGTGTTTTAAATACAAAATTTCAAAATCGATGAAAAACATATCAAATTTGCAAAATTGCGCTTTAGTCCCCAAGTTTCAAAAATTGTCAAAAATAGTCCCCGAGCCAAAATTTCAAAAGAAAAGTCACCAAAGGTCTTTTAAAATCATAAATTGTCATATTTAGTCCTTTGGTGGAAAATCTAAAAGTTTTGAGAAAATTACGCTTTGGTCCCCGAGCTTTTAAATTGGTCAAAATTAGTCCTCGAATTTCAAAAGTGTCAAAATTGACCCTTGGATTAGTAAAGTTGGCAAAACCAGTCCTTGGATTACATCTTCATAACTTACATGATTGGTCCCTTGGTTTCAAAGAATTGCAAAAGAGGTCCTTGTGTTTATATTACAAACCAACCGACCCTAATTAAATATCCAAGCCCAATCCTAAACACCTTGGCCCAATCCACTTATTACCCAACCCGTCCAATCCCATGACCCGACAACCCAAACCCAACATTTAAATAATCATACCCGCCCCTATAACTCGCTTTTTTCCCGGCGGATTGCTCGCAATCCCCAAACCTTTGTCCTCCATCTCCCACACCTCCTACACCACCCCCTCACGACTCATTGTCCCTCCAACATCTACACTCCATCTCTCCAACAAAGTTAAAACAACTTTTCCCGCCAAAACACAATAAACGGCTTAGATGATCCCAAGCTATCCAAGGGCTCAAATAAAAGTGGGATTTTGTCGAGAGAGAAGAGAGAGAAGTAAAGAGAGAGAAGAAAAAATGGATATAAAAGCTCGGGTTATTGTCGAGAGTAGTTAGTTTTTGTTTAGTTTTAAGCTTTTATTCTCTTCAAGAGCTATTTACCATTTTGTAATCGGCTTCAGCTTTTTTAAGTTCACAAGTGTATTTCAAGTTTTTATCAATACAAAGCATTTTAATTTCTCAATTTGTTAACTAGTCGCTTATGTTCTAATATGTTTGTTACTATTGCTTAAGGCTTAATTCATAAGTCCAAACCGCTTTTAGCTTGTTCTCTCTTTAATTCAAAGATATAAAAATTACGATAAATACATTTGAAAAAAATAAAAATCACATACGACTCTTATAAGCTCATTTTAACTTTGTGCTATCGTTTATTAAACTCACATAAGCTCATTATAGCTTATTGCGAGTTCTTATTCTGCTTCCAAAGCCATTTATATCAAATTCTAAATCGGTCAACAAAAGTCAACTCGAAGGAGTTTTGGTCTAGCAACCATAGAAATGAGAATTGGTAGATTCAGAGTGGTCTTGGATTGGAATTGGTTTAAAACAGGAAGTGTTACTCGAATTAAGCTTCAATCGAAATGACAACTTGTGAGTTTTGTTTCTATAGATGTAATTAGTGAACATCGTTTGCTTGAGTTTGATCCGTGGTAGGTTAGTTTTTATTTGTTAATTGTCGTTGTTAGGTCATATTAATTCAAGATAGATGTTGGCATAGGGTAGATAATTTGTTAGGAAGAATTTTTGCAAAACAAGAGGTTTGAGCTCATATCAACGAGTTTAACCCGTGTTTGGTTTAGTGACATTTGGGTTTACTGTGGCTCAATAGTGGTTAGGTTCACCACTAAGATTCCTTAGGCATATTAGAAGCATTAGAGTCACTCATGTGCACATTACATTAGTCAAAGTCAAAATTGCGCTCATATTGATTTAATCTTTACAAGCTTGGAATTCAAGAGTCAATAGCTTAATCTAGGCTTAGAATTTGTTATATCGACTTATTTGAGTCTCACCCTAGCCTAATACATCAATCGCACTCATACATTGGGATTAAAACTCATAGAAGTCAACTTTTCATTTTGTAATAAAAGTCAAAAGTGCCATTAAGCGATCGATCTCGCTTTGCAGAGGGTCTCAAGGTTTCAATATAGGTGATCATGACCGAATTTTGTCTAGATGGTCTCGGTTGGTGGACTAGAAGGTGCTAATTTGTTTTTGACTACGACTATCAAATAAGCTAGTATAGTAGCCGCAAGTAGGGGTAAAAGTGTTTTAGCTTATGAGATGAGCATAGTTTCACAGATTTTCTTAGAACTTGTAGATTTCACAAGCTCATAAGAGCTTGTGAGAGTCGATTTTGGTCTACCAAGACCTTGCTAGGTCTTCTTGAGGTTGTGACATCTGCTTTTAGGATTTTGCCTATTTCAAGAGCTTATTTTAAGCTACAAGTTGACACATAAACCGCTTTGGTTTCTTAAGTTTCATACAACCAAATCCTTGTGCCTCGGCTTTCCAGAGGTTTAGAGTAGCTAAATTGGGTTGCTTCATAGTGGTTTTAGTATAATATAGGTTCGTGATCATTTGGTTCAACTATATGCCTTCTAGCTTATTTTGAATCGCTTATTTATAAGCCATTTCATTACGTAACTAGATTCCTACACACAAGCCCTAGTTTTTATATTTTTCTGCTTTAGGATAATATTTTAGATTTTCCCTGAAATTTTCATAATTTTAGACACCGTTTAGTATTTTTCTTATTTAAATTCGCTTTTAATCATTTTAAATAGCTTTTAATACAAAAATTAAGAAAAGCTTCAAAAATAATTTTTCTATTTTCTTAAGTTAACATAAATATAAAAAGAGAAAAATATTTTTCTAGATTTTCTTAGTTAAATTTGTATTTTTAAATATTTTAATTAGTTTTAAATAGTTTTTAATTCCTAGAAAATTCAAAAATAATCGAAAAATACAAAAATAGTTTTGAAAATTTAGTTTGTTATTTTAGACTTTTCTAAGTCTTAATTTTATTTTTCAAGCTTTATTTCCTATTTTCTTTCATTTTAGGTTATTATTAATTAGTTAAAATAGTTTTAATTAATAATAATTAGATAATTAGTTATAAAATAATTTTCTTTTTCTAATAAATTCCTTATATCATTAAGATTGTAAAATGTATTTTCATATTTTAGGATTTATCTTGTGTAATTTTCACGCTTTTATTTCGCGCTTATTTAACTTTTATTTAAACGTAAGTTTTAGTTTTAATTTTTAAACGCTCATCATTTTAAAAATAGTGATAGCGTTTATTTAATATTTTTATCTTTTTAATTTCCTTTAATTTTCATTTTAGCCCTTGTAGTTTATGTCCTTTTCCGTAGTTATAATAATTCCAAATTCTTTCCGTCTAAATCTCCCGATCACTATATCGTGAGGTGATCCATCAGACATTACCGGGACATAACGACCTGGGAAACATTGTACCCTCGATCTTCATTGATTTCGTGCTTAAGCTTTTAAGTTTTCTTACGCCATGCGAGAGAACTCGACGGTTTCTTACAAGATCAATGACCCCTACTCGCAATTGAAGCCATCCAAAAATGGTCGATCATTCCCAAAATGGCACGATGGAGGTAGCAAAAGGAACCAAGGCGAAATCTTGGTGGAATTGCCGCCATTACCAACAAGCTAGAAAATCTAGGCTGAATATGCTCAAGCTCGGAGAAAGTGTTCATGCCATCCAAGTAGGTCATGAAGTCATGGACGAGGACATCTCACAAAAATTGTCCTCACATTGACAAAGATAGCACGGTCGAAGAAGCTAAATATGGAGAAAATTGACCGCTTTACGGGATAATCGTAATGGTAATGGCTATCGTGAGGACCTCCCCATATTATGATCATGGAAATTTTGGTGAAAGAAGAGCTAACTGGAGGAAACAATTAACAAGTACCTCGAGATTTAACTAAGAGACGGAAGGAGCAAGAAGAATGGTGAAAAACTTCCAAGACAATACAAACAAGAGCCTTTCTAGTCGATGCAGTGTTTTATCGACTGTGTTTCAATATTTATATAGTCTCAAGATACCTATGGTCTACCCTAATGCACTAACGGCAAAGTGTACCTTGGCCGTGTGTAGTGTAGTATTCAGAAACCGAGGTCGCCCCAAGAGCTATGCGTGTTGGATTATTACTAAGTCTAGGTGTCATGATTTTAATATGATTTCGATAATGAATTAAATATTAATCTACTAAAGCGTATAAAAGCGTATAAAAGGTAAAGGTTTAATCAATAGAGAGAAGTGCTAACCTAGTTAATCCTCCTAGCTAGTTATGTCACGCCTACTTACTTCCAATTACTTGGTGTGGGTCAAAGTCGAGAGGACATCATTTGGTCAATTCGCCTAACCTATCGGCAAATATGCCACCACAGAGAAGTCGGTGTCCCTCATAAGTCATGTTGTTCCCGGTCCCCTGCCAAGTCATTAAGTACCGCTACATGCTAGACTTATAATAGTGAGTGCCCCAAGCTAGCAACTTAAACACTCACCTCCTAATTCTTAAGTTCATCCAAACGATAGATGATCGCTGGTCAAATCGCACAAGTAGAAAGGGTCACATTGGTCATATCTTACCCTTCCTGCCTCATCCGCTCACCTAGGTCACTGGTCATATCTCCTAGGCAATTGGCCTCACCGCCATTCAAAACTACCAAATAAGTGGTAGCTACCAATAAACTATGCATGCATACACTTAGAAATAATTATATGGAAGTAATGTAAACGCAAACAAAACAATTATGAATCATAACTAGGCCAAGACCAAGAGGTGCTTAGTCAGCTCATATTAACTATACAAATCAATTCAATATTCAAAGGTACGAAATACATGAATTGAAAGTAAAGAATGATAAATGCTAATGCTTATCGTAGGGAGTGATTTCTCCTCGAGATAGCTCCGTATGCTCCTCTAGGCCTCGCTTTTAGCTTTTTCCCACGCTCGGGTTGTTGTGTGGAATGGGATGCTTTGAAAATGCCGGAATTTCGGGTATTTATAGGCTGCTTCGGTTACTGGCAGAACTAATATAGGAGTTACGCCAGAACCTTCAATTTCATCGTATTTTGCACTAGATCTGCTGGTTACTACAGAACCTTATTAGTGGTTACGCCATAGTCTTCAATAATACTTGGTTACGCCATAGTTGGTGGAATAGTTACGCGAGGTTATCGTGGCGTGGATCCTCATTTGACCTAATATAGTTACGTCAGAGTTTTGGGAAGAGTTACGCCGAACCTTCTAATGAGTTGGTATTCGAGTCACGCTTTAGTTACGCGAATGTGAGAGAGTGACGCCAGAACCTTCTTCAAAGTCAAGATACTATGATAATTCTTTTGATATTTCTCCATTTCGCCTCTTTAGCTCCAATGCTCGAATTTACCCGAAAGTGGAAAACAATGGAAAACAAGCGAATCCATATAAATGATATACATTACAAGCATTATTGGGGAAAATTGACACTTAATATTCGTGACTATTTGATGTTATCAAATATCCCCCTTCAACTCTACTTGCACACAAGTAGACCTTATTAGAAAGATTCCTAAAAGATATCTCCCAAAACCCGAAAATATAAGTTTACAAACCTTTATGCTAGAATAAAACAAAGTCGAACACCTCACTAAATGGGAACAAAATACTCAAATCTCTCAACTATTCTAAGTGTCAATTTCGGGTGATCACCAATCGCATACCATAGCATGTATTCTATCATAGAAAACGAGGGCAAAATAATGTTCAAGAGATAATTATACTCCGTCCCCACTTGAATTGTACAAAGTCCTTTTGTACTAAGCATTTGTAACATATCGATTTCATAAACACATCATAACATTATCAAACGGGGCGATAGTTTAGAGGTTTTAGAGAGAAAGTAGAATGGGAGCCTTTCTAGAGAGAGAAAGTAAACAAAAGAGAAAAGGTTAGATTGAATGAAGGTCCAACCTCTACCTGGGAGGTAGAGGGTATTTATAGTTACATACTACACGCCCTCCCATCTGACCTGGATCGTGCATACTGATGGGTAAAGACCCGTCCTTCCTCCACGGTGTTACACTAAACTATTTTACGCTACAAACTAATTAATAAACTACTAAATAACGTAATGACTACAAGTCTACGAGCTAACATATGCTAGACCATAATTGGGGTGACCGACACTTTAACATGGAATTTCCAATTCCTAACAATCTCCCCTGCGGAGGTCACCCCATGAAATATATTTTGCATCCTAGCATTCTATCTTTGTCATTAGTTCCGAGCTCAGAGACTTCAAATCTTCAAGTTCCGCAATCTTTGTGCTTTTGTAGCGATTCTTCAAAGTCCCATATTTTTGTACTTTAAGTGGAGGCCTTTAACCGATCCACATCATTGATGATCTTCGAGCTTATTGAGATCATCACCACAAGAAATATCCGATCACCCTATGTTGTGTTGCCATCATGTGAAGTTGTGACTTTTGACCGACATGCTCACACTTTCGGATCATGACATCTTTCATCGAGTACCGGAAGCTTTTATCGTTCAAGATATTTGCGCAGTCAGTAGCGTAAGCATAGTATAAAAATATCCGAGCTGTGTTCGTAGATATGCACAAGTCATGATTTCTTCAATTAAGCGCGATGCCGCGAGCACGCGGCTTTGATTGACTCCTCAATTTCGATCACCGAACCGTCCAAATGTACCGCAAACAACAGCTAGCAATAAAACACACGAGAGTGTCTTTGATCACTTCGTTGAATCGAGGTACACGCCCACGGTTCCTCGCTGATCAAGACAAGCACCGCCTGTGATCGTGTATAATTCCAAAGAATCTCCTCGACAAGGTTTCGCAATGTTCTAGCCGTTCTCAAACCGAACGCCTCAAAGAAGACAACACGGAGCGAGTGAACCAATAATCGAGATTCACCGATCGATGAAAATGATTTGAACAACAATCGCGTATTGCTTGTAAGAAAGAGTTTTGAAATACGATTAAGGTTTTATGAGAAAGATCAATTTTCAATCATAAATACTTTTATATTTGAAAGAGTACACATTCGATGTGCTAGATAAAAGAAGAGATTCGCACATCGAACGGTTTTTCCAAAAGTATTTTATTCAATCGTAGATACTTTTGAGTTTGAAATATGAATACACATTCGACGTGCTAGAGAATAGAAGGTTTGCACATCGAACGGTTTTTCCAAAAGTATTCACAATTCCATTCCCGGACCAAGGTTGATTTAAGAATGAATCGCCCCATTGTTTCTATCCGCTTGTCACAAGCTTGATCTTTAGAAAAGATCTCACATGTCACCCACCAAGAGCTTGTTTGATGTTGGCTCTGTATGATTTCCGCCTTCATCGTGAATACTTTACATATCACTCTTGATGTTCCGCAATACCACAAGGATAAAGCGAGATTCTTAATATATTCTTACTTTCCACATTGTGTGAAACAAAGAAGTCTTCATTAATTTTGTGTCCTAACGAGATATTGTGGATGATCTCTTGGCTCTAGACTCAATTGTGGTCTTCAATATCGTTGTTACCTTAGTAAACACCAAGAGTATATGTATTGAACCCGGTTTACCTCTAAGGTTAAATTATCGAGGGCTATTTCTTTTCACCCTTTTCTCATTCATTTCTTTTTCATTCTTCAACCCCTTCTGCTTACCGAGACTTCATAACTAGAACCTTGTTGGGTTTATTCCAGCTCTAGCTCTATCTCATCCGCACTCTTCCCATATCTCACTTTTCTCCTTTTTCATCATACCCAAGGACTCTACACTATCTAGTGGATTGTCCTCGGTAGATCCCTCCTGCTCGGCGGATCGTGGGAACTAATACCTAACCTCACCATCCTTATAACTCCATGCATAAAGTAAATGGTCGGTCTTTTGGTACAGTTCATTCTTCCTTGAAACCAATTGAAAAATCATTTGGAAAATCAATCAAGGTAATTGTGATATAAAATCAAAGCAATTTGTACCTTAATAGTTTTGATCATTTAGAAATGCTCCCCCTCAACATGTGCATATGATTTGAAATTGTTTAGCACATGGAGGCAAGAGTTCTTTGAAACAAATTCTTGATCACAATTTCGTACGAAAAAGCCATTTGATTTTCTTGGTAAAATTCTCCCCCTCAATATGTGCATAGGATAAGTGAATCATTTTATCACATAGAGGAAAGAGTTCTTTTGAAGCACATCCACGATCACAAAATCCATTAAGAAAACTATTTGAAAACTCAATCACAGTACTTTATAAATCACTTTAAAAAAGCTTTTGTACCTCGATAGTTAATTGTCATTTGAAATGCTCCCCCTCAATATGTGCTTCGAGATTCGAAAGCGTTTAGCACATATGAGATAGCAGCCTGCACAATTGAATCAAAACGATCACCTTTTATCACATTTCATTATTAAAACACAAATTCTCCCCCGATCAAAAATATCAAACCCTTTGAGATTTTGGATCCCAAGTGATTTAATAAGGCTTAGAAAACATGGGAGAATATGTGGCCTGGTTTAAATACTCATCTTGTTTTTGATAAATGCTCCTCCTCAATCATGTGCATCATGTATATGAAATTGTTTGGCACATGGAGGCAGGAGTGCCTTTAAAGGACTAAAACAGATTTGAGATTTAAATCACGATCTCTCCCCCGATCAAAAATATCAAACCATTTGAGATTTGTAATCCCAACTAATTTAAATCATTTAGAAAAGTTTGGGGAAAGACGTGGCAAGATTTAATTTTGAAAATGATGATAAGGACCAATTTAAGACATTAAAGATTGTTAGTGTCGCAGATGATTGTTTTAAGAGATCTTTAAGTAAAATAAAACAATTTCACAATCAAACAAGAATGTAAAAATTTCTTTTGATGATCTTTGAGTTTTAAAGAAAATCATACCATGACATAACATTAAATCTTTAGATCACCACATTTTACGCATAAACCGGACTCTTTTGAAGATATATTGTTTGAAAATACTTTAAATTAAATCACTCTCCCTCAATCGATGACCGAAGTCGTTGATTGAGTGACTTAAGTTTTGATAAAATAAAGTCCGGTGATTTCCAAAATTTAGTTCAATTAATTTTCAAAACAATAATTTTCCATTTTCAAAACAATATTTAATTAAATATTTTGAAAAATGGTATCATTCACTACTTTTCCTGCACAAGATACGTTAGGTGGTTGAGCCGCTTTTGTTGTTGTTGCTGTAAGGCTTGGAAGAGAAACCGTCACGATGTAGCGAGACTTTACGCTGCATTTTAATGCCAACCGAGGTCAATTAAGCTCCGTTTCTTCATTTGCCGATGAAGAAAACCGTCTGCTGATGCAATGAGACCTCTTACGCTGCATTTTCCATGCCAACTCTCCATAGAAGTCAAATTAAGCTCCGCTTTCTTCATTTGTCAACCCAAGATATAGTTACCCTTTCATTTCGCATCCAATCATCTTCAATTGTGGGATCCGGATCGAACATTCTTTTAAACCATGTTATCTCGTGACACGTTAGTGAACACAGATAGACATATATGGTGGTCGACATCACCCAAACAGCAATCGACTAATTTAAGTCAATCCAACATATCAATCAGATCATGTAAAGCATGGGAATAATGTGTTTATCAAACTCTAATCATCTAATCCTAACAATCTTATCCTAGGCACCTAGTCCTTCAACATAGGTTAACATCATTTTTAATTAAGCATATTAGGATAATTAGATAAGTCCGATAGATGATATAAGTTTGAAAACATTCTCCCCCTCAATCAATGACTCATTTTTTGAAAAGTTTAAAAGCGCTGAAGTCATTGATTGAGTTTTCAATTTTATAAAAACTCTGAAACTGATTGTTTTTAAGGCAACTCATTTACCACCATTTTGTTTGAAAACCAACAAATATTTTTCTGAAGAATTATTAGACGGAAAGACATTTGTGTAGGAACAGCAGTCCTTCGACATACTTTCCTCAAATTGTTTTAGGATAAGTGCACGATATTTTTGAAAATTTGTTTAGCACAAAGACTTTCCTTTCTTTTGAAGATCGGGTTGCTATCTCAAATAATAGCAAGCCATGGTTTAAGCGCCGGTTACAATCAAATAACCGCAAAGCCATATGATTTGTGACATGTTTAGAAAGAAATATTTACACCTCCCGCCGAACTTCATCTAAAGTCCCGTGCCATTATTGAATGACATTTCTAAGACCGTAGATGTTATCGATACCGTAAGACATGTCTTGAGAAAGCATATTTTTGGAATTTTCAATTTTCCGATTTTTATGGGCTTTTGTTGATTTTATATTTTCTATTTTATTTTGTTGGTTTTATATTTTGTATTTTGCTTTTGAAAATATTTACAACTTATAGAGAAATAGTTTAAGAAGATGATGATACGAAAATCGAGATAGGGAAATCGCTCAACACTTTATAGAAGATAAGTCATCATCTCAAACTTTCACCACCAAAGCTTTGAGGCTCTTGAATCGTCATAGAACTTGAGCCTTCGAAGTGAGACTTTGGTGGCTTCCCCAAACCGACAAACTAAGAATAAAGACCATTTTCCCAAGAAGTAGAAGTGAAGAAACGGTCTCATTGAATGAAGCTCAAGACTCAAGAACACGAGAACACCAAAGTAACAAGTTGAAACATTGATCATCTTAGTGGTTATCAAACCGAATAATCGATGAAGACCGATCACATGAACTCATTGCGCGTCCCCAATGTACACATTACTCTTCGAGATCGACCATTGTCAATTCAGAGGAACAATACATCAACATCTTCATTTTACCAAGTGCATTCCGCTTATCTTCCATATAACCAATCGTACCCATAATGTACACAAGTACCTAACCAAAGTGGAGACAACGACATCACCGTGAATCGGTTGAATCACCGATCTCCTCTCATGGATGTTAACTCGAATAACCGATTAAGCTCGATCATGTGAATATGTTGTCCCACCGATGTACACATATATCTCCCCGATGGTTGCGATATCATCGAATCATCATTACATTGTGTACATGAAGCACTAACCTAAGCACTTTATCATAAATCATATAGAAGATGTCGATAAGCAATATCATCTCACTAACCAAATATTCTTTTCACATCTCTTCTAACTCGAATCAAGTAACACATACCAAAAGTCTCCAGAGACCATTTCCAATTAGTTGGAATAATACATCCTTCCCCCAAATAGTTGGAATAATATGTCCTTCCCCAAATAGTTGGAATAATACACCAAAGGCTACGAGTTAAACACCGAGTTTTCTACTAAGTTATGACCATTGTCTTTCGGGATAACTTCAATCGTAGAAGTGTTAAGTTCATCATGTGTACTCGTTGTGCTTTTAGATAAAGTCTCCTTCCCTCACCGGTTTTGATACTCGTAATCAAGAAACATAATATACCCATGAACTCGAAATCTTGTGAGAAGAACTCAAATAGCCCAAATGAATCCTGAGAATCAACCCTACGTAAACTCTCCTCGACCGCCTTTATCAACCCATATGTATACAATTTAAGTAACCATCAAGAGAAAACCCGATATACCAAACTTGAAACCAAGTTGAATTCTACATTTGTATCTTAAGCTTGTGATAAGTCGCTTAAGCCCTTATTTGATCACTTTTGTATCCGTTATTACTTAATATCGTTCCTTTCATTTAGGTCTCTTCAAGGCAAATTCGGAATGGCACTTATTTGGACGAAAAGGCGCGGATATATCAAGAAAATGGCCAAAGTCAAGAATCGAGACACTCAAGTCGCCGAATTACAAGGGGACGGCCATCGCTAATCCGCGACGCCGTCGGAGTATTCTCGTGATGGCTCAAGCCAAATTTCCTATTTTCGCCGACGGTGTCGCTTTAAAAGAGTAGGTCATCGCAACTCGCATCGGCCTAGATTTGATCCGCAGGCGCCGAAGTCAAGGGACGGCCACAAGCACAAGGTGACGCCGCAAGACTAACGCGCCAAGGCGAAACCCTAATGGCGGCGACCGACGACGCCACAAATCATAAGGCGACGCCGTCGCATATGTAATCTTATATATAGAATCCGAATTTTTCGCTTTTAGTGTGTAGTCTTTTGGAGTAAAACCTAAACCGAACCAAGGTCGTTTTGTACAAGATTTTAGGGTTCCAAACCCTAACTTACATCAAGATAAGTGTTTTACTTCATTAATTCAATTATGTCTTTGATTATTTGTGTGTATGCTTGCATGTTCTCCATGTCCGGCTAATTTATTTGTGTGTTTGCTTAGGAATATGAAACTTAATTATTGAATATTGATTGGTTGTCTCTTATCTTAGTTGATTAATGATCTAGTAATGCGATAGGTCATTCGTTGTGTACTTAATGCTTGATTAATCTTTGTGAACCTTAGGTTATAGCACCTGAGCGGTTGTAAGCTAAACTATCCAAAGAGGCCTTAGAGTTAGAGTTTATGATCCCTAGTGGTATTTTGTAGACTAGACCCTTGGTAACGTAGGGAGTATTAGTTTCTTTCGCTTTTAATTACCTTCCATTATCATAACTTTGATATTTTGGGGAACATTGAGGACAATGTTCGGTTTAAGTGTAGGGATGGAAAACAAAACGGAACTTTGAAACTACGCTTATCCTTGACTATTTGCTTTGTCCAATGGTATTTGTGTAATAAACCATGAGAAAATGTCGGTCGTGGTAATTTTGGCACCAAATTCAAAATTTTCATGACATATAGGAGTGGGCCATTAGTCTTAACAAAAGCTGCCTCACGGATAGGAAGTTATACGACTAGCACAAAACCCTTTACCACCCAAATTCCACCCAAAATACGAGGATCACCCTTAGATTAGTAGGAATTAAAGCATTCATCTTTAATGCTTAGAGTGTGAACCCAGTAGTATATTAGATTCTAGAACTTGTTTTGTGATGCATTCCGAGATCGCTAGTAAGACTACACTTGTGTAGTTAGGAATAACTAAATGATAAGAGGCATTAGGATAACCCTTGTTTGATACTCGTAATATAATTACTTCTTCCACATCGGTTGAGTAATTCCCCCACACCCTTTGCGTTGTACTCGTTTTTAGTACACGATACCCCTAGTTAACCCCTCAGAGCCTATCCTTTTCGCGGTTCTCGTGATATTTCGGTTTTCCGGAATATCAATGAAGAGCATTGTTTACACCCCACCCCCAAATGTTAGGACTACCTGCACTAATATTACAAACTTGATTGCATATATTTTGGTTAGTGACATTAGTATCCAAACCCTTTGAGGTTTCACAGGCAGCTGATTCGGTTGTAGCGAAGGGCAGTTTTAAAATTTGTTTTCCCGATTAAGATTTAACAATCACTTGAGGACAAATGATAGTCAACCTTCCGGAGTCGTATTCCACGGCGAGATATGAATTGAAATTTACGTTATTGTCTTTTGTTTGATGCTTGATTATCGAATATATTTTGGATTTTATAAAAGATTTTAAAAACTATTTTATGCTAATTAAAATTAAATAACAACTAATGACTAAATAAAATTAAGCTAAGAAAATGATAGTAAAACTATGCTTGTCAAGTGAGGTGAAAAGGTAAATAAGTGTGAACAATCTATTAAGCTCTTGTAATTAATAATTCGAAATAAACTTATCTTCTCACAACGTTGGCTTATATTGAAAACGAGGCTTCTCTACTCGCATGCGATGCACCCGTCCCAGTGGTTGGGGTGATGCTTTTATCCAGAATGTCAGATATGATGGTATTTAGATACCTATTGCAGGTTGCATCAGATTTATTATTTAGATTACTAATAATGTTATTATTACTTTAGTTTATATTATTTTAGTGGAATATATATTTAGATGCCTAATAATGTTACAAATTTATAGCAAAAGACAAATATTTCTATAATAAGCAATTTATGATGTCTAAATTTTAAGCCTAAATATATGGAAAAATATTTTGTAATTTTAGCTTTATTATTTGTATTTCTTAAATTGTTGTCTTTGTGTTTGAATAATTTGTTTAATATCTTTGTTATTCAGATTATCGACATTTAATGCAAAAATCATAGTTTACAATGGTCAGTATAATATATTTGATAATTTGTATTTTTATGCAGTTGTTTTAATAACCGCATTAATCAGTATTTATCAAGCAGTTAATTTACGAATGTAATTATACAAAAGTTAATTGTATCTCTTGTTTTAGTATTTGTATTTATTTAGCACATTAATTGCTCATATAAAACTAAATAAGAAAATGTTTTGTGTTGTATACCCTAAGATTTAAAATCGTCCATATTTTATATGATAGATAAGAATATGCTTTAGGCTATATAATTTACAGAATGAGTTCTTCAACTCTCTTATCCACAAACTAATTAAGTAACTACTAACTTTATACATTTGATGTACTTAAGAGGTACGTAAATGCGAAAGCAGCATGTAGCGCAGATCCAGTAGGAAGCACGTCTTCATTAACCGTGTAGTAAGGACTATGTGGTGAATGTATGATCCCAGCCTTCTCATTTCTCATGCTAAGGAAAGCAAATGTACCCGGAATCTTTTCCAAATAGAAAGCGAAATCTTCACTTCCCATGAAAGGAGGGGTTAATTCTATGTTATGTTTCTCAACAATCATACTCGACACTTTTAGTACATGGTCATATATCCTCTCGTCGTTGATAGTTGGAGAGACAGTAGGATGTTCATTTCCTTTAAAATCAACTACTGCTGAGCAACGATATACTAATGATTGCGCTCTTATCACCTAATAAAGCATCGCATAGAATATAAGCACAACCCAAGTTCTTATAAGCCACATTTAATTTCCTAACTAATATCTTCATATCATAATTATGACCTAATGTAAAATTTATAGAAAGACTACCAAAACCTAGTCGCTAGTTAGTTACCTCTTGTATCCTTTCGCCAAGTGCATCGAAGGTCTTTTGCTAAAAGCTCTATAAGTTCCAGCAATGGAAACCGAGTCAGGAATGACATTGAGCTCGTGTCCACTTTCCACCATTGCTACTGAAACTACCTGCATAACATAAATCCTGCCTAAATTACTACTCATGTGTACAAAAATATTGACTATGCACCAAATCAAGGGTTAATTCAGTGTCGTACAGTAGTATCTAATAGATCAGCCTCTCGAGAAACAATATGTTGTAAGCTAATTATAGAAGCTGAAACTGCCAAAACCGGATCAACAGAATCTTGAGAGATGTCGGCATGGCCTTCTTTGCCATGAATCACCGCCTTGAAACAACCACAACACTTTGGTTGCAGTATAATCCCAGAAAACTTGCTGCACGATAATAGGCGACATTGCTTTGTATGAGAGTGATATTTATAATCTCTTAGTTAGTGTGTTTGTCACATGATACATTTATTTCATTGACTTATCAATAAATAAGGAGATTGTTTGTATACACGAAACTCTTGCAACCGGACATATTCGTCTTCTCTTTAAGACTCCACATTAAAATAGATGTTAGATGAATGGTTGCTCGCTTGTATTCGAAAGAATCGCCTTTTGGATGATTGTAGACCTCGATTGTAATTGATAATTGATATAGGTTTTATGTGGCTTCAACTACGTTGCACTGCACTTTCATTTCATACACAACCCCTCGCACATTAAATTAAGGGGATGTTTTAAGATTATAGATAATCATTTTCTCTTGGTAATAATCACTAGATTTAAGTAATCAATAATTCCAACGACTTTTCGCGTTAAAACAATCAACCAAATATATCTAAAAATAATCCGAAACTATTAATCAATAATCTTCGATACCCGCTTAAAAACTATTTTCTCACAACGTTGGCTTATTTTGAAAACAATTTTTTATCTAGGTAAAATTACTAGATTTAATTAATTATCTAACGGCTTTTGCCGTCAAAACAACAAATTTCAATCCAAGTAATCAAGATTATTAATCAACAAATTCTAAGTTTTTCACACTCAAATTCCATATCACTACTCACTTAACAAACATATAAAAATCTACTCAATAAGATAACTACCAAGCAAACAATAATAACCTCAACAATAATAAACATTTTATTAACTAAAATAACTAAGCTAATGAGAAAAGGTAAGAAATTAGAACCCGATCTAATGGACGAGAATAATAAACCACCCGATTTTATAAACTTATTTAAACCAAAAGTTTATTTTTTATTAGCTTTTATATTACCAAATAATAATAAAGTTCTCGCGACTTTAATAACTAATTAGTTTTATAAAAGCTAGAAAGCTCTAAACTTTGTGATAAGAGTTTATAAAGCCCTTGCCCTCCTCGCCCAAGGTTGAAACGATTTAAACCAAGAAAAGAACACAACTTTAACAAGTAGCAGACAAATAATCTATAATATTGATCAAATAAAGTTTATAAAAGTCTTTATCGATTTAGAAAGACTAAACTTTAATGGAAATAAAGCCCAAGAAAAGTTTTAAAGATTAAAACTTTTAACTAAAAACGCTAGATCCAGAGAATAATGTCTAATTAAAAACTTTTTTATAAAAAAAAAACTAAAAAATTCAAATCTTTTGCTTTTTATAAAGTCATTAAGAAAAAAAAGTAGATCTAAGTTTTATAAAGTTTTAAAACAAAATAGTAAAGAACGCTTATTAAATGTTTAGATCTAAATAAAGTTCACAAAAGTTTAATGTTTTCGCGACTTATTAGACAAGATAAGAAAAGAAAAAGTAAGAAAAGAAACAAATAAAACTAAAAAGAAAACATAATCTTCATTGCCTAAAAATCTTCATTACAAAATAAGCTCAAAATAAGCACTTTAAATAAGCAATACAAAAATAAGCTACCACTACATCTAAAAAAACTACTCCTACTTTATAAAACTAAAATAAAAGCTACTGTGTGAAAAATTGATGTCCGGATACATGAATTTATAGCCCATCATTTGATTCTCGATCTTTCCATCAAAATATCTCGTATGCCCATTGATGATGTGCCATGTGTCGTTGTCTGGATGGCTGGAACAAAGAGTAGTGGAGAAGCAGATTGCCCAATTGCAAATTTGCACATTCTATTTCATTTCAGATAATCACTTTGCATTAGGTTGTTGGACTTGCTGGATCTTGTAACCGGGCCTCATAGTCAACTGCAGCTGGGCTTTGATTTTCGTTTACTGGGTTGCTGCTGGACTCTCTGGCTGCTGGGCTCGCTGGGCTGCAGGATTAGTTCTCTGGGCTGCGACTTGGGCCTCAAATCAACATCAAATAAAAATAAATGAAATGTGACATGAGTGGGAGTAGAACCCACGGCCTCGCTAGAAAGATGTACTCCAACCACTGACTCAAGAGACTTTTGTGTTAACCCTTTGCATTTAATTCTTTTAACCTCTTTTTCGATCCAAATTTTAGCTATTATCTTTAAAAATAATCTTTGTTTAAGTCTGGTTTGATCTTTCAATTTTTCTTCTCTTCCATGACGCTCCAAATAAAATGACCATTTAACTCGACATTCGTGATCTTTCCAATTGTGTGCTCGGATAATTTTTATGAATTCGTTTGATCCTCAAAAGCGAAAACATTGTTGAAACTCATCCGAAAGTCACCGCTTTTCTTTGTTTTCAATCCTCTTGTACCGCAAGACATAATAACACATATCCAACATATTTGCAATATAATTTGACATATTTAATGGTTATTAGTCCGATTTGGCATATTTTTAGATATAAAATGATGCGATTTTAGACACATCAAGAACCTTGATTTTGTCATCAGAAATGACTTTCCTAAGAGGTATCCACCTAAGTTCAAAGATCCTTAAACATTCTACCGACGGCATCAACTTATGGCAAGGTCACGATTGTTGATATTCTTATGCAAAGTGGAAGACTTATCGTTATTCCTAGACTCCAAAGATTTAGCAGTTTGATCCATCTAATTAAGTTTTAGGTTTGTTTTGCATCATAACATGTTGAACCTTAGCCATGTAGGTAGTCTTAGTGGATTGTACATTGGCATGTGAATTAGGAAAATGTTTCTTATGTGGAAAAGACTCGAGTTTCTAGTTTTGTTTTCACATGCTTAGCATTCTTATGCACATAACTACTCTTAGATGCACGCCATCCCTAGTCTTTTGAGTGTTCCTAGGTAGTGGTTTACAACTACTAGAAGTGCCTTGAAATCGTGAGAATTCCTCACCCTAGGTCTTGCACCTAAAATTCCGTCTTTTCGAATCGTGCCTTTTTCCTAGCTTTTTCTAGATAATAGTTCTTCCACAAGTCATTCATATCATATGAATTATGGGTTTTAATGCTTGGTTTTGACACTGCTTTCGAACCAATCCTGAGTGCCGGGAGTAAGTGGCTACGTGTTGAGGTTAAGCAGAGCTAGAAGCCTTATTCTTAGGTAACTTAGGTGAAGTGATTGGTTTGACAAAACTTGTTTCTCATCAACTTGGGAGGCAAACCGTGTTTTTGAAAATTTTGGTCTTTCGGATATAAACGCAGAGGGTCGCCTAACAATGGACCCGGCTTAATGGGATGAGAAACCTGGTTTCCCAAGGTTGATGATTTTGTAAACTTAGTGTTCACACTTTTCCTACGCTTTCCTAAGCTCATTTTTAAGGCAACAATAGCGAAACTCTTTTCCCGAAGTTGAGCTGAGTTCATCAATTTTTGCTATCAAAGAGTTTGTTTGCTCCATTGACTTAGTTCTAGCTTCTTTGACAAAGTCACTTAGTTCTATGTGATGCTTTTCAAAGACTCATTTTCCTTTAGTAATTTGGCCACACAAACCGCTAATTCATCATTTCTCATTTGAATATCATCAATAGTATTAACATCGTAATTACTTGTAACCAAATTACTTTTCACATGCATATTAAAAATATGTTTCTTCAAATTGTTGATAGTTGACTCTTTGTCTTGTCGAGCTTTCAAAGTGTTAATTTCAAAAGTTCACGGAATTCGAAGTTCCGGATTTTACATGGTTTGTTGTTGAAAACTTTCTTCTTTACTCAGATCGCAATTTCAAGTGAAATGCAATGTTTTTCAAGTTTTGAGAATTTGTTTGAAAGTTCATCTAAAACCTTTTATCAACCACATCATTTATTTTGAAACACTTAATCTCGACTCGACCTCGCCTGTAACATTTATCAAAGTCATGTTCAAGATAATGATCGGTTTGTTTAAGTACTTTAGCGATGCACTATGTTGAACAAGAAAGGGTACCTCATTACATGACACCGCTTTCAATTTACAGTCCGATATCCGCATCCACATCATGTGTAACAAGAGTCACCGACATTGGATGTGTCAAGCTTATCTATCTCGAGCCTCAGTATTCAAGGTCAATCGATCCATCATCCGGTGCTTTACCCGACTCATCATTATTTGTTGTCTCGACATTCTCGCATTCAAGAACACCCGATTCTTAAGCGGATACATTACCCAACTTATCACAACTATCTCAACCGCACCGACACTCATTCACGTTTTCATCCTTTTGTGCGCTTCCTCAATGTACTTTTCCACATTATCCATGAGTTGGATAAATGTCTCAATGAATTCATGAATTTCCATTCCAAGATGTTTTTCAAGGAAATTCGGTCAAGTGTTGATCGAATCACTGAATATTCCCCACCGATGAATGGGTCAAATTGTTTGTAGATTACTTGATGAGTCTGACCGAACCATCCTTTTGAACCTCTTCATTGGTGTTGCGACTTTAAATGTTCTAAGTTCAACGAGAAGCTTCTCGTCAATGTAGGCAAGTCCCGGCGGAAGAGAGCACTACATGTTCGATCCCTAGTTGTGGATAACAGATGTATGAGGTGCATATGAAGTAGCTGATAGGGCTCAATGTTGCATTCCATTTGCATGGCATTCGTAGCATTAGCGTGTGCAATTCATTCTCATTGTACTCGTAACATGAAGATCTCACATCCTCATTGTTTAATTCAAACATCTTTAATCGCTCGATGTAGCATTCATTATCATTATTGTCCACAAGATCATACAATTTAAGCACTTTCGAAATCACGGGTCAAGATAATAAGACATGATGTGGTAGAATGCACGGATTTTACAAGTCTATGATTTAAAGCGAGAAATAGAATCTTCGGGATTTTACTAAAATCAAGACCAAACCGTTAAGCAATGACCAATGGAATGTGTTAAGATGGTGATGGATCGACACAATGATAGACAATTGTGTGTTAGACATATGATTGTTTGTAAGATTAGCAGAGATGTTGTTTGGTTGAGATTGGATTGATTTATGCCGCTTTTACTCGTAAATTTAGGTCTAAGAACATAAAACCTCAATAACTTCGCTCGAGCGGATTTAGGCCTCAAGATTGACCCAAATAGTTTATTCGATGCCATTCTCCTCGCTCACGGTCGCTTTGATGGGTAGAAACGCTGAAAACGGAGTTACGGGTCAAAAGTTATGGTCGTTTGAAGTTTTATCGGGAAAAGTCAACAAGTCGCTAGAGACAAGTCGCTATAAACCATGAGAACAAGTCGCTAAGTCACCAAGTCGCTAAGTACAAGTCGCTATGAACAAGGTCGCTGAACTCAAGTCGCTAAAGCACCAACTCGCTAAGCAGACAAGTCGCTAAAGAGCAACTCGCTAAGTATCCAAGTCGCTAATGTCAAGTCGTTGAGAACAATAAGTACAAGTCGCTAACAATAATGAAAGCAAGTCGCTAACAATAATGAAAGCAAGTCGCTAATCTCACCAAGTCGCTGGCCGTAGTGGAGAATCCACTAAGTCGTACTGTTTGTCGGCTTGTCTCAATAGACAAGTCGCTAGGACCAAATCGCTAACAATTAACACTACAACTCGCTACCTTTTACTCAAGCAAGTCGCTACGATGAAAACACTACGAGAACCAAGTCGCTAGCAAGAAAAACTTCAAAACACACTTTTCAATCCAAAACAAGCTCAACCACGCTGATTCAAGCTTTCCAAATCATAACCCAAGCACTTACAAGGATTCTAAACACAAAAGTACACCCAAAATTCAAACTTTAACACAAGAAATGATCCAAATGATGCAAAACCACTAAACTTTTCAAACTCAAAACCATCTAAAACCACTAGAAATCCAAGGATATGAAAGAGAGATGATCAAACCATGGCTCTTGATACCATTTGTAACATATTGGATTTCATAAACACATCATAACATTATCAAATGGGGCGTATAGTTTAGAGGTTTTAGAGAGAGAAAGTAGAATGGGAGCCTTTCTAGAGAGAGAAAGTAGAATGGGAGCCTTTCTAGAGAGAGAAAGTAAACAAAAGAGAAAAGGTTAGATTGAATGAAAGGTCCAACCTCCACCTGGGAGGTAGAGGGTATTTATAGTTACATACTACACGCCCTCCCATCGGATCGTGGATCGTGCATACTGAGGTAAAGACCGTCCTTCCTCCACGGTGTTACACTAAACTATTCTACGCTACAAACTAACTAATAAACTACTAAATAACGTAAATGACTACAAGTCTACGAGCCAACATATGCTAGACCATAATTGGGGTGACCGACACTTTAACATGGAATTTCCAATTCCTAACAAAGATTAAATAAAGGTGAAGAGAAAAGTAGAATTAGAGCGAGAACTTCCCCGAATTTGCTCCAAAAAGAAAGATGGCCCACGAAAAGAGACGTGCCTTCAGATAAGCATCATGAACAAACTTCAATCCCCGAAATCACACTACCGACAAGCATAATTCTAAAAGGAAAAAATGAAAATGAAAACAAACCAAATTCACTTTCAGAGGAATCACGGTTGCATTTAGCATATGCAACAAGCCTTTTAAACCACTTGGTATCCCAAGTGGACGAGTGAAGTCTCGTGAGGGTTTACAGGAACATAGCCACAAAGTTCATTTAAAATACTAATACAAGGTTATTGTGTTTTAAAATGAAATAATTAAAGAGAAGGTTACGTCAGAACTTTTAGTGGGAGTTCGCCAGAATCGCAAAACCCGACAAAGCGAATGGTTACTGGCGAACCATCGAGATGGTATTACGCCGTAATTGGTAATGCGCCTAATAATTCCGCGCAAAAGATTAGTTACGGCGTAATCACAAAGATGAGTTATCGAGAACAAAGATCGACAATCTCTTCCTCGCTTTTCGCAAAATGGTTAAAACACAAAACCCAATGAAATGGAAATAAAACAAAAGAAAGGGATAATTCGGGTTGTCTCCCGAAAGAGCACTTTTCTTTATTTACGAGTCTTTAAGTTAGACTCAGAGCCGCGGGTCTAGAAGTGCTTGTTCGTCATCTCGTGGATATGGGAATCTCCATGTTGAAGCCAGCTAATCAGATTCTCATCCCGTTTGTAGCCTTTTCCAAGTTCTAAACACCCTAAGTAAAAAAATTTGATCTTTTGGTAGGTATGATCAAAACCTTTGACCTTATCTTTGTCACTAATACCAAGCAGCGGCCGAGCATAGCTTAACTGTTTTTTAGTCCAATTTTTAAAACTCTTGACAGTCCTTGGCATTTTGAACACAGTTTTATCATCGCCAATCTCTAGCCAAACCAGTCCTTCCTTCTCGTTTTTATCTAGCCCAGATATTTCTTTAAAGGGTTTTCCGAAAATCACCCCGGTTCGTTCTCACGGTCGTTTTGATGGGTAGAACGCTGAAAACGGAGTTACGGTTCAAAAGTTATGGCCGTTTGAAGTTTTATCGGGAAAAGTCAACAAGTCACTAGTGACAAGTCGCAATAAACCTTGAGAACAAGTCGCTAGGTCACCAAGTCGCTAAGTACAAGTCGCTATGAACCAAGTCGCTGAACTCAAGTCGCTAAAGCACCAACTCGCTAAGCAGACAAGTCGCTAAAGAGCAACTCGCTAAGTATCCAAGTCGATAATGTCAAGTCGCTGAGAACAATAAGTGCAAGTCGCTAACAATAATGAAAGCAAGTCGCTAATCTCACCAAGTCGCTAGCCAGAGTGGAGAATCGACTAAGTCGATCGCTTGTCGACTTGTCTCAATAGACAAGTCGCTAGGACCAAATCGCTAACAATTAACACTACAACTCGCTACCTTTTATCAAGCAAGTCGCTACGATGAAAACACTACGAGAACCAAGTCGCTAGCAAGAAAAACTTCAAAACACACTTTTCAATCCGAAACAAGCTCAACCACGTTGATTCAA
The DNA here is from genome assembly GCA_022545495.1 of Chrysanthemum lavandulifolium. Lineage (NCBI taxonomy): Eukaryota > Viridiplantae > Streptophyta > Magnoliopsida > Asterales > Asteraceae > Chrysanthemum > Chrysanthemum lavandulifolium. The sequence goes on from CM040242.1 coordinate 205,504,597, forward strand.
GCTTTCCAAATCAAAACCCAAGCACTTACAGTGATTCTAAACACAAAAGTACACCCAAAATTCAAACTTTAACACAAGAAATGATCCAAATGATGCAAAAACCACTAAACTTTTTCAAACTCAAAAACCATCTAAAACCACTAGAAATCCAAGGATATGAAAGAGAGATGATCAAACCATGGCTCTTGATACCATTTCTAATATATTGGATTTCATATACACATCATAACATTATCAAATGGGGCGTATAGTTTAGAGGTTTTAGAAAGAGAAAGTAGAATGGGGGCCTTTCTAGAGAGTGAAAGTAAACAAAAGAGAAAAGGTTAGATTGAATGACAGATCCAACCCTCTACCTTGGGAGGTAGAGGGTATTTATAGTTACATACTACACGTCCTCCTATCGGACTGTGGATCGTGCATACAAGGTAAAGACCGTCCTTCCTCCACGGTGTTACACTAAACTATTCTACGCTACAAACTAACTAATAAACTACTAAATAACGTAAATGACTACAAGTCTACGAGCCAACATATGCTAGACCATAATTGGGGTGACCGACACTTTAACATGGAATTTCCAATTCCTAACAAAGATTAAATAAAGGTGAAGAGAAAAGTAGAATAGGCGAGAACTTCCCGAAATTTTCTCCAAAAGAAAGAAGGCCCACGAAAAAGAGACGTGCCTTCAGATAAGCATTATGAACAAACTTCAATCCTCGAAATCACACTACCGACAAGCATAATTCTAAAAGGAAAAAATGAAAATGAAAACAAACCTAACTCACTTTCGAGGAATCACGGTTGCATTTAGCATATGCAACAAGTTTTTAAACCACTTGGTATCCCAAGTGGACGAGTGAAGTCTCGTGAGGGTTTACAGGGAACATACCCACAAAGTTCATTTAAAATACTAATACAAGGTTATTGTGTTTTAAAATGAAAGAATTAAAGCAGAGGAAGGTTACGTCGTAACTCTTAGAGGGAGTTACGCCGTAACTGGCAAAACCTGACAAAAGCGAATGGTTACGGCGTAACCACTGAGATGGTATTACGCCGTAATTGGTAATGCGTCTAATAATTCTGCTGCAAAAGGTTAGTTATGGCGTAATCACAAAGATGAGTTATCAGCAAACAGCAGCAGCAATCTCTTCCTCGTTTCCTGCAAAAATGGTTAAAACACAAAACCCAACATAAATGGAAATAAAACAAAAGAAAGGGATAATTCGGGTTGTCTCCCGAAAGAGCACTTTTCTTTATTTACGAGTCTTTAAGTTAGACTCAGAGTCGCGGGTCTAGAAGTGCTTGTTCGTCATCTCGTGGATATGGGAATCTCCACGTTGAAGCCAGCTAATCAGATTCTCATCCCGTTTGTAGCCTTTTCCAAGTTCTAAACACCCTAAGTAAAAAAATTTGATCTTTTGGTAGGGGTGATCAAAACCTTTGACCTTATCTTTGTCACTAATACCAAGCAGCGGCCGAGCATAGCTTAACTGTTTTTTAGCCCAATTTTTAAAACTCTTGACAGTCCTTGGCATTTTGAACACAGTTTTATCATCGCCAATCTCTAGCCAAACCAGTCCTTCCTTCTCGTTTTTATCTAGCCCAGATATTTCTTTAAAGGGTTTTCCGAAAATCACCCCGGTTCGTTCTCACGGTCGTTTTGATGGGTAGAACGCTGAAAACGGAGTTACGGTTGAAAAGTTATGGCCGTTTGAAGTTTTATCGGGAAAAGTCAACAAGTCGCTAGTGACAAGTCGCAATAAACCTTGAGAACAAGTCGCTAGGTCACCAAGTCGCTAAGTACAAGTCGCTATGAACCAAGTCGCTGAACTCAAGTCGCTAAACCACCAACTCGCTAAGCAGACAAGTCGCTAAAGAGCAACTCGCTAAGTATCCAAGTCGCTAATGTCAAGTCGCTGAGAACAATAAGTGCAAGTCGCTAACAATAATGAAAGCAAGTCGCTAATCTCACCAAGTCGCTAGCCGTAGTGGAGAATCGACTAAGTCGTACTGTTTGTCGGCTTGTCTCAATAGACAAGTCGCTAGGACCAAATCGCTAACAATTAACACTACAACTCGCTACCTTTTACTGAAGCAAGTCGCTACGATGAAAAACACTACGAGAACCAAGTCGCTAGCAAGAAAAACTTCAAAAACACACTTTTCAATCCAAAACAAGCTCAACCACAGATATTCAAGCTTTCCAAATCAAAACCCAAGCACTTACAATGATTCTAAACACAAAAGTACACCCAAAATTCAAACTTTAACACAAGAAATGATCCAAATGATGCAAAACCACTAAACTTTTTCAAACTCAAAACCATATAAAACCACTAGAAATCCAAGGATATGAAAAGAGATGATCAAACCATGGCTCTTGATACCATTTGTAACATATTGGATTTCGAAACACATCATAACATTATCAAATGGGGCGATAGTTTAGAGGTTTTATAGAGAAAGTAGAATGGAGCCTTTCTAGAGAGAAAGTAAACAAAAGAGAAAAGGTTGATTGAATGAAGAGTCCAACCCTCTACCTGGGAGGTAGAGGTATTTATATTTACATATTACACGCCCTCCTATCGGACCGTGGATCGTGCATCTGAAGGGTAAAGACCGTCCTTCCTCCACGGTGTTACACTAAACTATTCTACGCTACAAACTAACTAATAAACTACTAAATAACGTAAATGACTACAAGTCTACGAGCTAACATATGCTAGACCATAATTGGGGTGACCGACACTTTAACATGGAATTTCCAATTCCTAACAGCATTAAATAAAGGTGAAGAGAAAAGTAGAATAGAGCGAGAACTTCCCTGAAATTTGCTCCAAAAAGAAAGAAGGCCCATTTAAAAGAGACGCCTTCAGATAAGCATCATGAACAAACTTCAATCCACGAAATCACACTACCGACAAGCATAATTCTAAAAGGAAAAAATGAAAATGAAAAACAAACCTAACTCACTTTCAGAGGAATCACGGTTGCATTTAGCATATGCAACAAGTTTTTAAACCACTTGGTGTCCCAAGTGGACGAGTGAAGTCTCGTGAGGGTTTACAGAACATAGCCACAAAGTTCATTTATAATACTAATACAAGGTTATTGTGTTTTAAAATGAAATAATTAAAGAGAGAAGGTTACGTCAGAACTCTTGAGGAGTTACGCCAGAATCGGCAAAACCCGACAAAGCGAATGGTTACGGCGAACCATCGAGATGGTATTACCGTAATTGGTAATGCGTCTAATAATTCTGCTGCAAAAGGTTAGTTACGGCGTAATCACAAAGATGAGTTATCAGCAAACAGCAGCAGCAATCTCTTCCTCGTTTCCTGCTAAAATGGTTAAAACACAAAACCCAACAGAAATGGAAATAAAACAAAAGAAAGGGATAATTCGAGTTTTCTCCCGAAAGAGCACTTTTCTTTATTTACGAGTCTTTAAGTTAGACTCAGAGCCGTGGGTCTAGAAGTGCTTGTTCGTCATCTCGTGGATATGGCAATCTCCACGTTGAAGCCAGATAATCAGATTCTCATCCCGTTTGTCGCCTTTTCCAAGTTCTAAACACCCTAAGTAAAAAATTTTGATCTTTTGGTAGGGGTGATCAAAACCTTTGACCTTATCGTTGTCACTAATACCAAGCAACGGCCGAGCATAGCTTAACTGTTTTTTAGTCCAATTTTTAAAAATCTTGACAGTCATTGGCATTTTGAACACAGTTTTATCATCGCCAATCTCTAGCCAAACCAGTCCTTCCTTCTTGTTTTTATCTAGCCCAGATATTTCTTTAAAGGGTTTTCCGAAAATCACCCCGGTTCGTTCTCACGGTCGTTTTGATGGATAGAACGCTGAAAACGGAGTTACGGTTCAAAAGTTATGGCCGTTTGAAGTTTTATCGGGAAAAGTCAACAAGTCGCTAGAGACAAGTCGTTATAAACCTTGAGAACAAGTCGCTAGGTCACCAAGTCGCTAAGTACAAGTCGCTATGAACCAAGTCGCTGAACTCAAGTCGCTAAAGCACCAACTCGCTAAGCAGACAAGTCGCTAAAGAGCAACTCGCTAAGTATCCAAGTCGCTAATGTCAAGTCGCTGAGAACTATAAGTACAAGTCGCTAACAATAATGAAAGCAAGTCGCTAATCTCACCAAGTCGCTAGCCGTAGTGGAGAATCCACTAAGACGTATTGTTTGTCGGCTTGTCTCAATAGACAAGTCGCTAGGACCAAATCGCTAACAATTAACACTAGAACTCGCTACCTTTTACTGAAGCAAGTCGCTACGATGAAAAACACTACGAGAACCAAGTCGCTAGCAAGAAAAACTTCAAAAACACACTTTTCAATCCAAAACAAGCTCAACCACAGTGATTCAAGCTTTCTAAATCAAAACCCAAGCACTTACAGTGATTCTAAACATAAAAGTACACCCAAAATTCAAACTTTTACACAAGAAATGATCCAAATGATGCAAAAACCACTAAACTTTTTCAAACTCGAAAACCATCTAAAACCACTAGAAATCCAAGGATATGAAAGAGAGATGATCAAACCATGGCACTTGATACCATTTGTAACATATTGGATTTCATAAACACATCATAACATTATCAAATGGGGCGTATAGTTTAGAGGTTTTAGAGAGAAAAAGTAGAATGGGAGCCTTTCTAGAGAGAGAAAGTAAACAAAAGAGAAAATGTTAGATTGAATGAAAGGTCCAACCCTCTACCTTGGGAGGTAGAGGGTATTTATAGTTACATACTACACGTCCTCCTATCGGACTGTGGATCAGGCATACAGTGGGTAAAGACCCGTCCTTCCTCCACGGTGTTACACTAAACTATTCTACGCTACAAACTAACTAATAAACTACTAAATAACGTAAATGACTACAAGTCTACGAGCTAACATATGCTAGACCATAATTGGGGTGACCGACACTTTAACATGGAATTTCCAATTCCTAACAGCATTAAATAAAGGTGAAGAGAAAAGTAGAATTAGAGCGAGAACTTCCCTGAAATTTGCTCCAAAAAGAAAGAAGGCCCACGAAAAAGAGACGTGCCTTCAGAGAAGCATCATGAACAAACTTCAATCCCCGAAATCACACTACCGACATGCATAATTCTAAAAGGAAAAAATGAAAATGAAAACAAACCTAACTCACTTCAGAGGAATCACGGTTGCATTTAGCATATGCAACAAGTTTTAAACCACTTGGTGTCCCAGTGGACGAGTGAAGTCTCGTGAGGGTTACAGAGGAACATACCCACAAAGTTCATTTAAAATACTAATACAAGGTTATTGTGTTTTAAAATGAAAGAATTAGCAGAGAAGGTTACGTCGTAATCTTGTAGGAGTTACGCCAGAATCGCAAAACCTCGACAAAGCGAATGGTTACAACAGAATCACCGAGATGGTATTACGCCGTAATTGGTAATGCGTCTAATAACTCACGCAAAAGGTTAGTTACGGCAGATAATCACAAAGATGAGTTATCAGCAAACAGCAGCAGCAATCTCTTCCTCGATTCCTGCAAAAATGGTTAAAACACAAAACCCAACAGAAATGGAAATAAAACAAACGAAAGGGATAATTCGGGTTGTCTCCCGAAAGAGCACTTTTCTTTATTTACGAGTCTTTAAGTTAGACTCAGAGCCGCGGGTCTAGAAGTGCTTGTTCGTCATCTCGTGGATATGGCAATCTCCACGTTGAAGCCAGCTAATCAGATTCTCATCCAGTTTGTAGCCTTTTCCAAGTTCTAAACACCCTAAGTAAAATTTTTTGATCTTTTGGTAGGGGTGATCAAAACCTTTGACCTTATCTTTGTCACTAATACCAAGTAGCGGCCGAGCATAGCTTAACTGTTTTTTAGTCCAATTTTTAAAAATCTTGACAGTCCTTGGCATTTTGAACACAGTTTTATCATCGCCAATCTCTAGCCAAACCAGTCCTTCCTTCTTGTTTTTATCTAGCCCAGTAATTTCTTTAAAGGGTTTTCCGAAAATCACCCCGGTTCGTTCTCACGGTCGTTTTGATGGGTAGAACGCTGAAAACGGAGTTACGGTTCAAAAGTTATGGCCGTTTGAAGTTTTATCGGGAAAAATCAACAAGTCGCTAGAGACAAGTTGCTATAAACCTTGAGAACAAGTCGCTAGGTCACCAAGTCGCTAAGTACAAGTCGCTATGAACCAAGTCGCTGAACTCAAGTCGCTAAACCACCAACTCGCTAAGCAGACAAGTCGCTAAAGAGCAACTCGCTAAGTATCCAAGTCGCTAATGTCAAGTCGCTGAGAACAATAAGTACAAGTCGCTAACAATAATGAAAGCAAGTCGCTAATCTCACCAAGTCGCTAGCCGTAGTGGAGAATCCACTAAGTCGCATCTTGTTTGTCGGCTTGTCTCAATAGACAAGTCGCTAGGACCAAATCGCTAACAATTAACACTACAACTCGCTACCTTTTCATCAAGCAAGTCGCCACGATGAAAACACTACGAGAACCAAGTCGCTAGCAAGAAAAACTTCAAAACACACTTTTCAATCCAAAACAAGCTCAACCACGTTGATTCAAGCTTTCCAAATCAAAACCCAAGCACTTACAATGATTCTAAACACAAAAGTACACCCAAAATTCAAACTTTAACACAAGAAATGATCCAAATGATGCAAAACCACTAAACTTTTTCAAACTCAAAACCATATAAAACCACTAGAAATCCAAGGATATGAAGAGAGATGATCAAACCATGGCTCTTGATACCATTTGTAACATATTGATTTCGAAACACATTATAACATTATCAAATGGGGCGTATAGTTTAGAGGTTTTATAGAGAGAAAGTAGAATGGGAGCCTTTCTAGAGAGAGAAAGTAAACAAAAGAGAAAAGGTTGGATTGAATGAAAGGTCCAACCCTCTACCTTGGGAGGTAGAGGGTATTTATAGTTACATATTACACGTTCTCCTATCGGACTGTGGATCAGGCATACAGTGGGTAAAGACCCGTCCTTCCTCCACGGTGTTACACTAAACTATTCTAAGCTACAAACTAACTAATAAACTACTAAATAACGTAAATGACTACAAGTCTACGAGCTAACATATACTAGACCATAATTTGGGTGACCGACACTTTAACATGGAATTTCCAATTCCTAACAGCATTAAATAAAGGTGAAGAGAAAAGTAGAATTAGAGCGAGAACTTCCCTGAATTTGCTCCAAAAAGAAAGAAGGCCCACGAAAAAGAGACGTGCCTTCGTAGAAGCATCATGAACAAACTTCAATCCCTGAAATCACACTACCGACAAGCATAATTCTAAAAAGGAAAAAAATAAAAAATGAAAAACTAACCTAACTCACTTTCATAGGAATCACGGTTGCATTTAGCATATGCAACAAGCCTTTTAAACCACTTGGTGTCCCAAGTGGACGAGTGAAGTCTCGTGAGGTTTTACAGGAACATACCCACAAAGTTCATTTAAAATACTAATACAAGGTTATTGTGTTTTAAAATGAAAGAATTAGCGAGAGAAGGTTACGTCAGAAACTCTTGGGGAGTTACGCCAGAATCGCAAACCCGACAAAGCGAATGGTTACGGCGAACCATCGAGATGGTATTACGCCGTAATTGGTAATGCGCCTAATAATTCGCCGCAAAAGGTTAGTTACGCGTAATCACAAAGATGAGTTATCAAACAAACAAAGAACAATCTCTTCCTCGCTTCCCGCAAAAATGGTTAAAACACAAAACCCAATGTAAATGGAAATAAAACAAAAGAAAGGATAATTCGGGTTGTCTCCTAAAGAGCACTTTTCTTAATTTACGAGTCTTAAGTTAGACCTGAGCCGGGTCTAGAAGTGCTTGTTCGTCATCTCGTGGATATGGCAATCTCCACGCCAGAAGCCTAATCGCATTCTCATCCCGCTTGTAGCCTTTTCCAAGTTCTAAATACCCTAAGTAAAAATTTTGATCTTTTGGTAGGGGTGATCAAAACCTTGACCTTATCGTTGTCACTAATACCAAGCAACACGCACGAGCATAGCTTAACTGCTTTTTAGTCCAATTTTAAAAATCTTGACGGTATTGGCATTTGAACACGCTTTATCATCGCCAATCTCTAGCCAAACCGGCCCTTCCTTCTCGCTTTTATCTAGCCAGATATTTCTTTAAAGGGTTTTCCAAAATCACCCGGTTAGCCCATCCGCCACGAACTCGCTAACATCATCCAAAACCATCGATGCGCTCCCGAACGGTAAGCTTTATCACACAAGCCCGCCACTCATGAATGGCGCATCGAACAAGCTTAAAACGGCTCAGGAACGAACTCAATGAAGATCAGGGGAGTATAGTGTTTCCCCGGGTCGTTATGTCCCAGCGAGTTGTGCAATGGATTATCAGACGTTTAGTGATCGAGAAATTTGAATGGAAAAGAGATTTGTGAATATGATTATAACTACGGAAAAAGCACATAAACTACAAGGGCTTAAATACAAATTAAAGAGAATTAAAAAGATAAAAAATATTAAATAAACGCTATCACTATTATTAAAATTGATGAACGTTTAAAACTTAAAACTAAAACTTACGTTTAAAATAAAATTACGTAAACGTACAAAATAAAAAGTGAAACTTATACAATATAAATCCTAAAAATATGAAAAATACATTTTTACAAACCTAATGATAAAAGAAAATATTTAGAAAAAGAAAATTATTTTTATGACTAATTAATCTAATTATTATTAATTAAAAACTATTTTTAACTATTAAATAATTACCTAAAATACAAGAAATTAGGAAATAAAGCTAGAAAAATAAAATTATGAAATGGAAAAGTCTAAAATATCAAAATAGAATTTTCAAAACTATTTTGTATTTTTATGATTATTTTTCTATTTTTATGAATTTTAAACTATTAAAACTAATTAAATTACTAAAATTACCAAATAAACTATGAAAATCTGGAAAATTACTTTTTCACTTTTTATATTTATCTTAACTTAAGAAAATTGAAAATTAATTTTTGAAGCTTTTCTTAATTTTTGTATTAAATGCTATTTAAAAGTGCTAAAAGTGATTTAAATTAAGAAAAATAGCAAACAAGCTTAGAAAAATCTGAAAATTTCAGGAAAAGTCTAAAACAATATTAGGAATATAAGAAAAATGGAAAACAGATGCTTATTTGCAAGAAAATGAAACTGATGTGAAAGTGCTTATTGAAATAAGCACTAAATTAAGCAAATGGAGTCCAAAACTACCAAACCGAAACACAAGCCATAATAAGCTAAGATAACTAAAATGGAACAAGATTAAACAAGCCTAACCAACGAATCACAATCTACAACAGATTTGATATTTGAGCTTTATAAGCTAAACAGTTCCCTGGCTACTTTGCGACCACCAAATAAACAACCAAATAAGCTAATCAAGAAAACTAATTATGGAGATCTAAAGTAGACCTAGGTAAGACCTTGCAATCCAAAAATCAGGCCTTGAGAAGCTCTGATGAACCCTGTGCACCTTGCACAAAATCTGAGAAACAGCTCAGTGTACTGAGCTCAGTGGAGCAGGGGATTTAGGCCTAAAAGAAGGGCTTATTTGAAGCTTATACAATATTTGTAAAAATTCACAAAAATGCTAATAAGATAGAGAACCAGTTGAAGTTTTTGAAACACCAAACCTCACTGAATTTGACCCAAAAATGAATCAAGGAAAAATCTCTATCAGTTGGCTCAAAACCTGATTTTCATATTTTGACTTTTGATGAAATGATGAACTTTGACTTTTTCCAACTTTGGATCCAATTTATTGACTGAAGTTGATGTTATAAGGTAGAATAAGCACAATGCAAGCTATGTTTAACACTTTTGAACACAAAAAGAGATTATGCAACTCCAAATCCACAACAGTGGATCAGTAGAGATAGTTGTGATCTAATGTTGACTTGGTGATGTTGCAGACCCAACCTAAGAACCAAATGAACTCAAATAAACTTAATAAACATGAACCACTAGGACTTAACACGAATAGACCATTATGACAGATAAATCAAGAAACCCAAACACCCTTTGTAAACTGTTATGAGCTCAAACTGACCCAAACTCTTAACCAACTTGTACTTATGATCAATCTAAGTTTACTTAACCTAAACACTACTGTAAAGACAGATTTGAGCAGATTAATACTACAAAAACAGTAAAAGCAAGAATTTGTGAAAATTACTTACTAAAGTCCAAAGCTGCTATAGCTTGAAACCATGAACCATGAACCACTAATCTATTTGATATCACCCCAAATGAATCCAAAACAACCCAATCCACTCTCGCATCAACCCATGTCCATTCGCATTCCCATTTTGACCTGTTTGACTTTTGTTGACCAAGGATCAAAATGAGTTGAAACTTGAATGTGAGCTTGTACAAGGCTTTCACAAGCTCATTTAAGCTTATTGAACCGATAGATGAGAATTAAGAAGCTTTTAAACAAGACTTAGACTTTGAAAATTTCAACAGTTATGCAAATAAGTGATAATAGGTAAAAACTTAGAATCATTGATTAAAACTTGTAAATACTGCAAATATAACTTGAATTTAACATTTTTGAACAAGAAATTACAACTTTTAATTTAAACTAAAACATTGACAAGAAAAACGACAATAAGAAATTTTTAGCTAATAATCTACTACTTGGATTGCTTCCTTTCTCTGTCTTTTATAATCCAAAGCCATTTTCTCTCTCTTCTGAATCTTTCCCACCATTCTAAGCCATTGGATTGCTCAAAAATGATCTCAACCGTTTAAATAGATTTTTGGCGCCAAAACCTTGTCTGCCAATTGGGGGTTGAGTGAGGGGTTAGGATGCAATAAATGATGTTTGGAAGCTTGCTAAGGTGGAGGGACATGGGAGAGTGGGATTGAGGAGGGGATGGGGTGTAGGCGAGTTTCAGGAAAGTTGAAGATGGTGGACTTGGCGCTTGCTTCTTTTGACCAAATTTTGACCAAAGTGTTTAATAATATATGGGGGTTCACAATTCATATGACAGGGTCCAAGGTTGGGGGGGTCCAAAATTAAGTGAAAGGGTTTAATATCTTAGGGACTCATTGTGTAAATCCTCGAAAATCAAGGGACCATAGCTGCTAATTCAGAAAAGTTATTCCAAGGGACCACAAGTGACAACCTTCAAAGTATAAGGACCAAAATTGCCATTTTGCAATTTTCAGGGCCATTTCGCTAATTTTGAAACTTCAAGGACCATTTTGTAATTTTCTCAAACTTTTGATATTTTTCACCAAAGGACTAAATTTGACAACTTTTGATTTTAAAAGGACCTTTGGTGACTTTACTTTTGAAATTATGCGCTCAGGACTGCTTTTTGACAACTTTTGAAACTTGGGGACTAAACCGCAATTTTGCAAATTTGATATGTTTTTCATCCGATTTTGATATTTTGTATTTAAAACACATAAAACACTTATTTGTGATATTTTGATCATTTTGATGTGTTTCGAGTGTTTTCGATGATTTTGCAGTTTATTTTGTACAAAATGATGAGTATTTAGACACTCATCAATCCCCACATCGAGATATTGCTAGTCCCTAGCAATGATTTGAGAAAACATAATGGATTTTAATCTCTTTACCAAAAGCCATTACTCGGAGTAGCCAAATGTTTCAGTTCAAGTAAGAACCATGGTACACCGATAACCATGTGATTTTGAGCAAACCACCGCCTTTCAACGGATTTGATTTTGTCTTTACCGTAAGTCGCACCCTTCTCGGACTAGCCAACTCTTAGATAAATTATCAATATTATCTTTGGTGAGTCGATTACCAATTATGGTTTTTCCATCGCCTTTACCACAAGCCATAATCTCATGGGCTAGCCAACTCTTCACTTTTTAGGATATGGCGAATGAATACCATACAATTTTGGGCAAATTGCAAGCCGTCAACGGATTTGAGAAATCTTTACCAAGAGCCGTTTGCTCTCGGATTAGCTAATCCTTTTGTCTTACGTACATGGCGGATCGATAACCAAATGAGTAAGTGTAGAACACTTACTCCAAAAAAAATTTTTGGCCAAAACGGGAATTGGTAGATAATATATGAAATTCGTGAGAATTCCCCACACTTAGAAATGAATATTGCCCTCAATATTCAAAGTACCGCGGTTATGTCGAAACAAAGAACGAAAAGGGAAATATTACGGCAATTATTTAGAAAGAAGATTTTTTTTTTTTTTTTTTTTTTTTTTTAAACATGTGGGCAACCCCCACACTAGGGTGGTAGAAAGAGGTAAGAAGACGTAAATATGGGTGAGAACCCATATTGCATGCTATCTATTTTTGATTCCCGAGTCGCTAGCTTGACTCGACCCGTATTCATTTGTTCATGGGAAAGTAACGGAAAACCAATCTCGATCGGACTTTCGCTCACAATGTTAATGAACATATGAACATCGAAAGTTCCACACCGACGAGATATAACCGCGGTATTGTTAATAGTAGAAACTATAAGGGATGATACGGGTCAAAGATGGTGTCCTCATTCCGAAAGAGAAAAGGAAAGAGCAACCACACCATCCGTGAAGAATGGAATAAAGACGTACATGAGAATGCATGTCCATTCCTCAGAGAGAAGCAAATCACCGCTTTGACATCTTTAAGCTTAAACTTGAAGCTTAGATGGTGATTGTCAAGAAGATGTCCGGAGGAGGGTGGGAAATGGTTCTTCAATCAACAAACTTTCCGTAAAAGGATGTCTCCTCCGGATCAAGGTAAGTGTTATCAATTCCGTGGGATTGACTCATCACTAAGAAATGCATCGACTTCATTCCAAAGTTGTCATCTTCCTCATCGAGTGAGAGAAGGAATGGAAGAGTCGGGAATAAGACTAGAAGATGATGGATCATTTTGAGCAATTCATCAATGGGAAGAATGTCTCCCATTGGATCACAAACATCATCATCCAACTCGGATGAAATCAAGAGAGTTTGGTTTCATCCACGACTTAACAAACTCGATGCGACAAATTGATTCCGGAGGTGGGACAAGTGGTGTGCTCTTAGAGCTAGCGCTTCCACCACTTCCGATGAAGTCTCCGATTCTAGATCATCATCATCATCATCAAGAACACTCTTGACTTCCTCGTACGACTTTCAAACCATTTGTTTGAACCAGGGTAATTTTCAAAGCTTTGAGCTCAAGACGCTTTTGGTGAACACTCTTAACCGTGAAATTTGAGAGTGTTGCATTGATTCTTTTCGATTTTTGATCAATTGTTGCAACACTCTGTTTGTATAGAGGTTTGGAGTTGGTTGATATTCAATGTGAGCTCTTCGTTGTCAACCCGTATGGTCAACTCTTCAAAGAAACACATCGATCGAGCACGACTGCTCTTAAGAAAGCTCTCCCAAGATAAGGGAACTCTAGGATCCGCATCAAGTCTACTACAACAAAGTCAAGATGAAAGTGAAATTTTCCCACTTTCATCACGACATCCTCGGCTATCCCAAGTGGACGAGTTACAGACGGTCCGCTAGCTCGAGTGTCATACGAGTGGATGAAAGTTCAGGAAGAGGCAGTTTCTTCCATACCGAGAGTGGCATGAGGTTAATGCTAGCGCCAAGATCGCCAAGGTGGAGCATTGAAACATCCCAAGAAATCACACGGATTAGAAACCGCCGTGGTCTTCAAGCTTTTGGGAAGCTTATTAAGAATGGTCACCGAGCATTGCTCATTGAGAGGAGTTTTAGCCATCTCGATAGCTTATCTTTGTTGGTGAGTAAGCCTTTAAGCGTGGATGCAAATTTAGGCATTAGAACGAGCATCAACGAAGCTTATATCAAAGTGAAGCTCATTGAAGATTTGGAAAATTTTTCCATTTGCTCTTTATTTTTGTCTTTGAGCTTCTCATCATTCATTCTTGATGGGTAAGGAAGTCGACTAGACTTTGAGCCGGATGGAAGTGTTTTTCGCTCAGATTTTTCTTCGAACTTCGGGTTCCGGACTTAAAGGTTGGACTACCAAGGTGGGACGTGTCTTGTACCGTGGGCTCAATAATGCACCTTGTCCGTTGTCTCCTTGGTAACTTGACTAAATGCCACAGGAGGAGGGGCATAGGAGTCGAGGTCCATTGTGCGCCTTACCACTACGAGTGGTGACGGCTTTCAACTCGGCATTAGGATTGGGAATAGTATTGCTTGGGAGTCCTCCGTAAGATGGCGAAGCTTTGTTCATATTCATGTTCATGAAACCGCTCATCATATTCTTTAACTCATTTGTCTGCCGAGCAGTTGTTGTATCAATTTCCTTTTTAGCTCACCTCTCATGTTATTGATCCGAGTTTGCATTGAACGCATGTTTGACTCTACCATTTTCATGAAGTCATTTGGCATGGGAGCTTGAGGAGGTTGTTGATAACTTTGATGATTTGGAGCTTGATATGGTTGAGGTTGGTTGAAATTGTTCCGCTTTGATTGAAATTTTGAGAGTTATTGAAATTTTGTCCTTGATTCGAACAAAGCGATTTCGATTGCCATGGTTTTGCACGGAGGAAAACCGGTGGTGTCATACCGCTAGTGCAGTAGTGAGGATCACCGTGGTCGGTATTGATTGTGGTTTACCAAGCTACGGAGCTTGGTAAAAGGAAGCATCGTTGCTTGACAATCATAATACGCATGTGGACCACTACAAGTTTCACACACCTTGTTTACGGCTTTGATCGGTTCAGCTTATGAATTTCGCTTTTGATTTCCTTAACATCCTTAATCATACAACGGATGGCATCCGTTAGAGCAAATATCGGAGCGGCTAACTCGGAAGAGTTACCGGATGAAGAAGAAGGAGTGTTCGGAACATTGACTTTGTTGCAGAAATAGGAACTTTGATTTTGCTCGCAAATCTCAATCACATCTTTAGGTTTACGATTCAAGATATTGCGCCATGGCTGCATTCAAGGAATCTTGATCATTACCGCTCAACCCATTGTAAAAGATATTGACTTGTTGAAGCTCCGTGAATTCATGATGGGGCATTTCACGAGGAGATCTTTGAATCTCTCCCATGCCTCTCCAAAATTTTCATTGAAATTTTGACGAAATCCGTAAATTTCATTTTAAGATTAGTCGCCTTTGATGGAGGAAAGAAATAGTTGACAAACTTTTGAACAAGATCCTCCCAAGTTTTGATGGATCGAGGGGTTCTTTTCCACCCAACCGGCCGCCCCTCAAGTGAGAATGGAAATAGCATCAACTTGATCACTTTTGTGGCACATCCTTGAAATTGATAGTTGAAGTCAACTTGTTAAACCAACGGATGTGTGCATACGGTCTTCTCGATCGTAATTCGCGGAATTGATTTGTAGACACAAGTTGGATCAAATGTGTCTTCAATTCAAGTGATCGAATTGATAACGGTAAAACGATGGCATCTCCATAACCCTCGGTGGGTACACGGAGCATTTCCGCCATAGTACGCTAAATCGCCATGGTGTTGTTAGAAATAGTACGAATCTCGGGTTCGACTATTTGGGCAAGACGCCCACGAGAACGTCTTCTAGGAATTTATGCTAGATCACGCAAAGGACTCAATGATCTAGAAGAACGAGTGCGATGCACTAGAGTTAACTCTAAGGAATCTCGAGCTAAGAGAGAAATGGAATTATGAAGATATTTCGATGAGAATGAGAATTATGAAGACGTTTTATAAAAAAAAATGGGGTGAGGAGAATCTTTAGGGTTTTCTCGGTTCAAACGCCGATATCACAACAAAATCAATTAACACAAGATCGAGGCAAAACAACGATGAACTTAACCAATAATCACAATATGAATGGCTTCTTTGAAAAGGTACACCAATCACAAAGACACAAAGGCAAGTTTTAAATCTTTAGTTCGAACTTATTATGGTCGCACCCCGCTAGGTAGTGACCGCCTTGGTTTTGTGGTAATCTTTAAGTTGTTATTATTAAAGAAAACGATTTAATCTTTTGTATTTTTATTATTTGATACATATATATAAACAAAAGAAAAATATTTTTGTGTTTTATACGTTTTGCTTGTTTTGGGTTTTTGGATTTTTACAAGAAAATATGGATATATATATAGATGGATATGGATGATATAAACAAATGAGTGAGTATTCAAACAACTAACTGCTAGATGTAAGACAAATAGCACATGACCCCAAGAAAGCGCCAAAATTTGATGCGCCGAAACCGTCAAGCTTTATCACACAAGCTCGCCACATGAATGGCAGATCGTAACAAGCTTAAAACGGCTCAGAACGAACTCAATGAAGATCGGGGAGTATAGTGTTTCCCGGTCGTTATGTCCCAAATGAGTTGTGCAATGGATTATCGACGCTTAGTGATCGAAATTTGAACGGAAAAGAGATTTGTGAATATGATTATAACTACGGAAAAAGCACATAAACTACAAGGGCTTAAATACAAATTAAAGAGAATTAAAAAGATAAAAAATATTAAATAAACGCTATCACTATTATTAAAATTGATGAACGTTTAAAACTTAAAACTTACGCTTAAAATAAAATTACGTAAACGCACAAAATAAAAAGTGAAACTTATACAATATAAATCCTAAAATATGAAAATACATTTTACAAACCTAATGATAAAAGAAAATATTTAGAAAAGAAAATTATTTTTATGACTAATTAATCTAATTATTATTAATTAAAAACTATTTTTAACTATTAAATAATTACCTAAAATACAAGAAATTAGGAAATAAAGCTAGAAAAATAAAATTATGAAATGGAAAAGTCTAAAATATCAAAATAGAATTTTCAAAACTATTTTGTATTTTTATGATTGTTTTTCTATTTTTATGAATTTTAAACTATTAAAACTAATTAAATTACTAAAATTACCAAATAAACTATGAAAATCTGGAAAATTACTTTTTCACTTTTTATATTTATCTTAACTTAAGAAAATTGAAAATTAATTTTTGAAGCTTTTCTTAATTTTTGTATTAAATGCTATTTAAAAGTGCTAAAAGTGATTTAAATTAAGAAAATAGCAAACAAGCTTAGAAAAATCTGAAAATTTCAGGAAAAGTCTAAAACAATATTAGGAATATAAGAAAATGGAAAAACAGATGCTTATTTGCAAGAAAATGAAATCGATGTGAAAGTGCTTATTGAAATAAGCACTAAATTAAGCAAATGGAGTCCAAAACTACCAAACTGAAACACAAGCTATAATAAGCTAAGATAACTAAATGGAACAAGATTAAACAAGCCTAACCAATGTAATCACAATCTACAACAGATTTGATATTTGAGCTTTATAAGCTAAACAGTTCCCTGGCTACTTATACCACCAAATAAACAACCAAATAAGCTAATCAAGAAAACTAATTATGGAGATCTAAAGTAGACCTAGGTAAGACCTTGTAATCCAAAAATCAGGCCTTGAGAAGCTCGATGAACCCCTGCACCTTGCACAAAATTCGAGAAAAGCTCAAGGTAACCGAGCTCATGGAGCAGGATTTAGCCTAAAAGAAGGGCTTATTTGAAGCTTATACAATATTTGTAAAATTCACAAAATGCTAATAAGATAGAGAACCAGTTGAAGTTTTTGAAACACCAAACCTCACTGAATTTGACCCAAAAATGAATCAAGGAAAAATCTCTATCAATTGGCTCAAACCCGATTTTCATATTTTGACTTTTGATGAAATGATGAACTTTGACTTTTTCCAACTTTGGATCCAATTTATTGGTGAAGTTGATGTTATAAGGTAGAATAAGCACAATGCAAGCTATGTTTAACACTTTTGAACACAAAAGAGATTATGTAACTCCATATCCACAACAAAGGATCAAGAGAGATAGTCAGGATCTAATGTTGACTTGGTGATGTTGCGCACCCAACCTAAGAACCAAATGAACTCAAATAAACTTAATAAACATGAACCACTAGGACTTAACTCATTGAATAGACCATTATGACAGATAAATCAAGAAACCCAAACACTCCTTTCAAAACTTATGAGCTCAAACCGACCCAAACTCTTAACCAACTTGTACTTATGATCAATCTAAGTTTACTTAACCTAAACACTCATCAGAAAGACAGATTTGAGTAGATTAATACTACAAAAACAAGAAAAGCAAGAATTTGTGAAAATTACTTACTAAAGTCCAAAGTCGCTATAGCTTGAAACCATGAACCATGAACCACTAATCTATTTGATATCACCCCAAATGAATCCAAAACAACCCAATCCACCTCTGCATCAACCCATGTCCATCTGCATTCCCATTTTTGACCCTGTTTGACTTTTGTTGACCAAGGATCAAAATGAGTTGAAACTTGAATGTGAGCTTGTACAAGGCTTTCACAAGCTCATTTAAGCTTATTGAAACTGATAGATGAGAATTAAGAAGCTTTTAAACAAGACTTAGACTTTGAAAATTTCAACAGTTATGCAAATAAGTGATAATAGGTAAAAACTTAGAATCATTGATTAAAACTTGTAAATACTGCAAATATAACTTGAATTTAACATTTTTGAACAAGAAATTACAACTTTTAATTTAAACTAAAACATTGACAAGAAAAACGACAATAAGAAATTTTAAGCTAATAATCTACTACTTGATTGCTTCCTTTCTCTGCTCTTTTATAATCCAAAGCCATTTTCTCTCTTACGAATCTTTCCCACCATTCTAAGCCATTGATTGCTCAAAATGATCTCAACCGCTTAAATAGATTTTGGCGCCAAAACCTTGTCTCGCCAATTGGGGTTGAGTGAGGGTTAGGGATGCAATAAATGATGTTCGAAGCTTGCTAAGGTGGAGGGACATGGGAGAGTGGGATTGAGGAGGGGATGGGGTGAATGAGTTTGTGGAAAGCGGTTGAAGATGGTGGACTTGGCGCTTGGTTTTTGACCAGATTTTGATCAAGCAAGAATAATAGATGGGGGTTCACAATTCATATGATGGGGTCCAAGGTTGGGCAAGGGTCCAAAATTAAGTGAAAGTGGTTTAATATCTTAGGGACTCATTGTGTAAACTCGAAAATCAAGGGACCATAGTCGCCAATTCGTAAAAGTTATTCCAAGGGACCACAAGTGACAACCTTCAAAGTATAAGGACCAAAATTGCCATTTTGCAATTTTCCAGGGCCATTTCGCCAATTTTGAAACTTGAAAGACCATTTTGTAATTTTCTCAAACTTTTGATATTTTTCACCAAAGGACTAAATTTGACAACTTTTGATTTTAAAAGGACCTTTGGTGACTTTACTTTTGAAATTATGCGCTCAGGACTGCTTTTGACAACTTTTGAAACTTGGGGACTAAAAGCGCAATTTTTGCAAATTTGATATGTTTTTCATCCGATTTTGATATTTTTGTATTTAAAACACATAAAACATCGATTTGTGATATTTTGATCATTTTGATGTGTTTCGAGTGTTTTCGATGATTTTGCGCTTTATTTTGTACAAAAATGATGAGTATTTAGACACTCATCAACCACAAAGTCGACTAGAAACGAGTGAGTTCCCACAATTACACGGATGTTTGTTGCAATCCCGAGGAAGTTGTTTCCTTTATATTCAAGCTCATTTTCCATAACCTGGTTGTAGCATTCCTTAGAGATAATGTTAACTGGAGAATTTGTGTGGATAAACGGGTGGAAATCGATGACCCCAATTTTGCATGAAATCTTCAGATAATAGGGATTCCTATGGTGGATTCGTGCCCCCATATCATAAAATTGTGGTTGGTCGGATTGCAAAAATGTTTTTTCAGAGTTATCTTGCCAATGAGTCATTTCGATGTCACTTGAGAAATCATCGGAACAGATTCGCAAGTTATTTTCTTCTTCAAAGTTGACAAAAACATCAAAATCTTTCACCGAAGTTACCATGTCAGGGTCCGGGTGATCGCTAAGAAATTTTTCTAAAGTATCACCAAAATCACCAATAGGGTCAACAACACAAACCTTTTGAGGAATAGACAAAAGTTCATTCGGCCTGAACGTAGCTATCTCACCATTAGCTTCAAGAGTCATTTTCCCAGCAAAGACGTCCACCTTTGTATGGGCAGTATCAAGCATAGGTCTGCCTAAAATGACAGGTATTCTATTGTCTTCCGGAATGTCGAGAATTACAAAATCTACCGGGAAAAGGAATTTCTTTATTTTTACCAACACATTTTCAACGATGCCTAACGGTGACTGCATGGACCGATCGGCCATCTCAATTTTCATCTTGGCCGGCTTAAGGTCTCCTATTCCCATACGAAGGAACATTGAACGAGGCATTATGCTTATGCTCGCCCAAGATTCGCAAGGCGTTACATGTCAAGACTCCCGATCAAACAAGGAGAGTGAAACATCCTGGATCTTTTTCCTTTTGAGGCGCTCGCTTTCAAAATTCCGAACATCTTTCGTTGAGTTGAACTGTCTCATCATTGCTTAATTTCTGTTGAATATGATTAGTTTCAATGGAATTATTAAAAGGGGAGTTTACCAAAAAAGCTTGGTCCAGAAGTGATTGTGTTTCCATATTGATTCGTCGCTTAACTTTTTCTGAAAAGGTCGTCGGTTCTTCAAGGATAGTTTCCACCGTGTTGACAACTTCCTCTTCCCGAGCTGCTAGGTAACCAGTGATGGCTTGCGAACATGAGCTAACACTCTTTTCCAATCTTTTAATCCTATCTTCGTAAATTTTGAGAGAAGAAAGCAGATTATCCACGAATGTCTTCATCATTTTTTCATTCCTATCATCTCGTTCCCTTGATTCCTTGATGTGGTCAAGAATCTTCTTTTCAAGATTGCTCCCGGTTTTGGTCTCAAAAACACTCTTAACCCTCTCGATCCTACATGCTTCAGCTTCTATTTCTAACCTTCTTTTTCCGAAAATCTCCCCATAATTGTATTCTTGCTTTGTTATTGTCTTCATTACCTTATTATCAAAGTTGTCTCTTGGTCCGTATCCTGTATCCATATGCCATTTGTAACAATGTTCAGAAATCTGTTGAATACATTCCAAGGCTTGGTCAGAAGTCATGCTAGGAATAGGTCTCGGGGAATCGAGTAGTTCTCGTGTTAGCGCATTAATTCCCCGGTAGAAGACATAGACGATCTGATGTTTGTTCAAAGCATGGGTGGGACATCGATAAAGCAGCTCATTAAATCTTTCCCATGCCTGGTAAAGCGTTTCTTCTCCAACTTGAACGAACTGATAGATTTTACCAAGAAGTTTTGCCATTTTTGAAGGAGGGCAAAATTGCTGGACGAACTCTTTTCTTAGTTTACCCCATGCTTCTTTACATTCGTTAGGGAGTTTGTTACACCATCTCTTTGCGCCCAAAGAAGAGTCATAGGAAAATCCTTGCGGTGACCGAATAGCTCGGGTGCCTCGACGTTGAAAAGAGAAGATAAGTAGAGAACTTCTTCTACGTGATTCTAAACGTCCTGATCTTCATCTCCAGAAAACTTAAGTTCGTGTAACTCTCGAATAAATTGTTCTGGAATAGAATATTTTTCAGTACTAGAATCTTGTGCGAAGGTCCGTCGGCAGTTCTCATTTGGTCGCTCCAAATACTGCTCCATAGTTAAGTCATCGATATTATTTTCATTAATGACCTCCGCTCGCCGATCGTCTCGATTCATAAAATGAGAAGATGTTGTGAATAGGAACCGAGAGTAAACTTTCCTTGTCCGAATCGCTTCTCCGGATCATCGAATGGGTGGCAAAAAGGCCTCGAGCTACGAGTCTTGTATCCCGACATTTAAGAGAAGAAAGAAAATTAAAATAGACTTAATATGAAATCCTATAATAGCTCCCGGCAAGCAAGCGCCAAAAACTTGATGCGTGTTTTATCGACTGTGTTTTAATATTTATATAGTCTCGTTATACCTATGGTCACCCTAATGCACTAACGGCAGTGTACCCGTGTGTGTAGTGTAGTATTCAAGAAACCGAGGTCGTCCCAAGAGCTATGTGTGTTGGATTATTACTAAGTCTAGGTGTCACATATTTTAATATGATTTCGATAAGGAATTAAATATTAAACTACTAAAGCGTATAAAAGCGGATAAAAGGTAAAGGTTTAATCAATAGAGAGAGAGGTGCTAACCTAGTTAATCCTCCTAACTAGTTATGTCTACGCTCACTTACTTCCAATTACTTGTGGGGTCAAAGTCGAGAGGACAACATTTGGTCAATTCGCCTAACCTATCAAAGAAAGATGCCACCACAGAGAAGTCGTGTCCCTCATAAGTCCTGTTGTTCCCGGTCCCTAAGCCAAGTCATTAAGTACCGATACTTGCTAGACTTATAATAGTGAGTGCCCGGCGGTAGCAACTTAAACACTCACCCCTAATTTTTAAGTTCATCCAAACGGTAGGTGATCATTTGTTCAAATCGCACAAGTAGAAAGGGTCGTCATTGGTCATATCTTACCCTTCCCGCCTCATCCGCTCACCTAGGGTCGGCTGGTCATATCTCCTAGGCAATTGGCCTCACCGCCATTCAAAACTACCAAACAAGGGTAGCTACCAATAAACTATGCATGCATACACTTAGAAATAATTATACGGAAGTAATGTAAACGCAAACAAAATAATTAATGAATCATAACTAGGCCAAGACCAAGAGGTGCTTAGCTCATATTAACCATACAAATCAATTCAATATTCAAAGGTACGAAATACATGAATCGAAAGTAAAGAAAAGATAAAATGCTAATGCTTATCGTAGGGGAGTGATTTCTCCCTTGGAGATAGCTCCGTATTCTCCTCTAGGCCTGCCTTTAGCTTTTTCCCACGTTCTCTGGTTGTTGTGTGTGGAATGGGATGCTTTGAAATGCTGGAATTCGTGGAGTATTTATAAGCCAGATCTGGGTTACGGCGTAACTAATATAGGAGTTATGCCGTAACCTTCAATTTCATCGTATTTTGCACTAGATCTGCTGGTTACGGCGTAACCTTATTAGTGGTTACGACGTAACCTTATTAGTGGTTATGCCGTAGTCTTCAATAATACTTGGTTACGCCGTAGTTGGTGGAATAGTTACGGCGTAGTTATCAGCGGCGTGGATCCTCATTTGACCTAATATAGTTACGTCGTAGCCTTTGGGAAGAGTTACGCCGTAACCTTCTGATGAGTTGGTATTCTGAGTCACGCTTTAGTTACGGCGTAATGTGAGAGATGATTTACGCCATAACCTTCTTCAAAGTCAGCATACTATGATAATTCTTTTGATATTTCTCCAATTTCGCGTCTCTTTAGCTCCAATGCTTGTAATTTACCTGAAAGTGGAAAACAATGGAAAACAAGCGTAAATCCATATAAATGATATAAATTACAAGCATTATTGGGGGAAATTGACACTTAATATTCAGAACTATTTGATGTTATCAAATATCCCCCCCACTTGAACTCTACTTGCCCTCAAGTAGACCTTATTAGAAAGATTCCTAAAAAGATATCTCCCAAAACCTCGAAAATATAAATTTACAAATCCCTTATGCTAGAATAAAACAAAGCCGAACACCTCACGAAATGGGAACAAAACACTCAAATCTCTCAACTATTCTAAGTGTCAATTTCGGGGTGATCACCCAATCGCACAGTTATAGCATGTATTCTATCATAAGCTTGCCGGTTACACAAATCTCCACCACTAGAGTTAAGGGCTAAACAATATGGGTAGACACGACAAAGGTTAAGGGGTGACTCGTCATTACTAACATGTCACGGCGAAGTGGACAAAACCAATGATACATGACCAAATCCATGGCCAAGACACCAAAGATTGATTGCTTCCTCACCTAGACATGCTTCATGACTAAAAGGGTTGGATAAGACATGGGATATATAAATGGTGTAAAAATAAAAATCAAGCAGGCAGTCTAAATCTATAACCAAGTCATCACCACTTACCGTTCAACCAAAGTTCAAGCTTTGAAGTCAAGAAACCGGATCATGAAATACTAGGTAGATGTGTCATTAGAGGACGCCGTGATGGGCACACTACCTTTTCTCCAACTGCTGGCATAATTACCAACGCCATCTTCAAATGTGACCGAGGTGGCCTCCTCGATACTAAATCTATAAAGCTCATAACATAGTGCTTATAACATTGCACTTTACAATAACTAAATAACATAACAACTATTTTTTTTTGAATCATTTTTTTCAACATAACAATAATAACTAAACATAATATCCCCCCCACTTGAGATGAACAATGGGAATTTGGGGGGTATTCAATGATCTTCAAACATATGTCGTCGACGAAAGTGTGATCTCCGAACCTTTCCACTTGAACCTTGAACATAGGCAAATGATGACTTCCCAATCACAAATAAAGACTAGGTGGTAGGCTAAGTGTAAAGGTGTATCGAAACAATATATTGGGTTAACAAAATGAAAGGAATGGCTCATAAGGGTGTATCTACGGGTATCTTGCACTAAAGGTGAGTGCAACAAAAGGGTTTCACATGGGGGTCGAGAAGTCGAGGTGACTAATCGATAGACACACAATGGTAGGCTATTTGGGTGATAATACTATAATATTGCCTTCTTAAACTGAAAAGTCCAAATACATCGAGCTAACTCAACATACCTCGTATATGGTCTCGAAATGATGCAAAGGCCAAGTTCTAAAGTTTACAAGCTACCGGCACACTCATAATTTGGTGGATTTGGGGTAAAAAATTAGAAACGGATAAGGCTAATCTCACCATATAATATCAAGGGTTGTATGTGCAAGGTCTAATCTAGTTAGGTTAAGAAAAACATGTCACAATTTTAAAAATGGCATAATTTTTCAAAATAAACAAGAAAAACGAGGGCAAAATAATGTTCAAGAGATAATTCTACTCCCGTCCCCCACCGAATTGTACAAAGTCCCTTTGTACTAAGCATTAAATAAAGGTGAAGAGAAAAGTAGAATTAGAGCGAGAACTTCCCAAATTTGCTCCAAAAGAAAGAAGGCCCACGAAAAGAGACGTGCCTTCATATAAGCATCATGAACAAACTTCAATCCTCGAAATCACACTACCGACAAGCATAATTATAAAAAGAAAAAATGAAAATGAAAACAAACCTAACTCACTTTCGTAGGAATCACGGTTGCATTTAGCATATGCAACAAGTTTTTAAACCACTTGGTGTCCCAAGTGGACGAGTGAAGTCTCGTGAGGTTACAGGAACATACCCACAAAGTTCATTTAAAATACTAATACAAGTTTATTGTGTATTAAAATGAAAGAATTAAAGAAGGAAGGTTACGTCAGAACTCTTAGAGGAGTTACGCCAGAATCGCAAAACCCGACAAAGCGATGGTTACGGCGTAACCATCGAGATGGTATTTACCGTAATTGGTAATGCGCCTAATAATTCGTCAAAAGGTTAGTTCTGGCGTAATCACAAAGATGAGTTACGCCGTAACTAGGATCGATCGAAAACAAAGAAAGATCAATCTCTTCCTCGCTTTCCGCAAAATGGTTAAAACACAAAACCCACGTAAATGGAAATAAAACAAAAGAAAGGGATAATTCGGGTTGTCTCCCGAAGAGCACTTTTCTTTATTTACGAGTCTTTTGTTAGACTCGAGTCGCGGGCTAGAAGTGCTTGTTCGTCATCTCGTGGATATGGCAATCTCCACGTTGAAGCCAGCTAATCAAATTCTCATCCCGTTTGTAGCCTTTTCCAAGTTCTAAACACCCTAAGTAAAAAAAATTTGATCTTTTGGTAGGGGTGATCAAAACCTTTGACTTTATCTTTATCACTAATACCAAGCAGCGGTCGAGCATAGCTTAACTGTTTTTTAGTCCAATTTTTAAAATTCTTGACAGTCCTTGGCATTTTGAACACAGTTTTATCATCGCCAATCTCTAGCCAAACTAGTCCTTCCTTCTCGTTTTTATCTAGCCCATATATTTTTTTAAAGGGTTTTCCAAAAATCACCCCGGTTAGCCCATCTGCCACGAACTCGCTAACATCATCCAAAACCACAAAGTCGACTAGAAACGAGTGAGTTCCCACAAAAACACGAATGTTTGTTGCAATCCCGAGGAAGTTGTTTCCTTTATATTCAAGCTCATTTTCCATAACCTGGTTGTAGCATTCCTTAGAGATAATGTTAACTGGAGAATTTGTGTCAATAAACGGGTGGAAATCGATGAACCCAATTTTGCATGAAATCTTTAGATAATAGGGATTCCTATGGTGGATTCATGCCCCCATCTCATAAAACTGTGGTTGGTCGGATTGCAAAAATGTTTTTTCAGAGTTATCTTGCCAATGAGTCATTTCGATGTCACTTGAGAAATCAACGGAACAGATTCCCAAGTTATTTTATTCTTCAAAGTTGAAAAAAACATCAAAATCTTTCCCAGAAGTTACCATGTCAGGGTCCGGGGGATCGCTAAGAAATTTTTCTAAAGTATCATCGAAATCACCAATAGGGTCAATAACACAAACCTTTTGAGGAATAGACAAAAGTTCATTCGGTCTGAACGTAGCTATCTCACCATTAGCTTCAAGAGTCATTTTCCCAGCAAAGACGTCCACCTTTGTATGGGCAGTAGCAAGCATAGGTCTGCCTAAAATGACAGGTATTCTATTGTCTTCCGGAATGTCGAGAATTACAAAATCTACCGGGAAAAGGAATTTCTTTATTTTTACCAACACATTTTCAACGATGCCTAACGGTGACTGCATGGACCGATCGGCCATCTCAATTTTCATCTTGGCCGGCTTAAGGTCTCCTATTCCCATACGAAGGAACATTGAATGAGGCATTATGCTTATGCTCGCTCCAAGATCCGCAAGGGCGTTACACATGTCAAGACTCCCGAACAAACAAGGGAGAGTGAAACATCCTGGATCTTTTTCCTTTTGAGGCAACTCGTTTCTCAAAATCGCTGAAAATCTTTCGTTGAGTTGAACTGTCTCATCATTGCTTAATTTCTGCTGAATATGATTAGTTTCAATGGAATTATTAAAAGGGGAGTTTACCGGAAAAGCTTGGTCCAGAAGTGATTGTCTTTCCATGCTGATTCGTCGCTTAGCTTTTTCTGAAAAGGTCGCCGGTTCTTCAAGGATAGTTTCCACCGTGTTGACAACTTCCTCTTCCCGATCTGCTAGGTAATCAGTGATGGCTTGCGAACATGAGCTAACACTCTTTTCCAATCTTTTAATCCTATCATCGTGAATTTTGAGAGAAGAAACTGTATTATCCACGAATGTCTTCATCATTTTTTCAATCCTATCATCTCGTTCCCTTGATTCCTTGATGTGGTCAAGAATCTTCTTTTCAAGATTGCTCCCGGTTTTGGTCTAAAAAACACTCTTAACCCTCTCGATCCTACATGCTTCAGCTACTCTTTCTAGCCTTCTTTTTTCGAAAATCTCCCCATAATTGTATTCTTGCTTTGCTATTGTCTTCATTACCATATGATCAAAGTTGTCTCTTGGTCCGTACCCTGTATCCATATGCCATTTGTAACAATGTTCAGAAATTTTTTGAATACATTCCAAGGCTTGGTCAGGAGTCATGCTAGGAATAGGTCTCGGGGAATCGAGTAGTTCTCGTGTTAGCGCATTAATTCCCCGGTAGAAGAAGTAGACGATATGATGTTTGTTCAAATCATGGGTGGGACATCGATAAAGCAGCTCATTAAATCTTTCCCATGCCTGGTAAAGCGTTTCTTCTCCAACTTGAACGAACTGATAGATTTTACCAAGAAGTTTTGCCATTTTTAAGGAGGGCAAACTGTTGACTAACTCTTTCTTAGTTTACCCCATGCTTCTTTACATTCGTTAGGGAGTTTGTTATACCATCTCTTTGCAGTTCAAAGAAGAGTCATAGGAAAATCCTTGCGTGACCGAATAGCTCGGGGTGCCTCGACGCTGAAAAGAGAAGATAAGTAGAGAACTTCTTCTACGTGATTTCGAACGTCCTCATCTTCATCTCCGTAAAACTTAAGTTCGTGTAACTCTCGAATAAATTGATCCGAATAGAATATTTTCAAGACTAGAATCTTGATTCAGAAATGAGAAGATGTTGTGAATAGGAACCGGAGAGTAAACTTTCCTTGTCCGGAATCGCTTCTCCGGATCATCGAATGGGTGGCCAAAAAGGCCTCGAGCTACGAGTCTTGTATCCCGACATTTAAGAGAAGAAAGAAAATTAAAATAGACTTAATATGAAATCCTAAAATAGCTCCCAAACAATGCGCCAAAAACTTGATGCAGTTTTATTGACTGTGTTTTAATATTTATATAGTCTCGTTATACCTATGGTCACCCTAATGCACTAACGGCAAAGTGTACCCGTGTGTGTAGTGTAGTATTCAAGAAACCAAGGTCATCCCAAGAGCAATGTGTGTTGGATTATTACTAAGTCTAGGTGTCACATATTTTAATATGATTTCGATAAGGAATTAAATATTAAACTACTAAAGCAGATAAAAGCAAATAAAAGGTAAAGGTTTAATCAATAGAGGAGAGAGGTGCTAACCTAGTTAATCCTCCTAGCTAGTTATGTCTACGTCTACTTACTTCCAATTACTTCAGGTGGGGTCAAAGTCGAGAGGACAACATTTGGTCAATTCGCCCTAACCTATCGACAAAGATGCCACCACATGAGAAGTCGTGTCCCTCATAAGTCCTGTTGTTCCCGGTCCCTAAGCCAAGTCATTAAGCACCGATACATGCTAGACTTATAATAGTGAGTGCGGCGGTAGCAACTTAAACACTCACCCCTAATTTTTAAGTTCATCCAAACGGTAGGTGATCGCTTGTTCAAATCGCACAAGTAGAAAGGGTCGTCATTGGTCATATCTTACCCTTCCGTCTCAATCCGCTCACCTAGGGTCATTGGTCATATCTCCTAGGCAATTGGCCACTACCGCCATTCAAAACTACCAAACAAGGGTAGCTACCAATAAACTATGCATGCATACACTTAGAAATAATTATACGGAAGTAATGTAAACGCAAACAAAATAATTAATGAATCATAATTAGGCCAGCACTAAGAGGTGCTTAGCCGCTCATATTAACCATACAAATCAATTCAATATTCAAAGGTATGAAATACATGAATCGAAAGTAAAGAAAAGATAAAATGCTAATGCTTATCGTAGGGGAGTGATTTCTCCCTTGGAGATAGCTCCGTATGCTCCTCTAGGCCTGCCTTTAGATTTTTCCCACGTTCTCTGGTTGTTGTGTGTGGAATGGGATGCTTTGAAATGCTGGAATTCGTGGGGTATTTATAGGCCAGATCTGGGTTACGGCGTAACTAATATAGGAGTTACGTCGTAACCTTCAATTTCATCGTATTTTGCACTAGATCTGCTGGTTACGGCGTAACCTTATTAGTGGTTACGCCGTAGTCTTCAATAATACTTGGTTACGCCGTAGTTGGTGGAATAGTTACGGCGTAGTTATCTGCGGCGTGGATCCTCATTTGACCTAATATAGTTACGTCGTAGCCTTTGGGAAGAGTTACGCCGTAACCTTCTGATGAGTTGGTATTCTGAGTCACGCTTTAGTTACGGCGTAATGTGAGAGATGAGTTACACCGTAACCTTCTTCAAAGTCAGCATACTATGATAATTCTTTTGATATTTCTCCAATTCCGCGTCTCTTTAGCTCCAATGCTCGTAATTTACCTGAAAGTGGAAAACAATGGAAAACAAGCGTAAATCCATATAAATTATATAAATTACAAGCATTATTGGGGAAATTGACACTTAATATTCAGGACTATTTGATGTTATCACTAGCCATGACGAATCACTGAAAAACTTGGAAACCATGATTGGGAAGCTTGGCGACGAGTGCAAAGAAGAAATGAGGCACAAAAGAACAAGTCAACAGTATGTAAGGCCGTGTTTTCTGAGAATGAAAAATCCACCGATGAGTCTAATAAAGATAATGATGCTGATAACAGAAGAGAGTTACGCCGTAACCAAACATCAGAGTTACGATGTAACCAGGATACGAGGGGTGACAAGTTTCCCGAGTTAGAAGAATCTAAAAGGAAGAATCATTGGTGTAAGGCTATTGCAATTGATAATGGAAAGTGTTATGATCTATGGGCTTCATGCGATCCTCGGAACGAAACCTGCGATGGAGGGGTCGATAATGAAAGAGTTAATGATGACAGATACATGTGGACTGCACTTAACGATGAAGAAAGATTAGCTAAATTCTCGATTGATGAAGAGGAGGAACCAACCATCAGGCATTGCTGCAATCCCTTAATGATCACGGAAGATGAGTCCACTCGAGCATGGCCAACATGTAATCCCTTTCGTGAGTATTGTAACGGGGGTGGCAATATGAAGGACGAAGTATGGATATGTCCTTATGAATTAGAAAGACATGACGTTGATTTCGGAAACCTATCCTTCAGTGATTGGTATTCAGTGAGGTTCGGGGACGCAATAATTAATACGGTTTTGTTGAGAAATTTGGAGCTCAAATATGACAAACATATTCTTCAAGGAAAGTCCATTAAACCACTCAACGATATTCCTTCTAGCAACACTGATGACGAAGGAACTCGAAGTCATTGGTGTGAGAAAATAAAAACCCCTGACGGAGTTCTTTAGGCATCTTGCAACCCTTTTGATTATGAGTGTAATGGGGGAAGCAGTATATAAAGAGTTGGGGAAGATGAATTCTTATGGACCTCAACTAATGACTCGGAAAGAATAGAATTGCCTTGGCTAGATGACTTGGGGTTCGACAATTGGGTCAAAATCAAATATGGAAAGGTAGATGCGCTAACTAAGGAGAAGATCTAGAAGGGATGTATGAGTAAAGACGACCCAAGTGAAGAAGTTCCTAATGACATAAATGAAATATCGGATAAAGATACTAAAGATTAGTCGAGAAATGAGAAAGAGGAATGCAAGCAGGTGCTAGTGGAAGATTTATTCGACAATAAATGGTTTAAAGGTACCGAGTCTGACGATCATGATATAGATTACCTTGAACTACAAGGGGAAGATGGATTCAATGACCCTGACGATGAAGCATATGAGCAAAGAAGGTGCAAACTTCTTGGCATTCCGTATAAGAGGCCGCCACCGATTATAGCTGAAAAATATGAGTTTACTAGATACCACTTGGGGCCGGACGAAAAGTTTTGTAAAATCCGGAAGATCAAGACTAAAGAGTATCTCCGCACGGCTACAAATGTTGCTTGGGTCAGACATAACTTGATGAAGGATATGGAAGAAGTTGGACAAGTCTGAAGGCCACCATAAAGCCCCGAGGCCTTGAGTCTAACTTAAAGACTCGTAAATAAAGAAAAGTGCTCTTTCGGGAGACAACCCGAATTATCCCTTTCATTTGTTTTATTTCCATTTCTGGTGGGTTTTGTGTTTTTAACCATATTTGCAGGATTTCGGAGACAAGTTGTTGCAGCATGCTGAACAGGGATTTCGGAGACAAGTTGTTGCATAACTCATTATTATGGTTATGCCGTAACATACTTTTTGCAGTAGTTCTTCTCAGAGCATTACCAATTACGGCGTAATCCCATTCAATGGTTACACCGTAGCTACACCCCTGTAGTGTCTGCTAGGTTTTGCACTAATTACGGCGTAACTCCTTATAGGGGTTACGACGTAACTATCCTCTGTAATACTTCTTTATTTTTAAACACAATAACCTTGTATTAGTTTTTAAATGAACTTTGTGGGTATGTTCCCTGTAAGCCCTCACGAGACTACACTCGTCCACTTGGGACACCAAGTAGTTTAAAAGGCTTGTTGCATACGCTAAATGCAACCGTGATTCCTACGAAAGTGAGTTAGGTTTCTTTTTCATTTTTTTTAGAATTATACTTGTCGGTAGTGTGATTTCAGGGATTGAAGTTTGCTCGTGAATGCTTATGCGAAGGCACGATTCATTTCGTGGGCCTTTTTTCTTTTTGAAGCAAATTTCAGGGAAGTTCTCGCTCTAATTTACTTTTCTCTTCACCTTTATTTAACGCTTAGTACAAAAGGGACTTTGTACATCTCAAGTGGGGGGACGGGAGTAGAATTATCTCTTGAAATTTATTTTGCCCTCGTTTTTCTAGTTTATTTTGAAATATTATGCCATTTTTAAAATTTTGACATGTTTTTCTTAACCTAACTAGATTAGACCTTAGCCGAGCACATTATAACCCTTGATATTATATGGTGAGATTAGCCTTATCCGTTTCCAAATTTTTACCCCAAGTCCACCAAATTATGAGTGTGCCGGTAGCTTGTAAACTTTAGAACTTGGCCTTTACATCATTTCGAGACCATACGAGGTATGTTGAGTTAGCTCGATGTATTTGTACTTTTCAGTTTAGGAAGGCAGTATTATAGGATTATCACCCAAATAGCCTATCATTGTGTGTCTATCGATTACTCACCTCGACTTCTCGACCCCCATGTTAAACCCTTTGTTGCACTCACCTTTAGTGCAAGATACCCCTAGATACACCCATATGAGCCATTCCTTTCATTTTGTTCACCCAACATATTGTTTCGTTACACCCATACACCTTAGCCTACCCTGTAGTCTTTATTTGTAATTGGGAAGTCATTATTTGCCTAAGTTCAAGGTTCAAGTGGAAAGGTTCGGGAATCACGCTTTCGTCGACGACATATTCTTAAAGATTATTGAAGACCCCCCAAATTCTCATATTGTTTATCTCAAGTGGGGGGATGTTATGTTTAGTTGTTATGTTTGTTGAAAAAAATAGTTATTGTTATTCATTTGATTGTAAAGTGCGAAGTTATAAGCACTATGTTATGAGCTTACTATAGATTTAGTATCGAGGAGGCTACCTCGGTCACATTTGAAGAATGGAGTTGGTAATGTGCCCATCATGACGTCCTCTAATGGTACATCTACCTGGTATTATCATGATCCGGTTTCTTAACTTCGAAACTTGAACTTTGGGCGAACAGTAAGTGGTGATGACTTGGTTGTAGATTTATAATATTTGATTGATTTTATTTTACACCAATTTTATCCCATGTTTTATCCTACCCTTTAGTCATGAAGCGTGTCTAGGTGATGCAACGAGCAATCTTTGGTGTATTGGCCATGGATTTGGTCATGTATCATTGATTTTGTCCACTTCGCCGTGACATGTTAGTAATGACAACTCACCCTTAACCTTTGTCGTGTCTACCCATATTTCCTTCGAGAATTGTTTTGTCCTTAACTCTAGTGGTGGAGATTTGTGTAACCGCCAAGCTTATGATAGAATACATGCTATGAATGTGCAATGAGTGATCACCCCGAAATTGACCCTTAGAATAGTTGAGAGATTTGAGTGTTTTGTTCTCATTTCGTGAGGTGTTCGGCTTTATTTTATTCTAGCATAAGGGATTTGTAAACTTATATTTTCCAGGTAATGGGAGATATCTTTTTAGTAATCTATCTAATAAGGTCTACTTGAGGGCAAGTAGAGTTCAAGTGGGGTGATATTTGATAACATCAAATAATCCTGAATATTAAGTGTCAATTTCCCCCGATAATGCTCATATTTTATATCATTTATGCGGATTTACGCTTGTTTTCCTCTATATTTCACTTTCAGGTAAATTACGAGCATTGGAGCTAAAGAGATGCGGATTTGGAGAGTTTATTGAAGATATATGATAGTATGCTCATTTAGAAGATGTTACGGCATAACTCCCCTCTCACATTACGCCGTAACAGAAGCGTGACCCAGAAAACCAACTAAACGGAAGATTGCGGCGTAACTCCATCCTAAGATTACGTCGTAACTAATTAGGTCAAATGAGGTTCCGCGCCGCTGCAAGTTACGACGTAACTAATTCCAGAATTAGGGCGTAATCACGATTTATTGAAGATACGGCGTAACTCATTCGTGATGTTACGCCGTAACCAACTTTTCCATAGCAAATTACGAAGAAATGGATGTTACGGCGTAACTCTTAACTTAAGTTACGCCGTAACAAGATCTGGCCTATAAATACTGCCCAAATTCCATCATTTCTAATCAACCACTTCACACACCAATTCAGAGAACGTGAGTAGAAGGTTGAAGGCAGATCTTAGGGAGCATACGGAGCCATCTCCAAGGGAGAAATCACTCCCCTACGATAAGCATTATCATTTTATCATTTCTTTACTTTCAATTCATGTATTTCGTAATGTTAAACATTGAATCGATTGTTTTAGTTAATATGAGCGGCTAAGCACCTCTGGTGCTAGCCTAGTTATGATTCCTTAATTGTTTTGTTTATGTTTACATTGCTACCGTATAATTGTTTCTAGTGTATGCATGCATAGTTTGTTGGTAGCTACCCTCGTTTTAGTAGTTTTGAATGGCGGTAGTGGCTAGTTACTTAGGAGATATGACCAACTGACCCTAAGTAGTTAGACTGAGTGCGAAGGGTAAGAATTGACCAATTGACGACCCTTCTTCGCTTGTGCGATTTGACCAACTGATCACCTACCGTTTGGATGAACTTAAGAATTTAGGGATGAGTGTTTAAGATGCTATCGCCCGGGCACTCATTGTTATAAATCTTGCATGTAGTGGTACTTAATGACTTGGCTTAGGGACTAAAACAATCGGACTTTCAACGGTCACCGCGATCTCCGGTGGAAACCTTTGCTGATAGGTTAGGACGAACTGACCAAATGCTGTTCTAGCGACTTTTACCCCCACTTGAAGCAATTGGAAGTAATTAAACGTGAACTTAACATGATAGGATGACTAACTAGGTTAGCACACTTATCCTCTATTGATCACAACCCTTGCCTTTACTTGCCATCTTTTATTTTCTTTAGTTTTAATTAATCATTTCATCCTTAAAACCTATTAAAATATGTGACACCTAGACTTAGTTTAAATCCACACATAGCTCTTGGGACGACCTCGGTTTTACCGAAATAGTACACTACACACGACCGGGTACACTGCCCATTAGTGCATTAGGGTAGACCATAGGTATAACGAGACAATATAAATATTAAAGCATGGTCAGTAAAACCTGCATCAATGCGCCATTGGGCACATTTGTTACCAAAGGCGGTGCCGTTTGTGTATCGGGCCATGCGCCATTCGTCCGCTAAATGGCTTTGCGTGAGTTTTTGTGTTTGTGTTTGAGTTTATGATTGCGATTTTTTTTTTTTTGCAGGTATGTGATGGAGAGATGAGATGTATATATATATATATGTTTCTTGTGAGAAGTCTAATTTTTGTGAGAACGCGAGAAGAGATCCTAGCCCTTCATCTAATCCCTCATATTTTTAGATCTAATGGCTAAGATTAGCTCACCATTTGCCCTAACCAAGGGCATTTCTGTAATTAACAAACCATATCCATACATAAGGAAAAAAACACACATTGACTACACACCGAAGGTGAAATAACACAGCTATTCTCTCCCATCCAATAACTTTCTCACAACCACCAAAGTTCAAACCACCACTTGAACAACCACCACTCCTTAACAATTATCGCTTCACCTTCTACAACCTTCTTCCACCTTTGTTCACCAGAATCATCGCCGGAATACTAATCACCATCGTCGTTAACCATTGATCAACCGTCGTTCCACCATATTATGCCACCGCCATATAACCGCTGTATATGACCGTCGATCAATCACAGTAATCAAGGGAATATTAATGAAGAAGATATGCATCTAGATGACTCTCAACCAGAAGAAACTGAAATCATTGATGTCACCGGAATTTCACCAGAATACACAGAGATATCAAGTAATTATCATAATTTATTATTGTTTAATTAATTTTTATAAATAATTGTTTTGAATTGTGAAAATTATTAGAAGATTTAAGTTTATTTAGAGTATCTTCGCATGTGAACTAATTTAATTTTATTGTTGTATTAGTGTAATTAATTTTATTTAGAGCATCTTCGCATGTGAAGATTATCGGTTAGGAATGATGTTTTGATGCAATTAGCCGATTTAAGTTTGGATTACATTATCTTCACTTGTGAAAATATCAGTAAGTAATAGATTTTTGAGGTTATTAGTGCATATAAGTTTAGTTATATTATCTTCACATGTGAAGATTATCAATTAGGAATGAAGTTTGATGCAATTAGCCGATTTAAGTTTGGATTACATTATCTTCACGTGTGAAAATATCAGTAAGTAATGTATCTTTGAGGTTATAAGTGCATAAAAGTTTAGTTATATTATCTTCACATGTGAAGATTATCAATTAGGAATGAAGTTTTGATGCAATTAGCCGATTTAAGTTTGGATTACATTATCTTCACGTGTGAAAATATCAGTAAGTAATGGATCTTTGAGGTTATAAGTGCATAAAAGTTTAGTTATATTATCTTCACATGTGAAGATTATCAATTAGGAATGAAGTTTTGATGCAATTAGCCGATTTAAGTTTGGATTACATTATCTTCACGTGTGAAAATATCAGTAAGTAATGGAGGTTATAAGTGCATATAAGTTTAGTTATATTATCTTCACATGTGAAGATTATCAATTAGGATGAAGTTTTGATGCAATTAGCCGATCTAAGTCTGGATTACATTATCTTCACGTGTGAAAATATCAGTAAGTAATGGATTTTTGAGGTTATAAGTGCATATAAGTTTAGTTATATTATATTCACATGTGAAGATTATCAATTAGGAATGAAGTTTTGATGCAATTAGCGGTTTAAGTTTGGATTACATTATCTTCGCGTGTGAAAAATATCATAAAGTAATCGATTTTTGAGCTTACAAGAGCATATAAGTTTAGTTATATTATATGTTATATTATCTTCGCATGTGAATATTATCACTTAGTTTTGAAGTATTGACGTTATTAGCGGATTTAAGCTTAGATTATATTATCTTCGCGTGTGAAAAATATTAGTAAGTAATGGATTTTTGAGGTTATAAGTGCATATAAGAGTAGTTATATTATCTTCGCATGTGAATATTATCATTTAGGAATGAAGTTTTGACGTTATAAGTGGAATTAAGGCAGCGAACAAAAGGTTCAGACAAGGAACCTTGCTCCGGTTGAGCAACGTTGGATGTTTATTGATAATGATTTCCATGGACCGGTACCCTTTTTATTAGTTAGTTTTTTTAATGTGAAATTGAAGGTGTTTTTAATGTGTTGTGTGAATAGTTAAGTAAGGATTATTAATTTTGACACTTTCCGGCTTATATGAACTTCTTATATAAAGCCGGAAATTGTCAAAATTAGCCACAAAAGTGGTGATGAAACATAAGCTCAAAACCAAATAAGCCTATATAAGCCGAAACAAACACCCTCTTACTATAAAATTCTGCCCTAATATGATGATATTTAAGATACTAAAATGTAGCTTAATTTGTGCTACTTTTCAGAACCTAATTAAAAAAAGTAAAATACTTATCGGCGAATTGTGTTTTAATACGGAAAATTAAGCATGTTTGGATAGAGTTACGCGTATCAGCTTCGTTTAAGTTGTTTTGGACAAGATTATTTCAAATAAGCTGATAAGGCTATCTAGACACTATCTCAAGCATTGTGTTTGACACTGGATAAGCGTTTGGTAGATAATAATAAGTTGTTTACATAAGTTTTTCTACCACTCCTTATGAAAGAAGATATGTTTTCGAAATTAGAGATAGATATTCGACGTTTGGAAAGTTTATATTGGCCTTTTACAACTTGTAAAAGCAGTTAGAAGTTTTTTAAGTGTTTGGGTCGTTTAATTTGCTTATTTTGAATTGAATTATGCACTTCTCAGTAGCACTATCTATATGTGTTTATTCGTTTTGCTTATGAACAGAAGCTGCATATAAGGAATTTTAAACATCCCTTAATACTCCCATTGTAGCAATCATGTAACTCAGGTAGTTGTTATGTCCGTCTATATTCTTATGGTTTTAAGGGGCGTTTGGCATTGGGGTTTAAAAAAGTGATTATCTAACACTTATTGCGTTTTCAAGTTGCACAAAAGGCTAGTTTTAGGGGTTGAGAATACAGTGGATGTGTCTTTGATTATGCGATTATTTAAAGGTAAAGAAATTAGCATACGAGTAGCTACAACAAAACTAATGATCTGCTTATTGGATGATTATCTTTACTTTAGATCCTCAAAGTTGTTTTGACCTATAGTAAAGTATGTGATGGAACTTAGCACACACAAGGTTTGATCAATTCGCATTATCCTTGTTGTTTATCTGACAAAGAATCGGAAATTTTGAGTTGACATCAAAGTATGAGATTTGAGCTTATGTTAAATTATTTTGATTTATTTACTATGTTCGCTGCCTTAGAGGATGAACGAGATTGGTCATGCTGTTATGAAGTATGCTATGCATCAATTTTAGTACGTCAATATATGCTAAATGATAATATTCACATGTGAATATTATCATCAAATCCTGTATAGGGACATTCCTCCAGCCCTTTCTCAAAATGGGTAGATCTTCATACGGTTGAAACACTTTTTGTCCAACATGTATATTATTTGTAAATAAATAGTATGTTGAATATGATTACGAAAGTATATTCATATATGTAATATAATAAAGCGATTTAGGAGAACATAGCACAAACCGACTGCTTTTAATCGGTATTTCCTTATTTGGTCAATTTGACTGTCGAGATAAAACATATTCAAAATGGACCCATTCACAAGTAATCGGGTCAAATTGTCACCTATGGTATCTCTGTATCACCTATGATTAAAGTTAGTTGCTCTAGATATTGTGATTGATTAGTGTTTCAATATATTGAAATATCTACATATTTACAACAGATATTGTGATAAGTTGGTGTTAAGGGGGTGTTTGTCTTAGCTTATATGGTAGGCTTATGAGCTTATGTATGATTTGAAAAGCCAATAAGCTCAATATTTGTGGCTTATGAGCTTATATTAAGTGTGCGTAAAGTTAATTTTAAGTTTGGAAATTGATAATAGGTAATGTTACAATCGAAGATATTATAACTGTTTTTAAATATATGTGCATAACTTTGCAAAATGAATCAGTGATGAAAACTGCTATGTAGTATAAGCATTTAGTTACTAACACTTGGTATGCCAGTTAAGGTTTGTTTGTCTAAGCTGAGTTTTCAGGTTAGCTTATTTTTAGTTTATAGCTTATGGCTTATGATGAATAACCGTAGCTCTTACTAAGTGTTTGGATCAGCTTGTGTGAATTTAGGGGCTTCTCACCTAATAAGTTGTCAAGCCACGAAAAGGAGCTTATCAGGGTCCCTTAAATATGCTCATAAGCCTAGTTTATACGTATGGCCAAACACGAAGATGAGCTTGTCTTTTGTTAAATAAGCCAATAAGCCCAAGAAATAAGCTAAAACAAACATCCTTGTAATATAAGCTAAAACAAGCAATTAGATATGTGCTTCTCTTTAGTTTCATGTCCTTTAAAATTGCAGCAAAATCACCAACTAAGTTAGCAATCCAATTTTCATTTGGCTTCACATTATAGCTAACTAGCTTTAGTTCTTCTGAATCTTTTAGGACGCTTGATGATATTTAGGATGCAAAGTTTCAATGCATCGTGTAACTTGTTTATGAGCATATGACCCTTTTTCTTTCTACAAAAAGTTTATTACTCTGTAATTAGTCTTTGTAGTTGAATATTTATCAGACATAAGAATGTACTAACCAATTGTTCTTTCCAAGATAGGTATTAACACGTTTAGTTTTGCGGTGTTACCACCCGTTGTTGAAGTTTATGGTGGGTTTGTTTTGAATAAGGCTCAACGTGTAACTTTTGATTCCTCTTCTCCTAACGGGATACTTCTTTTCCAGAAGTTAGCAAACTCCTTGTGGCATATGGATCAAGGATCTTATCTATGCCTAACGTTGCGTATATATATGCCTTCAAATACAAGGGATATGGATTGCATTGACTGTTCTTTCAAGGGGTAAATAACCTACAATTTAGTTTCTGCTTTTGATATTCTGTGTTAGCGAAGCTTGTAGGATGCCTAATTTTGAATCGTATATGCATTATGTGTTAGTTCTTTTGTGTTTCACTGATAAAAGCTCTAAATATCTTTATGTAGCAACTTGAATCTTTTACTATTTTTTTGGCCATTTTTCTCTGTCTCTATAACTATTTATGTTTCTCTCTTTGAGCCTTTGTAGTGCAGATATAAGGTATCGAATATCTTCACATGGGAAGATATAAGGTATCGAATACACTCACATGTGAAGATATAAGGTATCGAATATCTTCACATGTGAAGATATAACATATCAAATACACTCACATGTGAAAAATTTAGTAAGTATTTGATATTTTTCTTCGCACGTGAAAATATATGAGATCTTTTTCTTCGCAAGTGAAAATATAGGAGATCTTTTTGTTCGCACGTGAAAATATAGGAGATATATTCTGCGCATGTGAAAAGTTTAGTAAGTATCTTATATTTTTCTTCGCGCGTGAAAAGTGTCAAGAAATTGCAACAATCTCGAGATAACTAGTGGGCGCGTGAAAAATCTGGCGATGGAGGGAGTATAAAATTTCTAATCAAACACTGGTTTAATGAGAAGCTTTGTTTGTCAAATGATATTTTACATTTATATTTAGCCATTTATTTTGTTTTAATATTTTTGTTTTGTAGATTGTGAAGGAGACATGGGGAAACAGTGGGAAAGTGAATGTACACATTGTATACGGGTGCCTTAGGAACAGCTTTTTTGGTTTTTAAAGCTTATCATGTTACTTAGGAACAGCCTTTTTTGGTTTTTAAAGCTTATCAGGTTACTCACGACAAGAAAGATCTTGATTTGTGTCAAGAGATTCATAAAACTTGTGATCCTACCTCTCTTGGCTCTAGGTTAGTGTAATTTGTGTTTCTATTTGTGATTGATGCAGAATTTGACACCTTGTGATTATATGTATAAGGAATATATATTTTGCGATTTGTTCTGCTTTGCTTTTATTGATTGTTTGTTGTTAATTTGTTAGGTTTTTAGCAGTTGTAAAACCCCAATCATAAATTTTTGAGTATATTGGTGAGTATTTTGTGAGTAATAAGATAATGTTGGTCAGTCTTCCTTTTCGAGCTGTAGATAAAGGGTTTCTAGTGTTTGGGTGTATTGAAATTGATTATAAGTTTCTTGGCTATTTAGGTGTCAAATATTGGTTTTTGAGTAGCGATGATGAAATTGGTTCTCGTTATATGATTTTTTAGGCGGTCGTTTTACGTGTAAATCTTTGGATCTTCAGAGTTTGGAACACCCTAAGCCTAGAATCCATAAATGTTTCAAGTATTTTGCAACTAATGAGCAGGCTAGTTCTGGTTATGTAGATGTGTTTGTGTTTTGGAGTTGTTGATGGTGAGTGTCTAATTTGACACTATATATGAATCTCTTTATGCGTTTATCACTTGTGATTGTTGCTGGTAGCTTCTTAAATTCCCAGATCTTCACAATCCCAGATAGCTGGCTTGACTCTTATTGTATAATACGAAGTATAATGAATCCTACGGTATCAACCCCTGTCTCTGGCCTTGCAGAGGATAATAATGAAATTCCTGATGATTTACGTTGTAAGAGATCAGGCTGTAAACAGTGGAGATGACACATATAAATCTTTTCACAAACTGTTTTGTCTGGCATAGACATTGTGTGTCATCTCCACTGTTTACCGCCTGATCTCTTACAACGAAGCTGGAATTATGGCTGTAAGTATTGTTTAGTGTGAACTTCTACTTATAATGGTGGTATGAACTGGAAAAATTATTAGTGGATCATACGTGCAGGTGAGAAGAGGTCATACAAAAATCTATCAGAAGGATATTGTTAATGTGTTAGATTACTTAGATAAGCATCTTCTTGAGGGAATGGGTGTGCTCCTGACAGAAGAAGAGCAACAAAAATGTGAAAAAAGAGTACGCGTTTATTTTACTCTTGATGCATATTAGTCTTACATCTTCGTAAAGGTAATATAGCCATTATCATTTTTTGATAGGTGTCTATTGAAAAGAAGAGGCTGTTGGCCGTACATGAAGTTGGTCATATTTTATTGGCACATTATTATCTTGATATGACTGGCATGCGTTTTCTCAGTTGTTACCCGGTGGCAAGGTAAAATCTCAGAATATTTCTAGTGTTTGTCGACTTTGAGTTTATCTGTTCCAGTATCTAACCCATTTGAGCAGGAAACAACAATATTTGTTTTTTACCCTAGAGAAGATATAGTGGATCAAGGTTACACAAACATTTGGTTACATGATGATGCAAATGGTGGTAGCTCATGGTGGGCGTTCTGCTGAACGTGTCGTCTTTGGTGATGATGTAACTGATGGTGGAGTGGATGATCTAGAAAAGATCACAAAGGTGGTGTATTGTTTTTTCAAATACAACCAAGATTCATCTACCGGTCATTCATCTGATCAGTCGAACAAGGATGATGATATTTTACACAGCTGGTCCATTCTCAAGATCAGTGCATCTCATCAAGCTCAGGTGATTTGACTTTTTGAATCATCATAGTTCGCTTATAAGAAACCTAGTAGTTTGCAAATTAAGCGATTTTAGACAACTCACAGGGAAATTTTTGCCTAAAACTGATTGTTTCATGGTCTTGTTTATAAATTTCCTTAAGAATAGTCTATTTGCAAACATATAGCCAATACGATATCCCTTAGGCGGAATCACATTACATTGGAACGTATAGCCGATTTGATACCTTGAAAAGTCAGTGACTTGCTTGTTTGTATTATCTTTTATAGTACAGACTTGCATGAGTAGAAAATGTATAGGTTTGTACAATAGATTGCTTGATAAAAAACGCATAGTACATAATTCTAATTCACCGAGTGAATGAACCAACTGTTTTTTATAAGTGAATAGTTATGTTATACAGCTTTATGGTGTTTTAGTTTGACTCGGTGCACCAGTAAGAGTCTCGTCCGTCATTAGTCTCCCCACCACCAGTGCTCATAACATAAGGTGTCGTGATATTTAATTTATATCTGGAGTCTTATCACCAATTTTAAAATATTACCCATTGCTTAGTAATACTGCAATGTAACCGTCATGCTGAACCTACTGATGGATTGATTGCTCGTTGCCTCTTTCATGTCCTGATATCTTGAAGATGAAAGTTACAAGAGGCTTGAAGAAGCTCAAATCAAGCCTATCTTATTCATGAGCAATCCGAGTTTTGGCATGACTGATCAACAACTCGAAAAGAACATGCCAATAGTATGTTGTCCCGACTCACATGTCACTCTCTTCTTAATTTGTTTAATCGCATAATTTGTCAACGTTTTGTATTTGGAATCATGTTCAAAATGCTTATGCTGATCATTACTTGAATGGCCTTTCTGCTGGCTATGCACCACACCCTATGGTAACGATTTTTGTGATCATTTTGATGTCATTGAACACAAAAGAAATGTACTTGTTATGATGCAATGGATATTGGTGCATTGATCAGATTCAACCTCATATGGTACACATAGCTCCTGCTCGAGTTCCAATGCCTCTAGACCTATCAGAAGACGGTACTATTTATGTCA
This sequence comes from Chrysanthemum lavandulifolium, assembly GCA_022545495.1. Taxonomy (NCBI): domain Eukaryota; kingdom Viridiplantae; phylum Streptophyta; class Magnoliopsida; order Asterales; family Asteraceae; genus Chrysanthemum; species Chrysanthemum lavandulifolium. The sequence goes on from CM040242.1 coordinate 205,548,118, forward strand.
ATGCGAAACAGTATAATGGTATTCTCAGAAGGCGACAGATTCGTGCTAAACTTGAAGCTCAAAACAAACTAGTTAAAAACAGAAAGGTATGCGCGTGCCACATTCTTTTTTCCTTTAATATTTTCGTCTTTTTATCTTCATTAACTTTGTATGTGTGAATTGGCTTTTGCAGCCTTACCTTCATGAATCACGACATAAGCATGCCATGAGTACGGTGAGAGGATCGGGTGGGCGGTTTCTTCCTAGCAACAAACAACATCAATCTAAGCCTGCTAGTCGGTTTTTAAGCTCACACTGCTCTTCTGCATCTTATCCATCTGGATCGGATCATGTGATGTTTTCACAGACGGACCATGGGTTTTCGAGCATCTCCTAGGGAAATGAAGGGTTCCTGAGCAACGGGATCATAATCGTAGTTCAATTGGCCGGTAAGAAACAAGTTTAATCTTCTTCTTCACCGGTGGGCAACTCATCCTTGGCTTTGTTACTTGTTAAGTTCTGATGTTCATTTTGTGTTCATCGAGCTTAAGTTTCCTGTTATTGTTTCTGTTTGAAAAATGTTTATTCGCCACTTGACTCCTATAAACTGAAGGAGGACTGCTTTCTTTCTGATTTTGGGAATTGTAATGTGTTACTATCTTTTAAACTATTGGTTTGTATTTACAAGATAATTTGGTAATATTTGAATGTTTTGTTGATTTATCAAAATATTTGAATGTATCACAAGATTGGTAGTTGACAAGTCCTACCACTAAAGTCAGTTCAGCTGGATCTTTTAATGGCGAAGCGATGAAAAATTAGTCGAGAGAACTTTAATCACAATGGCTTCTTAAAGATGAAAAAACAAATATTCGGTCATAGAGCAAGAAATGTGACCAGTGACCAGCAACATAGTTTCTCATAGCATGGCACAAACACGACAAAAGCGCATCATCTCCATAATGGAACTTGTGATAAGCTCATAAGTCCCAAAATAAGCTAGAAAATTAATGCTTATAAAATAAAGTGAAAGCTAAAGATACGCAACATACTTTTTCAAATAAACACATCTACGCAATGTACTTTGTAAAGTGTCAAAGCTAGTTAATATACTTTCAAATTTTATTCATTCTAGCTAATATTACCGGATAGTAGCAGGTTTTTTCCAACTTGGCTTTTTTTTTTTTTTTTTTTAATAATATTATCTACTTGGCATTATTTGACCCATTTGTATTTTATTTGACCCAAAACCCACAAATAAACCCGATCCAGATGTTCAATCCTTTTCACAGATGATGAACAACATATAGTCCAAATTTGTATCATTAGATGAATAGAGCTTCTTAAATTTTGTAGAAAATTTATCTTGTTTACTTCTGACTTGATCATGTCTTAATTGTACATTAGCTCGCAATACACATTTATTTTTTACCAGTCCGCAAACTCTTTAATTACCAAATGAGTACAAGAAACAAGTTCAGAATTCTACTGATACGAAAACACCTTCTAGAATTCAGATAACAATTTTCACACAACTTATATTATGATTTAGCAAACATGGCAACTTTGGTTTCTTCCATCTCATTCAACATATACTGCACTTGTCCACAAAGGTTACCAATATTCTTACTATTGTTCAAACATACAACTTATTTAACTGATAAATAGCAAAAATATACGGGGGAAAATTACATGGACATCAATATCAGTAATCACCAGTGCATTGGTAAAAATAAGAGTTGCTATAGAGAAATGAGTCTCGTAACACAAATCCACCAATTCCGTTATGCTAAAGTTTGCTAGAAGGTGCATCTCTTGTGCGTTTTTCTACTAGCTGAGAAATCATCTTGACTTCATCCATTGCCATATGACGTGGACGGCTTAACCACAGTCCTCCATCAACAATAAGGGCATCAAATGGATCTTTTAGCAGGGCCAAGAATCCAGGTTTCAATACAGCCCATACCTGCGTACATTATAAGACATTAAAAGGAACATGCAGATAACTTGCTACCACAGAAACAAAATGGGGAGAAAAAAATCAAATTTGTCAACTGATTGTTGTATTATAGGCTACAATGTAATTGTCAGTGATGACATAATTCCAGAAATGCAAAATATGTGGGGTCAAAAGGCAGGTTTTAATTCTTAGATTTGATATTTGCATCGAAGTTGTGGCATGCAATGAGAAGTGATTAGATGCTAAAATTGATATGAAATAAGACGTCGTTTACTTGTAACCCTTGTTTTTATACAGCATAAGAAACATATGGAGGCATAATCATATAATCTGATAACCACACATGTAGAGAATGAGAACATGTATGATCAACTCTAATATGAGGCTGAGATTACCTTTTGCCAATTGTCATTACAAAAATTGAACCATAGACAACAACCAGAGCATTTTCTGTCATCATCCCTGTTGGGAATATTTGGTAGATGCTTCACTAATACGTATTCTTCTTTGAGCTTGGAGCCATACTCTGTACCAAAAGATAACTTAGAAGCCCTCATAAACTTGCAAACCTGCTTTGACAAACATCCAGGTGTATTGTTAGAGGGCGCTAAAGCAGCAGTTCACAATCGACTAAGAAACTTACGCGACCCGGCATGCCAATATACAAAAACATCGACTAGTTAATAAAGGCCAGTCAACCACTATTGAACCAATTTGAATGATAATGGAAATGTATAATTAACAGATATACAAATAAGCAGAGAAAATGTTGCTTCACATCAAGTTTGAAATAATGATTCAAAGATGTTGAATGATATTGGACACAAGGGTGCTATTTTTATGAAACGGTAAAAGCTCGGACGTAATAAGGTCCTCCTTAAAAGACGGGAGGATAGTTGGAAATGGAAATAATGATTCCACCACTTTGATGTCATGTTGAGAGCGAACGTTTTCAGTATCACCAAACGGAAAATTAAAGGCATAATTTGTTCCTTTAGATGTGGTCCCACTGTATATAGCCTTTCGCAATTCCTTGTCATTCAAAGGATGAAGAACATAGTTGTTAGACAAGGAGGCTTGTATAACCTTCAACAAAATAATACAAACATGTTATCATCACATTTACATAGGATGAGATAAAAAAGGAAGATTGATATCATAACAAGTATAATTTTTACCCTGTTGAAACAAGTTCCGTCTTATAGGCACCTTTTGACTGCAACAATTCCTCCCAAACTGAATTAGCAAAGGCATTCCCTAAAGACTGAAACAAGGTAATCACAGACGGCTCCCACACTTTAACATCAAGTCTCAACGATCGTACACAGTAGCAAAATTTCGCATCAAGTCATTTTTTCGGTCTCAAGTAAAATGACGGCATATTTCGCACCTAAATTAAGCTCATTTTAAGTACAACAAAACTCCTACGTCAAATGCAACATCAAACAACTTCAAGTCATTTTTTAAAAGAAGTTCAATATATGAGTTTCAAAGTCATTGTTTATTTACACCTATGTAAGTTGTTGGGTTCATGCATACAGACACGAGAACAATTGCTATTGCGGTCTATATATCGCCATAATTCTCTCACATATATATAAGACCAAGAAGAGGCTTTAAGCACAAGGTTTACCTTTGATATGTGGATACCAAGGTTACGGTGCACACCGAACATTCATTGCGCACAAGAATGCCAAGATTTAAGTATGCCCAATCGTGGTCGAGGCACCACATTCGGCACACTTGTCATTTCCACAAACTCTACGCAACACGCCTATGGGTTTGGGAGCGATTGCGGTGATGTGAAATTCTTTATAGCGACCAATGTTTGGATAGGAAGGCCTCTTAGATGCATATTCCTCTACAGTTGTGTGATCGAAATCGAACTTTCAAATGAGCTACTATCATTGGCGGATCCATGATGGTCTGCGCCCATTGGACTCTGGACAAACACTTTGAAACATGTTGATAGATGAATAAACAAGTCTTCTAAGTCTTCTAAGACCCCATATGGAAGCTTTAAATGAGAAGGAAAAAAAACTCAAGATTGATTACCCTCTCGGAGACACAGGAACTTAGCAATGAAGCAATGACCCTGTTATCTCTCTATCCAATCCATTTGATCAAGGGTGCTCTCACTTTGCAATTACAATAGCAACTCTTAAAACAACATTCTATAGTTTTGCATATTTAGCATCGAATGTACCCGAGAAGAAGGTTACATGCAAAGTATAGTTTTTGGGTGATATTATCTCGAAGCAAAATCTAAGGTCCGATTGGTCAACATCCACCTTTATTGTTGAAGTCAGCAGTTGACGATGTGATGAGCAGCATGATTTCGTCATGTACCCGCCCCCACCATGGTGTCGATGAGATGAAAGCCAACGACGCGACAACCCATGACCAAGTTGAACTATTCCTTTGAGCGGATATTTGACCGCGGAACCCTATCAAAAGATAAATCTTAATAAAAATCAACGAGCATATTTGACGCTGGACCCTATAATGTGCATTGGTATTCCAACTTACGGATGGTTTCACGCTTTGTTTAGGTAATAATATAACATTCCTCGACTATCAAGAACAAAATACCTTCTTTTCAGTCACCCTCAAGTTTGAGGAGCACTTTGAAAGATATCCTTGCCTTATTGTTTGAACACGATATACATAAGAGAAACTAATGTTTACGGTCCAAACGAAAGGAACCCTGACTAAAAAGAGAAAAATTGGTATTGAGTTGCTACCTTCCCTTTGAAGCAGTTGCATAAGCGCCTCGATCATATTATGGGAACTTGTACCAATTGCTCGAATGCCATCTCCATTTGGAGATCCATTGGAACCATTTGAAGACGACCATCTACTTTCCCGATCAATCATCTTTTGTAGTCTTGCATTCTTTCATTAAGGGTCGCTTGCTCATAATTTGATCTTTCTCGAGACAATTTGGCGTATGTCAAAACCCGAGTAGTACAAGATAAACAAATTATTTCGAGTTCGGTGAATTTGAGTGGAATATCACACAACCCGATCTCGGGTAATAATTTTTATCTACAACCATAAAGATGAACTAAGCGGTTTCAATTACAAAATGAAAGGAAGCTGTTTCCTAGTTCTTGCGTAACTCAAGACACATATAAAAGCAGACACGATTTATATGGCTCCATCGATGCGTAAGCTCATATCCCTACTGTACATGCAAACAAAGGATTTAGAAAGCTCGGACACATATACACAATGAAGCATGACACAAACAATAAGATTTTACTGTTTAAAGTAACGAAGATGGCGTCCATCGTACCACTATCGCTTCCAAAATTCAAATCTCTTTTTGCTTCAACATTGGAAAGTGCGGTAACTGTGTGGATGAGTCTCAAGTATATCAATATATTGTATAGCTAGCGAGACTATGCATGATTACGTGATCGTAAACATTCTAACCATATTGAATCGAGCTTGCTCAAATGTAGCCCTGCATTATGAAGGTCCCGAAAATTTTCATTAAAATATTACATTAGGATTCACCACTAAAAGGTTGGAGAGACTATTTTCACAAGCAAGAAAAAGGCGCCAATACCTCCTCGATCAGTAGCTACATCACTTTTGGTGCCTTTTCTCAAGGACGGGAACTTTTCTCGAGCCCGTAATATGAATTGTGATCAAGGAAAATATTAAAAATGAGACAATGTATGTGACCTACACCTCAAGAGATATCAAACAACTAGACATGCATATCACCATGATATCATTTCTTATATTTTGAAACCGATTTACTTCTTATACGCAACAATGTATGCACGAACACATTAAAACCGACTGGTCATATAGAAAGGCGGCCTTGTCAAACCGCTTTCGCGCCTTCTGTAACAAGAAACTATTGCTTGTAAAACATGAGAGAACTTACTAACATACAAATTAAAAAGTAATAGTCCACCGAGGCACTTCAAATTTAATAATGTGGCGATCCTTAAAGAGCAAAACATTATGAAGTTGAGAGTGACTAATAGATCCACGATGCCTAATGATTCTATGTAATACAAATGACTATCAATAGATATACAAGGAGGAACTACTTGACTTGAGATGAAGTTCAAAGATGATATATAACCTCTATGGCACTCAAATATCCCATTACAAGTACAAACGGATGTATAACAACAATTTACCTTGACGTCATGTAAATCTATATTGACAAATTGCGAGAATCGGTCATTCAAGATATGCTCAACTGCAAGGCGGTGAAACATATAAGAATCCTAGAATTCAAACAAAAGTCGAAGTGAAACATGCATAGCTTAATAAAAGGAAGATTGATATCATAACAAGTATACTTTTTACCTGTTGGAACAAGTTCGTCTTATAGGCACCTTTTGATCGCAACAATTCCTCCCAAATGAATTAGCAAAGGCATTTCCTAAAGATCGAAACAAGGTAATCACTGACGGCTCCCACACTTTAACATCAAGTCTCAACGATCGTACTGTAGCAAAGTTTGCATCAAGTCATTTTTTGGTCTCAAGTAAAATGACGGCATATTTCGAACCTAAATTAAGCTCATTTTTAAGTACAACAAAACATATGATTTTTCGGAAGAGGATGTTTGTTGTAGTTTATTTACAAGGCTTATGAACTTATGTAACTTTGGAAAAGTTCATAAATTGACTTATGAGTGATAAAGTTGAGTGAATGACCTTAAATAAGTCACAAACTCAACGTTAGATGATACGCTCATAAGTAAATAAAAGGGCCTCACGAGCTTTTATCAAATTTACATATGTTTGGCAACAATATTTTTGAGCGTGTAGGAGTGTTAGCTAAATCAAATTTACTATTATAACGCGTGTAGAAATGATTTTCTTCACAAGTGAAGATATTGTTTCTAAACTTAAATAATCGCCTCTAAATCAACACTAGAGTACACTATTCTCATAATCTATCTTTACATAAACTAACTCATTCCTAGATGATTTTCTTCACAAGTGAAGATATTGTTTCTAAACTTAAATAATCGCCTCTAAATCAACACTAGATTACACTATTCTCATAATCTATCTTTTACGCAAACTAACTCATTCCTATATGATTTTCTTCACAAGTGAATATTTTGTTTCTAAACTTAAATAATCGCCTCTAAATCAACACTAGAGTACGCTATTCTCATAATCTATCTTTTACGCAAACTAACTCATTCCTAGATAACTAACTCATTCCTAGATGACTTTCTTCACAAGTGAAGATATTGTTTTTAAACTTAAAAATCGCCTCTAAATCAACATTAGAGTACACTATTCTCTAAATAATCTCCTCTAAAGGAAACATATATGATCGTTGAACTACATAAAAACTTAACATGAAAATCTTCACATGCGAAAAGTTACCATGCATATAAATCAACGCCATACATTAAGTTTAAAACTATATAGACATTAACTTTCAATTAAAAAAAAATGCAAAATATGAACCAGATTTGACTAATAAAGAAAGATTTTGTGAAATGAAATTAAATGATACTAGTGGCCGAAAACTTGTTCTACACATATATCCATGAAATTTTAGCCAAAATTACACATAACTAAGTAAGGCATTTCGTCAAACAGTCGGTCTACATATATATCCATGAAAATTTCAACCAAAAATACACATAAGTAAGTAAGGCATTTCGTCGAACACTTGGTCTACACATATATCCATGGAAAGTTTAGCCAAAAATACACATTACTAAGTAAGGCATTTCGTCGAACACTTGGTCTACACCTGCAATCCACAACATAGTTATGCATTTTGCCAAACACTTAGTCTACGCATACAATTAATCAATCAATTACATAGAGCATCATATAACATCTTGACATGTGACGCAATAGATAAGAAGTACAAGCACATATTTTATAACTACAAACAATAAAAACATTCATTAGATGAAAATAATTACCAATATTAGCATTCAAATCCACAAAAAACTGTTTCAAATGATTAACAGACGAAATCATCTTAAGAAAATTGTTAAAAATCTGAAATTATATCCACCAATTAAAAAGTCAACGGCACAGTCAACACCGGAGATTGTTGACGGCAAAAAGATGACGGAGATGACAGTTAATAACCAGTGAGATGAAGAAGAGGTGGTTGGTGTGTGTCCGTTTGTGTGTGTTTATGTGTGCGTTTGGTTTACTGAGAGAAGTGTGATATTTATTTTTTGTGTGAGAAGCAAATGATAATGATACACTTAGACCCCTCTAATTTTTGGCTGAAAATTACAAAAATGCCATTCCGCCCAAATTGATATTAAGATGAGATTAACTTGATCTAACGGTCCAGATCTCTTCTTACGTTCTCACAAAAAAAAAAACTTCTCATTTGAACGCTTGTCTATATATATATATATATATATATATATATAGGAAGGATCGATGAAGAAAAACTAAAATGAGAAGAATAAGAAGGATTTCTAGCCACACATTTCAAATAGAGAGGAGAATTTTGTGAAGATCGTTGTAAGCTCTTAGACGAGGTCTAATATTATATCTAGGAACACATAATAACGAAAGCGGAATATTCAATAAGAATTAATGTTATAATGAACAAGGTTTTTCATTATCATAAACTAACTAAACAATAATAAAGATCAAAGACTTGATCTTTAACACTAACTAACTAAACCACTAAACCCTAGGCGTTTTCCCAATCCCTACGCCTAGGTTCCCACACACACACACCTTTAGACGTCTACATCTTGTACGTACGTGCTAAAACTAATGACCCTATGTCTCTTTATATACTAGAGACATCTAGGGTTTACAAGAGAAATCATAATATAATTAGGAAACAATACAATTAGGAAACTATATATTCTTTTAAGCATATCTTCTAGAATCTTTCAAATCCTCCATCTTTTTGTAGTTTCCTTCTTGTCACTTTAAGTCCTTCATGTTTCATTCTTCTTATTTTGTATCATCAAATCTATAATAGACCCAACAATCTTCCCCTATTTGATGATGACAAAACAAACACGATCTTGTACGAACTTCCCTGAGGCAGTAGCGAAGTTGAGATAATTAAATCTCACCATGAATGAAACAATCTTCCCTTGACTTAAACATGTCACTCAAACATCTCTTCCCTTTTGTTATCAACAAATAGAGAGCGTATGCAAATAATGATCTTGACCACCACGAACCAATATCATACTTCCAATCTAAGACTTCCAATGCTTCAAATCACCCACCATAGGAAAAATGGATCCAAAACAGTAGAAAACTTCAACTAGGAGTAGTAATAATGATCAACAATAGTAAAAATCAAACACTTCCCCTTGAGTGATGCAGGTAGATGGTTAAACTTTTAACAATAAGCTTCCCCTAAAAACCATATGTTAACCATCTTCTTAATTCTTCAAAATTTGTAAGCTCCTTGTAATGATCACTTTGTGAAGAACACCAAATATAACGAACTTGATGAAGAAGTAAAATTTCCCAAACTTGTGTCTTAAATCTTTGACTATCCACGGAACTCCATACTTATACGAACCAACAAATATAAGTAGACCGCAATCCCTTGAAAAGAATCCTCAACTAGTATGAGACACTGAGCACTACAATGTAACTCCTTTAAGTGATAGACAATGTGTGCATAGAGCATCATAAGAAAAATCACACATTGCTAGATTCAACAAGCTAGATGATAAGAACACAAACCAAGTAATTCCACTTCACCTTCAAATAAGTGATAAATAATCATCTTCGTAATCAATTCTTCAATAAATCTCCAAAACGAGCCTTTTTAAATCCTTTTAAGAACAAATAACCAAACTCTTTGTGTGTGTGAACAATAACCTGTGTGTGTGTCGTCCAAAAATCATGCTCAACTTCCCCTTAATTTGAAAATAATATGAGAAGCAGTACTTTGAAAATCAATCAGCAGTACTTTCAAAAATAATGAACAGTACTTTGGGAAGGAGCAGTACTTTCATAAACAGTACTTTCATCTAAACGTGCAGCATCAACAGTACTTTCGAAACTTGAGTAGCAGTACCTTCTAATAAAATATGTAGTACTTTGTGAACATAAGCAGTACTTTAAGAAGTACCTCGCAGCAGTACTTAGACCTACGAGCAGTACTTTGATTATATAAGCAGCAGTACTTTGCATAACACCAAACAGTACTTTGAAAAATCACAAGCAGTACTTTGAATCAGCAGCAGTACTATCACATAATAGCTCAGATCGAAAATCCCTTTGGTGGAAAGTTAGATTTATATATAGAGAACATCCACCCAAAATTTCGTTACGATCAGCAGTTAACGAAAAAGTTATGATCGTTTCAAAACAATCCTGCGAAGCATTCTTGAATTTTTACTGACGAATTTTCTTCCTTCTTCTTCAAGAAAACCTTGTAGATCCCTAGATATCACGAGCCCCGGGCTCGATACCACATGTGAAGATCGTTGTAAGCTCTTAGACGAGGTCTAATATTATATCTAGGAACACATAATAACGAAGCGGAATATTCAATAAGAATTAACGTTATAATGAACAAGGTTTTCATTATCATAAACTAACTAAACAATAATAAAGATCAAAGACTTGATCTTTAACACTAACTAACTAAACCACTAAACCCTAGGCGTTTTCCCAATCCCTACGCCTAGGTTCCCACACACACACCTTTAGGCGTCTACATCTTGTGCGACGTGCTAAAACTAATGACCCTATGTCTCTTTATATACTAGAGACATCTAGGGTTTCTGAGAGAATCATAATATAATTAGGAAACAATACAATTAGGAAACTAAATATTCTTTTAAGCATATCTTCTAGAATCTTTCAAATCCTCCATCTTTTTGTAGTTTCCTTCTTGTCACTTTAAGTCCTTCATGTTTCATTCTTCTTATTTTGTATCATCAAATTTATAATAGACCCAACAAATTTTAAGGGGAGATGCATCCAATTTTATAGATGCATCTGAAATGAGTGGTTGTAGTTTCTTCTTATTATTCTTATTTTAATTTTACTTCTTATTTGATCCTAACTCTATATATATATATATATATATTTACTTTTACATTTTACACCATTTTGTTTTGTATTTTTATATTTTAAGTCTATTTGACACTTTTTTTTACACCGTTAGTCCTTCATATGTTTGCAATATTAGCCCTTAAGTTATTCTTTATATATTTTTAATCTTTTAAATATATAAAATATGGTTAATGTATAAATTTTGTTTTAAATATATAAAATGAAATGTGTTTATATTAAAATAAAGTGAACAAAAATAAATGTGTTTGTACGAATAACGTGTTATTGGGTTTTTTTTCTCTAAGAAGGGGTTTTAGTTGTTGGTATGTTATTGGTAACCTGATGATGTGGCGCTAGGTGACATACTAATAACGTGTTGTTGGGTTTTACCGCACCTTGCACTCGTATAAAAAAAGATAGGAAATAGAGGAAGAGGTTTTACCTCTTAAAAAATTAAACGCAACCCAATACTTATACTTAGTTTACTAGCGTGTTAGGTGTAAAGGTAGGTGTTTTAAGTAAACACAGGATGTCGAAAGAGGTTCCATCATCCTAAGCTCTAAACATAATTAAAGTTAGGGTGTGTTTGGTAAAAATAGCAATAGTAGTGAGTTGTAGCAGTGAGCATTAGCTGTGAGTAGTGGTTGTGAGTAGTAGCTGTATTTTTTAATTTTTTTTTATTAAAACGTTTAGTAACGCTCAATGGTACTTTAAATGCCCAAAGCTCCTAAATGCTACTTTATAGAGCATTAGAAAATGAGCATTCTGAAAAAAAAGTAAAGCTAATTGCTACTTGTCAAACAAACATTAAAAATCACAATGCTTAATGTTCGCTGCTCACCACTCTTACATAGTCCAAAAAGTTGTGCGCCAAACACAACTTAAACCTTCGAATGTATACACAAACTAGTCATGTATGTCAGTCCCTCACGTTTTGACACTTATTAAAGTTGGTCAAGATAGATTGTAGGAATGACTCCTTAATCTTTGAAATTATCCGAAGTCATGTGCAAACCGTATTTAACCATCCGTGTATGATCCAAGGCAGTTTTAATCATTTTGCGCGTTACGACGGCGGGTACCCTTAAACTAAAATTCCCGGTGTGCAATGTTTCATGATTATACATATTTCGTGACAATAACTTTACAAATGATGATAGTTTTAAGTTGGAATAATTTTAAGCAATAACAAACTATTTCATATAAAAGTAGTAGGGTACGAGAGTGATGCAAATACAAATATGCAATATAAAGACAATAGTCCGTAATATTATACAGGCGTGTGGTCAAAGTTGTTCAGTTTGCTTTATAGTAAATAATAGGTAACAGACATGTAATAGATTTTTGAATAGTTACATTGTATCATTTGTATTTGTTTTTGTATATGTGCACCATTTTCAATATCAAGTTTACATTTTTATATCGTATGGGTTTGGATTGATCATTCAGGTCAACAATACAATTCTTACAATTTATGCATTAAAATTTACCAACATTTCACACATTAAACCAAATATATATACTTCTATTATAACATCTTGTTGGTTATAAAATAAAATAACATATGACACATATTTATATATACACAAAAACACACTCTATTGTCTTTTCTCTCTCAAATAAATTTTGGATTATCAAATTAGTGCCTAAAAGCCACTAATTATCGGTTATAACATTTGCACCCAAAATATCAATTCCATCACTATTAGGCTTGTGTCATAAAAAAAAAAAAAAAAAAAAAAAAAGCAACCAACTTTGTTTTTGAACCCGGTCCAAACAAATGACCACAAAAAATCCGGTATAAGAGATATACCCTAATCCCACACATTTTATTTTATTTAACCCTAAAACACACATCAAACCATCCGCCCCCATTTTCTTCTCTCTCATTACAGTACATACAAACACCACAACAAATCCATCTCCCTCTACCCTTCAATTAATTTTCACAAACACAAACAACCACAACCTTTTAATCTATGTCATTAACCGGACGAAACAAAAATAACCAAACCCTTATACCCCTAGCGGTTCGAATATTAACGACAACACACAAGAGACCTCAAATCATTAATACTTCACTTTTATGCTCGATTCGTGAGACGGTTTGGCTACAAGATCCAAAACGGGTCTCGGGTAAGGTTATGATTTGATTGTGTTTTGTTTGTCTCTTAATCGAAACAAAGAAAGAATTTAACAAAGTTGTTATAATTCTTTCTTTATGTTCGGATATTGAAAGGAGGTTTATCTTCAAAAAGATCTATGAAGAGATGGGTATTTCATATGCGTGAAGTTCTTTAAGGTTCTTTAATAAACCAGTCTGAGATCTTTTGCACCATTTCATTTTGGTTTGATTCTTGTTAAGATCTATGATGATTGTTTTTCATTCGTGTTGTTGATCTTTAAGAGATCTTGATTTATTTGTAATACACGAAAAGAGAACTGAGATCTATTTCATTTCATTTAGTTTCGATCAGTTGCAGATGTATGGTGATGTCGATTGTTATTGTTGACGTGATGAGGTGGTGATGGGTTTTAGGTTAGATGGAATTGTTATTGGTGAGTGGTTATTGTTTTTCGTTTTTGGTCTTCTTCTCTTCTTTCTTGTTGTTTTTGTTGATTGTTCGTGAGTTGGGGAATTGATGTGAACTATTGTAAGTTTGTGTCATTGTCGATTGTAGGACAACCGAAAAGACACAAATACCAAACACAGTTGTGGCAGCGGTAGAGATGTGTTTCGGTGGCATGTGGTTGTGTGGGTATAAGTGATTTGGTGTATTTTATTTTTTGGTTTGGGTTATATATAGTTGGGAGGTTATGGGAGGGATTAAACATGGTGATGATGGTGTCAATGAGGTGTTACAACTTACAATTCAATGGGTAGTTACAACTTACAATTCAATGGGCTGCTACATTTGTTATGTTACAAGCCTCGGCTGTTACTTCTTTATTTATGAAAATTGTGATGGAAGTTGTTAGTAAAAAGTCATACTTATATGAGACTTCCATTTATAGTAAGTGTGTAGACTTATTTTTTTAAGATTTCTTTTTATAGAAAGTATTAAATACATTATAAGGTAGTATAGATAAACATTTATTGAAGTGGAATTTGGAGCCGACATTGTTTCGAAACCGTCGACCGAAAGGTCGGCTTGGGTGCACTGTGGAGCCGTGGCTCGAGCCGAGCCAAGCCGTAGGCTTAAAAGGATTAAAATAAGGTTAGTGGGTTTCTTAGTAGGTTCTCCACTTACTTGTTACTTAATTTCATGGTTAGTTGTATGTTGTACACCTGTTTTTCATTATCAGTTAGGGTGAAAGCTAAAGATCATAGCGTGGTTTTGAGCAGACGATCATAGCGAACTTTGAAAATTACCATTGTCATAATATACTTTCAAATTTGGAACAATGTCATGATATGACCGGTAACTAACAAGTTACCGGTCACAAAGTTTCAAAATAGCGAAATGGTCCCGTTACTTGCGTTGACTTTCAGGTCATCCTTGCCTTTATTTTCGGTTAAAAAGTTTGATAATGGTCCTTATGGTCATTAACTTTCGGATATAGTCCCTTTTTCCGTTTTCATCCGTTTTGTCGGTTTTCTTACGTTTTGTCCGTTTTGGCCGTTTTCTTACATTTTCTTACGTTTTATCCGCTTTTCTTACGTTTTATCATTTTCTTTCGTTTTGCCCGTTTTCATCCGTTTTGTCCGTTGTTCTTCGATTTATCCGTTTTAAATGCGTTTTATCGGTTTCATCCGTTTTGTCCGTTTTCTTAAATTTTGTGCGTTTTCTTACGTTTTGTACTATTTCAACATATTGAAAATTTTTCCAAAAAAAAAAAATTGGAAAAAAATTTCCAAAAAAATTGGAAAAAAATATTTCCGAAAAAAATTTGAAAAAATAAAAATTTTCAAATTTCAAAAAAAAAATTGAATAAAAAATTCCAAAAAAAAATATTGAATAAAAAAAATATTTTCCAAATAATTTTTTTAAAATCTTTTTCAAATATTTTTAAATTTTTTTTTTCAAATATTTAAAAAAAAGTATTTCAACATATTGAAAATTTTGAAAATAAAAAATTTCAAAATTTTTTTTAAGATTTAAAAAAAAATATATATATTTGAAAAATATTTTTATTCAAATTTTTTTTTTGAAATTTTTTATTCAAATTTTTATTTTTTTTCAAATTTTTTTCCGAAATATTTTTTTTTCCTATTTATTTTTTCAAATTTTTTTTGGATTTTTTTTTCAAATTTGCGAAAAAATTCCAATTTTTTTTTTTGGAAATATTTTTTCCAAATTTTTTTTCTTTTTGGAAAATTTTTTCAATATGTTGAATTAGTACAAAAACGAACAAAAACGTAAGAAAAACGAACAAAATGTAAGAAAAACGGACAAAAACGAATTATAACCGATAAAACGCATTTAAAATGAACAAAACGTAAAACAACGGATGAAAACAGCAAAACGAAAGAAGCAGACAAAACGTAAGAAGAAAACGGATAAAAACGGACAAAATGTAAGAAAAATTTAAGAAAAGCGCCAAAACGGATGAAACCGATAAAAACGTAAGAAAAAACGGACAAAGCGTAAGAAAACCGACTAAAGCGGATGAAAACGGAAAAAGCGGACTAAATCGAAAGTTAATGTCCATAAGGACCATTCTTGAAACTTTTAACCGAAAATAAAGTCGAGGATGACCGTGAAAGTCAATGCAAGTCACAGGGGACCATTTCGCATTTTGAAACTTTGTGACCGGTAACTTGTTAGTTACCGGTCATATGCGACATCGTTCTAAATTTGAAAGTATATTGCGTACAATGGTAATTTTCAAAGTTCGTTGCGTACATCGTCTGTTCTGAAAAACCACGTTGCGTATCTTTAGCTTTCACCCTATCAGTTATCGATGTTTTTATACCAAAACTAGATTTAAATTTTCATTTCCTACTTTTTTTTATTTCTTAAATCAGACACATACAAGTAGGGTCAGAACGAACCTGACGAACATGAGCGGAGCCTTGTTCATGTTCGCTCATTTAATTTTAACCGACAAATAAACGAACGCGAACGCTTAAACGGACGAAATTTCTTGTTCATGTTCGCTTATTAAGAAAATGAGTTGTTCATGTTCGTTTATGTTCGTTTATTAAGACACTAAACGAACGCTAAACAAACATAAACGATCGAACATAAATTAACATAGACAAACAATCATAAACTTTATTAAATTATGCATCTAATATTGTTTATTGGTGTCGTTTTGTTTAAACAAACTAATTTAAAAATTATACAATTAAAAGATTTGATATACGAACATAAATAAATAAATGAACATAAACGAACGTTAACGAACACATAGTCGGACGTTCACGAACATAAATAAACGGACGTGACTTTTGTTCATGTTCGTTTATTTAACTAAACGATCGTAAAATATTGTTCATGTTTGTTCATTTAATAAATAAACGAACATAAACAAACTTTTTACCGAACCGTTCATGAAATGTTCACTGAACGTTCAGTTCGTTTACAGCCCTACATACAAGCAGTGCATATAAGAAAACTAGACGAGAAATTTATTCTATACGTTCATCATATATCATACTTACTCACACTTTAAAGCTAATTCGCATAGATCTTTTTTGCGCCTCATTTAACGTAGAGTTTGCATATTTCTTACTTTCGGTTATCAACAACTTAAGATGCACAATTCGTTGTACAACCAATATTACTCTAAATAATTAAGAATATATAACATATACTTGGAGGGTAAAGTTAAAATAAAAAGACAAATATCCGTAAAAGAATAAAAATATTTATTTAAAAAAAAATCTTTAAAAATTCCACAAGATCGGGTATGTTGGTGCATAAAACTTTTGTGAAAACATTTTTTATAATTTTGAGTTTTGATCGTTTTTTAATGCACAAAAGCAATTTTGATCGCATAAAATTTTGATGCACAAAATTTTCAACTTGTTTTAGTTAGATGCTGATGTTATTTTGATGAAAAAGTCGAAAAGAAGTTGGGTGCAAAACCAATTTTGATGCATAAAAAAGCGATTTAATCATAAACGTATTTTTCATAAATTTTTTTCGGAAAAAATATCCACTTTTAGAAAAAAGTTTTTCACAACTTTTTCATGCATCATCATATCCGATATTGTGGAATTTTTTGAGAATTTTTCGAGAACTTTTTTTGAAAAAAAAAACCTTTTTATCCTTTTACGGATATTTGTCTTTTTATTTGATCTTTATCATATACTTGGATATGTTTATATATTTCATTTGTTGAGTTAATTTTATAATACTTCAAAGATAAGGGAATATTAGTTCTTTGCAAGAACAAAAATAAATTAACTTGAATGAATCTAGTGATCCACTAAACTTGCAAGCAAAGGTTGGAAAACTATCCATTTTGTGTAGAGACTAAGGATCAAATGAGACGAATCATTAAAATAAGAAGGATGAGAAATAAATATAACTACGTATTAGAGATGCATCAATTTGAATTAGATGCATCATAATATATTTTCTAGCAAAACATTAGATGCATATACATATATTAGATGCATTTTATCAAGTTAGACGAATCCTACGTATTTTCCGTCCTCTGCGGGTCAAATTTGTTGCTAGTACTAATTCGCATTGTTTTCACTTCAAAATCACTTTTGAAAATAATTGTGATGCATCTAATTCAAGTTGTTACATCTCAAATATGCGATTATAGTTATTTCTCATTTATCTCATTTTAAGTTTTCTTCTCACTGGATCCTTACCCTTTGTGGACTAAGGATCAAATGAGACGAATCCTTAAAATAAGAAGAATGAGAAATAAATATAACTACACATTAGAGATGCATCAATTTGAATTAGATGCATCCTTAACCTTTTAGATGCATCATAATATATTTTCTTGCAAAAAATTAGATGCATATACATATATTAGATGCATTTCATCAAGTTAGACGAATCCTACGTATTTTTCGTCCTCTGCGGGTCAAATTTTTTGCTAGTACTAATTCGCATCGTTTTCACTTCAAAATCACTTTTGAAAATAATTGTGATGCATCTAAATGAATAGAGATGCATCTAACTCAAGTTGTTGCAGCTCAAATATGCGATTATAGTTATTTCTTATTCTTCTCATTTTAAGTTTTTTTCTCGCTGAATCCTTACCCTTTGTGGACTAAGGATCAAATGAATAAACATATAATCCCACATCGATTATTGAAAGAGTGATGATTGACATGCCTAATAATATGACTAACTTATATGCCCATTCCATTCAACATTTGACACATGTTTTGGTCATTTTCTCACTCTTAAAATTTATCATTGATGTTGACACATGTCTTAATCTCTCTTTTAGGCATATTATTAAACACACCAATTAGTCATCCTAATCATTTTCCTTATTGAAATCATACTGAATAAACATATAATCCCACATCGATTATTGAGTGAAAATATTGCTGACTTATATAGAATTGTGAATAACAATCCCACATTTTGGGATAAGTGATATGTTATCATCTGTGAGAGTATTGTTTATATAGAAAAAGTTTATATAATCCCTACAGTAGATAACTTATACAAATTCTTAAATTTTTGTATAGTAAGTTTGTGTGATCTATGATGTGTATGAGTTGAGTTTAATATAAACTTAAATTTTTTTTTATAGTTTCAATGAACCAATTATAAATATCTATTCTTAAAAAAAATAAAAAAAAAAAAAAAAAAACTATTTTCAATATTCTTCTAAAAATAAAATATTTTGCAAACGGTATATCGTTAAGCGACAAAAATACATTATCGCGACAAAATATTTTTATCTTTCAGTAGACGGTACTTCGATATACTTTCGACGATTTTTTTTTTCGAGTTTTGTTTTAGTGTTAAAATTTGCCTATGAAAAAATTATATGTGATTTGTATATTGAGAATCATATGTAATTTGTATTTCAGGAATCACATGTGATTTTAAAATAATAAATCACATGTGATTTTCAAATTTTCAACACTCACAAAAGACAAAATAACAAATAAAAAGTTCGTCAAAAATATATAAAAAGATGATTTAATTATCGTTGTGATTATATGATCCGTTTCGCGTAACAATCAACAATTTTTGAGATATTTAATTTAAAAAAAATAAAAGTGAGTTTTTTTTTTTTTTTTTTAGTTAGTTAGAAAGGTAAATGACTATATTTGGTTCATTGAGCCTATAAAAAATTTGGAGTCTACATTAAACTTTTCTCACAAGATTGATATATAACTTTCCTTAAACTTTTGTAAGAGCAATCACAATGGTAACACAAGTTATAAAATAACACTGTTCACGTCAGAGCCACATCGCTTTAACATTTCACCTTAACATCCCCAAAAAACACCCACAACAATAACATCCCAATAACATCAATAACATTTCATATTTTCAATTTCAACCCCTAAACTAAAACAAACACTTCATTTATTAAAAAACATATCACATTTAACATTAAAACACAAAGTACATTAAACGTTAAACACGAATTACATTAAACATTAAAGATACAACGATCATGATGAAAATAAAACTACTAAAACTTAAAACGAATCATCCGAGACCCAACCTCGAACTTGAAGGGAATCAAACTCCCCATTAAAGAGCCGACGCCCATTATGTCGAAGTAGTTGTCTGGAGAGTCTTGAGCTTCCGTGCTTCTTGCTCACGGCGAAAGCGACTTCTTCACGTGCTCGCTTCTTCCATAATCTCCCTACCGTTTTCTTCATCTTGTTCTAGTTGGGAGGAAGCCTCACTTAACATTGGGGTGGTTTGAAGATCCACCGTGGACTGCTCACGGTGGAGTTGGAACAATTGGGAGGTATGGGATGTTTTCAAAACCCACCGGAAGACATTTTCGGTGGTGTTGAGTAAACTTCAAGTTCGGTGGAAAGCTAGTTGGTGGAAGCGTGGTGAAGTTGAAAAGCTAGTTGGAGAAGCGTGGTCGTTTGAAAAGCTTGTTTCGTGACTTTTACGGACTTGAAATTCTTGAGAAAAATCTTTCGAGACATTTTTGTGTGTATGAGTTGTGTGTGTAACTTGTGTGTTGTGTGTTCTAAACAACTCTGGTAGAGTTGTATATATAAGCGTAGTTGATTTTGAGTTTGAATAAATCCGCTCATATTTGATTTTTAAATTTCAAATTTGAATTTGAATTTATCCATAGAATTGACCAAGTATAATTTAAATTTGAATTTGAATAGGTTGAGGGTGTAAGTGAAAATTTATTTGAAATGGTTTAGGGGTGAAATGATTTTTTTTTTTTTTTTTTTTAACCTTTAGCGTGTTAGCCCTTCAACGCCCAGAGACTAACGGCGCAATAACGCGCAGGTTCCAAGGGTACAACGCCACTAACGGTGTTTTTTTGGCTTGTAACGGCGTTAAGCCGTTGCTGTTGGACATGCTCTAACAAATGAGCTTTTGTGATCTATGATGGGTACGTAACTTTTCTTAAACTTTTGTACCAAAGGAGCTTTCTGATATATGAGGACTATACAACTCTTCAAGTTTTTGTACTAAACGAAGTTATTTGCTACGAATGTAGACATATCTGGATTTGATTGTAACAAATATAGACTATATAAAAAAGTTTATGTGATTCTCGATTTGATTGTTGTAAATTACTTATACGAATTCTTAAAATTATGTACAATGGAGTTCTGTAATTCGTTAGGGGTATGTAATTCTTAAGTTTTTGCATCAAGTGAGGATACTAGTTATCCGCGCTTAGCAACAACACATGTTAATCCAAATTGCTTAAAAAAGAATAAGGTCAAACCAATTTGCTAAACAAACATTAATGCTAACTTTCTCGTTAAGCTCTCTCTATACTTATTCATGAAACTTAATACTGAAAATGAGTAATGTGTTATACCAATGTACTAGTGATTAAAATTGGTAACAACATCGATCACTAAATTAATAGTTCAGATATTCTATCATCTTCAAACTCTTATCATTTTTCGTTTTTAATTCATATACATTTTCTTTTTCTCGACTACAAATTAAACCCGTAAATATTGCATCTAAAACTACAAGTTCGCAAGTATAATTATTTGTGACCGAAAGAAAAACCTAGAAGAGGCTTGCCATTAATAGATGGCTTAAACCCTTTTATAAAATCCTAATACCCCAATCGTATAAAACCTAAGCCCAAACACCCCAAGTTATGTTTTTAACCATGCTCGCGATTCACGAATAGCTCAAAAACCGTATCCAGCTTCCAAGGTACAATTTAAAACATGCATCAATTATGTGTTTTAAAGAATGTTAATCTATAAACTTCCTCATGTATAACTTTGTTAGTAACTGATGTACGTACGTACCTTTACTTTTAAATCAATGAAACACATATAGAATAATTTTGTTTGCTTACGTTTCACGGTAGTAATGTGTTATGGGAGCTTCTTTAAAATTTAGGTAAATTGCATGCATTGTAATTGTATTTTTTCGAGACTTTCAAATGTATATACCTCGGTATATATGAATGTCTACGGTCTTTTTATTGTGACTTAGATTGTAACTGTGTGAAGTTAGTTAGTAAGTCGGGGCCTAAGGCGAAATTTTGTACATGTGTTAGAACTTAGAACATATTTGATGAAGGTTTACAAAAGTGTTTATAGTTATTTGATATCTTAGGAGGAGTTTATAGCACTACTTTTTCATTCAGGGGCTGATGAAGGGTTACCGGAATGCGTGTAAACCACACTCACTTTTCTTTTGTAGTGTAAAATTACTGTATCAAAAATCCGATTTTTGTGATATGCACAAAATTTAAGCAATTTTGTAGTTTATTGATTAATGAATAATGTGTGTAACTTTTAATAGAGGCAAGCAAGAAAATGGAGGAGAACACAATAGATATGGTGGACAGAATTTCAATGCTTCCCGAATGTATTGTTCACCATACAATGTCGTATCTTTTGGATTATCCAAAAGCAATTGTTCGGATGAGTGTGTTGTCTAAGGAATGGTTTGCTCTAACGGCTTCTTTCCCCATACTGAATTTAATTAACTATAAGCCAACTTTCTCTGAAAGAAGGTTTGCCAATAAATTAGATGACGATTATATCAGGGACAACTTTTTCAAGTATGTTGCATATACCATGTCAAGATTTTGCGAGCAAAACATCAGTGCACACACACTCAACATTCGTACTAACCTCTTGGAGCCTAAAGAAGTAAAAATTGTTGAAGATTGTGTTGTATCAGTTCTTAAGAAAGGCGTGCATATGTTAAAGGTTTTTTTAATGGGTTACACTGATCTTAAGGATCTGCCAAAGGTTCGTTTGCCTGACACACTCTTATCTGCCTCTTTGCTGACATCTTTGGATATATGTAACTGTGAGTTTCCTTTGTCCTTGATGGTTGATGGTGTGAAGTTGGCGTCATTGAAGTTGTTGACACTTGTGCTTGTCGTAATAGATGAAGGAGTGATCGAGCATCTGACCGCAGGTTCCCCTCTTCTTAGAGAAATTACGCTCAGACACTGCCATGGGCTAACAACATTTAATGTTTGTATACATCATAATCTTCAAAAAGTTGATATTTACTACTGTGAGAGCAGACTTGAGAGAATAGATATTAATATTGAAGCTCCAAATCTGCGTTATTTTAGTCTAATGAATATAAAAAAGATAGCACCGTCTATGAACATGGCTTCATGCCAAAAGCTAACAACATTTTGTTACCGAGGACCTCCATTGGAAAGCTTCACGAACGTCTTGTCTAGCTTCCCGGTCATTGAGAATTTTTCTTTGGGGCTTCCATCTTATTGCAAGAACCTGAAGTTGTCAAATCATTCCTTGAGGAGATTGGAACTACATTCGTATTGTGATTTGGACGATATTGATATCAATACACCCAATTTACTTTTGTTCAAGTGCTATGATGATCTCGCGTTCACACCTTCATTAAGAGATGATTCATACCCTTTAAAAGCATGTATGGAATGTCATACACAAGAGTATGATGATCCTCTTTGGTTCCAGAAGTTGAGGCGATTTTTGAACAAAAATAGCACATTCAAGGTCTTAAATTTGCGAATTTATTGGGTATTTCCTCAAATTCATCTATTTGATCAGCAATTTATGTTTTTACATGCTCCTAAGCATTGCTTTAAGATTATCCCTACACAAAGTTTTGTTTACCATTTGTCTTACAGGACTTCATTTATGTTGCGCAATTGACCCAGTTGCCTCCTTATGAACTTGAACATGTGGACCTAATGAATGTGGACTGCGAAGATGAATTTTTGGTTCGTATGACAGTGGATGCTTTACTTTGGTGTTGTCGGCCTCGATCTCTAACTTTTGAACTAACTCAATTTACTCGCACAGACCATGTTATCAAGGTAAGATTTATATGTGTTTACTTTGGTGAAAATGTTATTTATCCTTTATTTGATGTCTTTCATGAACCTACAAAGATGATTGATTATCACACTTGCATTGCACTTCAACGTGGATAAATTTTGTTTCCGCGCAGTAATTAAGTAGAGATATCGATTTTTTTATTTTTTTATTATTTTTTTTTGTTCAGTTCATTTATGAGAAGTTACTTCAACAAGAAGATGAGGGCCAAACTAATATCCAGTTTGTGTTGACTTCCTTTTCCGAAGACAAGAAACACTTCAGTGACTTGAATTCATTGTTAAAAGTAATATCTCTTGATCAACCAAGAGGCATAATCACCTTTATAAAAGAAAAAGGTACATTGTTCACCTGTTTGTTCTTATCATCTAATTCTATTTACACGCGTATAACACATTCTTTACTCTTGTTAATATTCAAACAGTCGTCCAAGAAGCATGATAATGGAGTATGGAGAGTCTCGAGATTTCATGATCAATTGAATTGAGGAATGTTTTTATGTGATTACAGGAATACGAAAACATAACAGCACTAGTAAAAAGTTTGGATTTAGTGTTTTGGATGATTCATATGCAGTAGTGAAAATATGATTAACTGGGCAACTTCAGTAAATCTACCATAAAAAGTATGCTTTTTAATGTTTACATGTGTAATGATTATTACAGTAACAATGTTTTTCTTATACAAGATTATTGTTCGATAGAAATTAGTAGTGTATGATCTTCACTGTATTTCATTGGAGTACCTTGTTTGGATATCTTTTATAGTTTTTGCTTCTGATGTCAACTTGTTTACATGCAGTATTACACAGAAGAATATTTGTCATTGCTTATAACTTTATGTATTTCTACCAAAGGTTTCAGTTGACTAAAGTCACTGTGTTGCGATATATAGTACTCCACTGTTTGTTTAGTTTTAATGATTCATATTTAGCAGTAGCTCTTGTAATATATAAATTCTAGAAGATGGTTGATATTAAATGGAAAAAATGACAAATTTTGTAAACTTTGCAAGAATCAACTACAAAAGCAATGACATTATGCTTGTTGAGAAAACATGCAAAGGGAAAGGGCAAATTACTACATCTGAATGGGTCAAAATGGTTTGGTTTAGACAAGGTTGACTCGCTAAAACCATTTTGGTATTTGCACGATTTTTTAGCACGTTACTTATGACCCGTTTGAGCTAAATATTCCGGGTCATAATGGTTCGGATTAGATAAGGCTGACCGTCTAAAATCTTTTCGTTCTTTTACAGGTGTTGTCTTTTAATGTGTTGTTTATGAACCGTTTCTCTTTTAGCTAATTATTTTAATTTCACACTTTAGATACAAAACACAATCCAATCGGTACTCTGTAAAAGAAGTTTCATCATATACAATGTAAATGTGAAGACACTAGGGATGAGCGTTTAGAATCGAATCCGGGCAAGATCGGGCCGTCAAAGCAGACCGATTCTTGAAATCTGATGCAGTGCGGGACTACAAAATAACGGGACCAAGACTAAATCGGAAATTCCTAAAAAGCGGGAAAACCCGATTTCCGGACCGCATACCGGTATCCGAATCCGTTCGATGCAGTGCACGTACCACTAATTTATCTTGAGAAAAATCGGTCCACTAATTGATGACAGAATCGACGACCACCACCGTCTTCGTCCCAGAAGAAACCAAATAATGGTCATTTACATTGGATAAGTAGTAAGTGGTAACCAGGAGCATTATAATTTTGAAGTTGCTAAACCTTTAATATCTTGGTAGCTCAACATATGGTCCAACTTTTCCATTAAAGAGTTATGAATAAATACATATGCAATGTTAGAGTCGAATCATAGAGCTACTTTATCATGTTTCAAATATGATACTCGTATAAGATTATAGTTGGCCAAGATTCAGGGACGGATCTACATGGTTGTCGTGTGTTGCATGGGCTACACTCAATTTTGAGTCACGTAATGTAATTTTTTTTCAAAATGTGTCGTTTTTTGGTATGTGCAA
The DNA here is from genome assembly GCA_022545495.1 of Chrysanthemum lavandulifolium. Lineage (NCBI taxonomy): Eukaryota > Viridiplantae > Streptophyta > Magnoliopsida > Asterales > Asteraceae > Chrysanthemum > Chrysanthemum lavandulifolium. The sequence goes on from CM040242.1 coordinate 205,573,479, forward strand.
TTGTGCAAGTGCAACCTCTGATATTTGTGGAATTTTCTTTATAGTACAACTGTAACTTGGCTAAAAGATTCTTAGTAGTGGGAATTTTAGTAATTATGATTAGAAAAAAATTTGTACAACACCCTCTCGAAAATTTTAAATCCGTCCATGACGCTAAATTCTTATGTTAATATGAACACATTATTATGTATTTGTTGTGAGATAAGCTTTGTATGTTGTTATGCATATTTCATCCAAATTCTACTAAAGTACATTTAGCAACGTGGCTATAGGCAGGTTGTTTTGTGTTGCTGCCACACCCAATAGGAAGCGAGTGAACAGTGAAACGCACAGTAATTAACGGTCGTTAGTTAACGGCCGTTATCTACTAACGGTCGTTACTTTTTTTTTAAATACTTTTTAAAGAAATGAAAATGCGACAGAAGTCCCTGAGGTTTAACTTGCATTGCAAAATAGGTCCTCTAAGGAGTAACAATGTAAAATTAACTAACGGTCGTTAGTTAACGTCCGTTATCTACTAACGGTCGTTACTTTTTATTTTCTTTTCATTTAAAAAAAAAATACTTTTTAAAAAACCGAAAATGCGACAAGAGTCCTTGAGGTTTAACTTGCGTTGCAAAATAGGTCCTCTAAGGACTAACGATGTAAATTTTTTTACATAATTGGTCCTTTATGTTAGATGTTTGTTACACAAACAGTCCTACTAACCGTCGTTACTTAACGGTTGTTAAATAACGATATTCTATCATTTTTAATTAAAAAGCTCTATATAAAACGCAACGCAACCAAGGCTTGATAACATATTTTTTGGTAAATTCGCAACCGATTAATTATATTGCTCACACTTAAAATATTAAACATATATAATAGAAACACACTTAGCTCGAACGTTAAATAATACTTTTGTATGCAAACACCCCGTTGCAAAACGCGGGCTAAAAACATTGTATTATACATTTACTGAATCGTTTTTGTCTACGTGCGGTGTTTTTTCTACTATTCAAGGTTACAAACAATCGTAGATATGATATCTTAGACTTACATATTTACGAGTATTAAATAGATTACAGGTATTTAGTGTATTTATTGCGATTCGTGTGATTTTGGAAGTTAATTTATTAAATTTAATGTATTTCTCGAAAAAAGTTTGTTTCGGCCCTTCCACGAAAAATTTTCTAGCTCCGCTACTGGATACACGTGTGTGTATATGCACAGCACTATCCATGTGTTTAGCTTATAAGATGATTCACCAGTCTACTACAACTAGTCTTGCCTTTTTGAATCTGAAATCTTTAGATAAGCATTACTAGAACTTAGGGGGTGGCAGTGGGATCGGTTTGCCCCATATCGATCGATAACACCAATGCCTATGATTCGGTATGGTGTGGGTGTGGTTGAATTCGGCAAACTTCACCGATTTGGTGTGGGAGAAGGATTCAAAAATCAAGCCGTTCAACGGCTAAAAATGTATGAGATATGGGTTAGGCATGGTTGCCACTAAAAATCTATTGTTAAGTATGAGATGAGATAGAAGGTATTATTTGTGGGTGATTAGATATGAGATAGGTATGGTAGCATGACTGCCACCCCTTATTGCTTTTCTAATATTTATAAAGTCTTATCCAACACTATATTAAGCTCAATAGACCCATAACACCAGATAAACATCACTAAACACACTGATAATTTTGTAATTATCATATTGCAATAAGAAAATTTCAAAAGTCAAGATATGATAAAGTTGAATGCTATTATTGGGTGTGAAGTGTTTAATTTACTAAAAGATGAAACTTTACCAACTAAATACCTTTTGTTCATATGTGGCTTTTCCTTGGATCTTTGCTCTTTTTTGCCAAACAAAAATTTTCATGTATCTAATCAAAATTATACTGTAGAATTTTTCTATCTATTGTTAATACTTAATACTAAATTAGTTATATGACTTAGCATAAAAAATACAAAGTCGTCTAAAACTTACAAATAATATCTAATACAAGTATGTCTTATGGTAGTCTACTTTAGTTTCTTTACAAGATATTCGTTATTAGTCACTTTGATCTCTCAAATATATATTTAAAATTTTAAACTTAAGTTTAATCGTTAAACAACCAAGACGACATTCATAACTATTACTCCCTCCGTCCCTAAATAAATGTCCACGTTTGACATTTGAAGTCTTACTTATTCAACTTTGGACCTAAATTTTTTTTTTTTTGAACGGCAAATTTATAAAGAAAACTAGCAAGGCGCTAGAAGCCAATTACAAAGAGATGACATGAGGGTTTTTCAACCAATCGTTAAAGAGAAAAGAAAAACGACAACGAAATTTGCACCAATTAAAGGAATTAAGGACGATATCATCAACTTTGACCTTAAATATTTTGTTTATCTTATATAATACTGATACAATATATATGAATGAATTGTGTTTTAAATGTATTTTAAGTTGGTATAATTTTATCAGTATTATATAATCAAACGAAAATGTTTAAGGTCAAAGTTAACAAACTTGAAAGTCAAAAGTGGACGTTTATTTGGGACGGAGAGAAGTAGTAGTTATAAAGATTGAAAAAACAAAAATCGTGACTTGACACTTTTTATGATTGTGTGTAGCCATTAATTTTTTTAACTTATGTGTGTCTTGAGCTTTCAATTTCGATTATTGTGTGTATTTTGTGACAATTTTACCCTTAATTTTTCAAATTTGGAAGGGTAAAATGGTCATTTACATGTGCGAATAGTCACTAAATCTGGCATAATGATTGAAATTTGAAAGTTGAGTCATCTGATAAGAAAAAAAATAGTTACTTCACACAATCACATAAAGTGTCGAGTTCGATCGATTTTTCATTATTTACTAAAAGATTTAGTCCTTTTGCTCAAGTATTTACAAAAACTTTAATAAATTTTAATTACACGGATGTAATTACTTATAAATGTTAGAAATCATTTACTAGATCAATTAAACAGTTGATAAATGTTTAGTTATCATTTTTCTACTCATTTTTTGCTTCAGTCATCAAACAATTTTTCATAATGATTTCATTTCAAAAAGTTTTTGTAGCATCTACGATAGTTTTCGAGGATAACACGTTGATGACAAAAATTAAACATTGCATTAACAAACATGTATTTGCTAGAAAAATGTTAACACATTCTGTTTAATAGTTTCTCCGCATCATAAAAACCGAAAGTTATTGACTCATGTCTTACATAGTATATAACTATTTATCATCGTCACAACTTTACGCGAACAACATAACAAGTCACTAAAAATCAAGGTTGCAAAAAACATGAATAGATAGTCGGGCGGTCGATCATTTTGTAAGGATTAATCGGTTTAGGCGGAATTAATTGATAATTAATTGATTGGCATTTCGTGCAAGATTTGGTATTTATGTAGACTAAACTAAAGATTTTAACTAATTTCAAGCCTATTATGTTCCCAAACCTCAATAAAAGACCCCAATTCTGATTATGAAATCTATTATACGTTATAAGTGAAATAAATGATCCCCAAATTAAGTAGAATGCCTAAATTAATATTTTTTAAGAGTTGACCGATTAAGACGATTTGACCAATTAGTCAGATTTTTGACCGACTAGTCTGATTTTTGACCAATTAGTCCGATTTTTTACGCCGTTTTTTTATGGGCAAATCGCATAAAAAGGTACTCATATTATGTCCAATTTCAATTAAAGTCTTTTTTTTTTCTCAATTTAAGTCCCGACTTTTTTTTTGGTAGATTTAGTTTTTTTAACTTCCGTTAACTATTTCGTTAGTAAATTACATGTTTGGTCCTTGAGTTTGTATATGCATTTCATGTTTGGTCCGTTAACTGTTTTTGCGTGTTTGATCCTGTTTTTGCGCATTTTCGTCAGTTTTACACGTTTCGTCAATTTTTACACGTTTAGTCCATTTTTTGAAATATTTTTTCCAAATTTTTCAAAAACTTTTGAAATATTTTTTCAAATTTTTTCAAAAAAAATTTTGAAATATTTTTTCAAAAAGAATTTTCAATATTTTTTCCAAATTTTTTCAAAAAATTTTTGAAATATTTTTTCCCAAATTTTTTCAAAAACTTTTTCGAAATATTTTTTTCCAAATTTTTTCAAAATAACTTTTTGAAATATTTTTTGAAAAAATTTGAAAAAAATGTTTAGAAAAAAATTTGAAAAAAATTATTTGAAAAATTTTCAAAATTTTGTTTTAAATATTTTATTCGAAAATATTGAAAATTTTGAAAAAAAATCAATTTTTTTTTTTGGTAGTGATTGGTGGTTTTGGGTGGTGGTGGTTAGTGGCGGTGGTGATTGGTTGTGGTGGAAGCGTGCAACAGAGATGTAAACGTGGAAAAAGCGAAAACGCAAAAACGACAAAAAACGCAAAAAGCAGACAAAAACATGTAAACACGGACGAAAACGTATAAAAGCGAGCGAAAGCGTTTGCGGCGTATGAAAATGGGCGAAAATAGGCCAAACGTGAAATCTTATACAAACTCAAGGACCAAACATGTAATTTACTAACGAAATAGTTAACGGAGTTAGAAAAAAACCTAAATCGTCAAAAAAAAAAAGTCGGTCTTTAAATTGAGAAAAAAAAAGAATAGACCTTTAATTGAAATTGGACGTAAGATGAAGACTTTTACGCGATTTCTTTTTTTTATCGAACCGATTTTTTCTCGATTTTCAAAAATCAACAAAGTAGAAAACCGATTACTAGTAATCGCCGGCCAATTTTTGCAACACTGCTAAAAACATCAACAATCCCTAATCAAACTTTGAAATATATTAGCTACAATTGCATTATAGCCAACTCCTTACAATTTGTATTACAAATTGTGCGCCAGTTTTTTGTATGAGTCTTTGATTTATTTTCTTATGTATTTTGGTAAAGAATTATAGTCAAGCTATACAATTTACCTTATACTTTTTATATAACCAAAATTTCCTTCACTTTGTTCCTACAAACATTCCCATATTGAAAAATTCACCACAAAAGGAGTAACACCCGCGAAAAATAGGCATAGGCCCCAAAACAAAGCACATCTTTTTGACCGCAAAACACTTCACCCGGTAAACTCTCCCGCCACACATCACACAAATTTTTCACAGCCCGACACGTGTCAGTTTCTACATCTCAAAACACACACACAAACAGTATTACCCTCTTTTCATCTCCCCCCACAATTTTACACCACTTTCTCTCTCTAAAAATAATCCCACTTTCTCTCTCTAAAATTATCCCAAAATTTTCATAATTCGAATCAAATTATCGTTTAATTCGTTTTATACAATCTGCATTAATCTCAATTTCATCAATTGGGTAAGAAAAATAAAAATAAAATTAGGGTTCTTGAAAAAATTGGGGTTTTGTTTGATATTAATTGGGTTTGTAATTCCACGTGTGAATTGAACTGGGTGTTTTTAAATTTTGAATTTGGTTAGTTTTTGATGTTTTTTTAAAAGAATTAGGGTTTTGATCAATTGGGGTTATTGTAATTGTTAATTGGTTTGATTGGAGATGGATTTCAGTGATTTGGGGTAATGGGTTATTGTGGTTTGGGTTTAATTTGATTGGTTTTAATGTTTTCTAATATTAGGGTTTTTAATTGTTTAATTTGTATATAAAAAGTAGCCTGTGGATTTTTTGGCGCGTAATTTTTAGTTTTCCCTCCAAAAAAGTTTGAGGGTTTTTTTTCTTGTTGGAAATATCTGCTTAGGTCATCATAAAGAAAAAAAGCAAAAAAAATTGAAAAATTAGAAAAAAATGATAAAAAAAATTAGGGTGTGTTTTTGGTCTTTTTAGTGGGTTTTAGGTTTTGTTGAATTTGGATTAGTATCGAAAAAAGAAAAAAATGGCTTTAAATTTCTCGCAGCGTCCGGTGACGCCGATTTGGTCCCGGGAGAATGGGGGTGAGGGTGATATGTTTGGTCACAGGAGAGAGATAGCTGATAAGAGTAGCTCACAGGATATAATTGATTTATTGCCTGCGGATCCGTTTGGTATGGATTTAGATATTAGTACCACGTTTAGCGCGATTACTGAATGGCTAGGTGATTTAGATTTGGAATACGGTGATTGGAATAAGTTTGTGAATTATAGAGAGGAGTATAGGTTGTTTGCGGGTTTTAACGTTGTTTGGAATAGTGCTTTGCGGTTTCAGTCGTGTAATGTGACATGTCATGAACAGCGAAATAAAGGTACTATTGCGACGAAAAATGAGGAGTTTGTAAATAATGTTATTGGTGGTGAGCCTCATGAGGCGTTTGTTTTAGCTCTTAGTTATTTGGGGATCAAGGATCTTTTTACGGTGGAGCGTGTTTGTAAATCGTTGTGTCATAGTGTTCGTAATGATTCTCTTTTGTGGAGAAATCTTTCTATTGATCAGCCGTTGAACGAGAAGATTACTGATGATATTCTCGTTAAGTTGACTAATCGGGCTGAAGGTAGTCTTCAGTGCTTAAGTTTAATAAAATGCCCGAAGATAACTGATGATGGTCTGAAACGTGTACTTGAAACTAACCCGAAATTGACCAAGGTAAAAAATCTGGTCCTGCTTTAGTTTTACCTTTATATTTTGTCATATTAATGCTTTTTTGTGTGCTTATAATAATGGTTTGCTTTTATTGCAGTTATTCATTCCGGGATGTACAAGACTTAGTATTGAAGGTATTATGAATAACCTTAAGGCGTTTAATTCAAATACGGAAACTGCGGTATAAAGCAGATAAGAATGGGTGGGTTCTTTGGTATAACACTAGATGATTTTGAAAACTTGAAGTGTTTGTTGGGAATTCAAAAAAGTGATGCTAGTCCACGTTATTATCATCGGGCGAATTTATATTTTCAGTCTGATGATGATCGTGCGATTGATGTTGAAGTGTGTCCTAGATGTAAGCATTTGAGACTTGTATATGACTGTCCAGCTGCCGGTTGTCAACCGAAAGAGAAATGTCCTGATTTATGTAGGGCGTGTATAATCTGTATACCTAGGTGTGCTGAGTGTGGGCGGTGTGTGCATAATAGTGAATATGAAGAAACATTTTCTTTAGATTATCTTTGTTCGGAATGTTTGAAACAGTATCCAAGGTGTCAAGAGACACAGGAGATGCAAATTGGTATTGTTGGGGACGCGGTGACTCAACTAGTCTTCATGGCTAGGTGGCAGGTCCCACAATTGATTGGTGGATAATGTGTTGTTTCGTGCTTTAGCATATGGCTTGTCATGTTTAAAGTGCCCCTGAAGGTCTGTTGTTTATAAGATTAGAAAAATGAAAAAAAGTCAAAACATATCAAGTAAAGGAAGCGTTGATTGGTAAATGCTAACAAGGGTCTGTAGGGTGTACTTGTCCACTTGTTGGTATGGTCGAGGGCATATTTTGTTGCCCGTTGTTGACTGTCAACATGACTCGGGGTCGAAGAAGAATGTTAAAAAGTGTAGAAGCGTATAGAAGAATTTGGATAAATGAAGTGGTGATTGCTAATGGCAGTAAGGATGCGGATAAGTTTTAGTTGTACTTGTTCACTTGCTGAGATGGGGGCAATATTCTGTTGCTCGTTGTTGACTCTAGGTCGACATGATTCGTGTTTGGAGAAGAATGGTAAAATGTTCGAAAAAGATGTTTTCTTAGCATCTTTTGTGATCGGGTTCTAATGTGTCGTTATGTGGAAGGTAATATGATGATGAGGGTGTGGATAAGTTTTGGTTTGTACTTGTTCACTTGCCGAGATGGTCAAGGGCTCGTCGTTGGCTTCAAATTGACATATTTTGGGTCCGGAGAAGAATGGTATATTGTTCATAAAGATGATATCATTAGCATCATCTGAGATCGGGTTCTGAAGATGGTCTACACTCGTGGTCTTCATGGTTTAACTTTGCGTCTATAGTGACCTAGTTGGGGTCGTGGATACCATCATAGTCCGGTTGGACCTGTTTTTTCATGCTGGTGCTGGTCTGCAAGACTGAGCTGTTGGGGTCGTGCATGTGGAGTGACTCGACCCAAGTTTGAAGGTTTTTAGACCCTCTGGTCATGTCATGTTGGTTCACTATGTTTAGTTTTACTTTTACATCTAGTTTTAGCTTCTCAACTGAACTACTGTTGGAATGTGTTGATGTTTTAAGTTCATATTACTGGAATGTTCTGTTATAACGAGTAAACGAATATGTTTTTATCGTATATCTAGTTATAAGTTATGCATTTTATTATATGGGTACTGCATAGCTGGTTTGAATTCATAGTAACTCGTGCAATGTTTTAACTCATGCAATAGCTGGTTTGATTTCATCATCCCAAAAGTGTTGACTTGTAACTTTTCACAAATAGATATGATTTGTTATGTTGTTTATTTAAGTACATGAGTACAAAGATATGATGACATTATCATTATCTTGTGTGTAGGATATTAGGATGTGACAATTGCATCATCATGCTGTGACATCATCCAGAGGTTTTGGAATAAAATGTCAAACTACTGAACTTTACCAAATTTCAGGTTACTGTACAATGTGACGGTGGTCTAAATATGGGAAATTTGGCTGGTGGCTTAGTTGGTTACTTGGTTAACAACTCAAGCACTATCCGATTACTTGCAATGGGTAACCAATACTGAATGAGATAACTTTCGATCGAAGTTATACAATCAGTAAGACTGTAATGCATAAATGATTTTGAATTCTATCTACACTGATACAGCAAAATTTTGGTTCCTGTAATCCACAAGTTTTACATCCGTGGACTAACGCTGATACAGGAAGACACACTGATGAAAACAAAACAAAAATGTGAGACAGAACAATGAATGTAATTTATATTGGATGTCGTTTGAAATCATCCAAGAAACATATCATATATAAATGAACTAGGAAACACAGTTTACTTTCTAGAGTAACCTGGAAAACTGGCTTTACGAAAACTACAATGATTTCTAATTATATGTCAGATTCCTTTGCAAGATTCTTCGTCCAAGCAAGGTTGACAACCGATTTCGTAGCACCTTTGCCTTTCACAGACCCGCTTTTGCCTTTTTATTCTTCCCATTACCGAGGGATCTAGCACAAGGTCCTATTAATCAGCCCACGAGGTGCCTCTGAGCTGAAAACTTGCATCTCCAGTTCATTTTCATTCCTTTTACCTGACAAAATCATGTAAATGATGCAACAGTTTAGGATTATAATTTGAATCTATGGTATAATATCTTTATAAATTTACTCCAGTTATTCCACCGTCTCCTTATTATGGTTCTTGGGACTTTGACTTGTTCTTAATCAAACTCGTAAGGTCAACATGGGTCAAACTTTGTGATCTAAATACATGCTAAAGGCCTCAAAATTCTGTGCCACTTTTCACAATCGTTAAAAGCGTTTATAGTACAATGTCATTAATACTAGGAAAACATAACTAAACAGAAAAATGAACATGCATAAGCAAAAAAAGGTTAACAGGGGGTGTTTGGGGTTGCTTATGTAAGTGGTTACTGCATTCTGAACATGAAACAATCTGGGTGTTTAAAAGTCCTTATCTAAGCCATCAATCAGATTATTTAAGCAACGAATAAGCAATTAGCAGATAAGCATCTCGGATGACTTTTAAAAGGATAAATATGGCCTTTTGGATGACGAATAAGCAATTAGCAGATAACTCATTTGACCCATTAAAGATAAAAGATAACCCAAATCGACCAATCTGTACGTAATGAGGTCAAAATAGCTACCTTTAATCGATTACAGAAGCATGGTACCATAAAATGAAACAATAGACATACCTGAAGAATTCAACGTGACCAGCAATTTCCCGACACAAAAGCTTCGACCCACTCGCCAGGTCCCTACTCTTATGGATCACTAACCCTGTTTGCTTATGTATCGATGTGGGTTCATATTTCTTAACTTCCTCCTCACTTCCAATCGCCAAAGCTTCTCTAGCAGGTACCACATTTTCCCACCAAAATTCTCTTAAAATACCATGAATCAAATCCCAATAGCCCCGATCTCTACAAACACGAAAAATAGTACTTCCATTTAACGTCCAACAATACAAATCAACCCAATCTCTATCCATAATTTCCATTTGACCCTGAACTTGAGGCATATAATAATATGGCATGTTAGTCCAAGGTAAAGCTAATTCAGGTTTCCCTTTATTATATGGGCATTTCACTTCGAGAATTCGAGGTTCGGGACCACCCGAGGAGCCCATCGGGGGATGCACCGACCCAATCATATTTAGTTTCGGATGTGTTGCAAAACCTAAAGAACTTACTTCACGACCAGTTACACTTTTGTAAGTTTCTATAGCTTTTGCTTCATTATTTACACCCATTCCATAGCCTGCATTGACGCAGGAGCGATCGTGGGGCCCGTATCGGATATAAACACTTTTTCACGCCAGAGTTCGTATCTTCGATCGCTTTTCCAGAAACCAAGGGCTGTACTAAATGTGCTTGTGGTTAACTTATCTCTTCTAAGGGCGAACCATTCTTCTGAGCGTTGTGAAGGGGTGTCTGATGGGGAGAGTTGAGTTTTCAAAGTAAAAGACAACGGTTTTTGGGAGTTGGAAGCTAGTGAGGTTGATGGAGCGTTGTGTAGTGGTTTGAAAAGGAGTAGTTGGAATTTCTTTTGTTTTAAGAAGTGAATTGGTGGCGGTTTGTGGGGGATATTACGGAGAGTAGTGATGCAGGCGTAGGTCATTGTTGTATCCTACGAAACAATTGATAACTTAAAGCTTTTTATTAAATATCCAAAAGCAAAATGAGGATATAGGGTGCTTTATAACTTAACGGGTGTTTGGCATTGTCTTCTAAAAGTGTATACGAAATCATCAGAATCATATAATCAGCTGTCACAAAAAGTTTTTTTATTTATTTTTTTATTTGGGTTACCAGGGTTTCCGACTCGACATTGCGAGCCGACTAATCCCAGGGCGACTACCCTTTTGGATAGCCCGGAGTCAGCACAGGTGAACCTCCGTGGCCACAAGGGGATTAATTTTCTCCCTGTTAGATTCGAACCCTTGACCTCCGCTTTGGAAGACTGGTATTCTTACCGCTAGGTCACCCCTTGTGGTTACTGTAACAAAAAGGTTGCAGAAGATAGTGGTGGATGTGCTTATGTTGTTTGTTCCAGTTATCAGATAATGAGTTGTTTTCATTTTTGGCAAATTCATTTTTTTTTTCTTTCTATAATTACATGTTAAATGACCCATAAATTGAGAATTGCAACTACTCCTAAACTACTTCTTAACAATAACAACAATACCCAATCCTACCGGAGGCGGGGTATCCGGGAGGTAGGATGTACACAGTCGTACCCCTAGCTAAGGGCTTCAAGAAGACATCCGGCTACTTCTAAACGACATGACAACCAAAGTCTATTCTAATCCACTGCACCTGAACACTAAACTAATTATCTGCTACTTCCAAATGCAAATGCCAAACACCCCCCTTTGAATGCCATTTCAAAATCATAGTAAGTACTTGTATTTGAATCATAGTATTATAAATTTCATATATTAAACCTCAAATACAAACACACAAAAACAATAAAGCCACCTAGCTACTTTATACATAATTATAATAAAACCCAAGGATATAAAAATAATGCATAATAAAAAATATAAAATTTAAGATGGGTATATAAATCAGAAGCAATAAGCTAACCTGTTGTCAATAATCCATTGTTTTTTTGAGAATAAAATGCAGAAATGTTTTTTAGGGTTTGATAATTTATATGATATCAAGATTCAGACAAAGGGTATAACAGTTGTACAGGTTTTAATGCAAAAGGTACAAGATTGCAAAGCATGAAAAATATGTTATATATAATGTTGTTGATGTATATAACACAACAGGATCTGTGGCGCAATGGTAGCGCGTCTGACTCCAGATCAGAAGGTTGCGTGTTCGATTCACGTCAGGTTCAAATCCTTGAAAAGTCCTGTCTATTTTTTTTAATTATATTATATAATTTTTATTTTCCTTTTTACGGTTTGAATGTAGCTGACTTTTTTTAAAAAGTTTGACGTGACCACTTCATAGTTTGTACTTGATAAAAACTGAACTTCATACCTCATACAAATTTTAGTGTGAAAGTTATAAGCATTTTTGCGATTTATATATAAGAGAGAGGAAAAAAACTGAAAAAAATCAAGATTCTTTTAGAAAAGAAAATAAAATAAAATAATGCTTCTTTTTCAGTTAATGCTAGTGTTGTATATAAATTGGTTATTAGCGATCTAAAATGATACATACATTGGTCACCAACCCTACCATAAACATTTGTTATCGCTCTAAACGTACTCATAACTAACATATTTTATATTCTATTATGGATTTAAAAGTTAGGGTTAAAGCGAGTCTTTAAACAGATGTCTTAAATTCTTAGAACGCTATTGATTAAACGATCTATTGCTTTATGGCTAAGACGAGTTTGAGTACTTCATTGATGGCCTTGTTCATTATCACTAGGACTACCCGTCGTAAATTTTTACTTTTTTTTAATCTTTGTTGAGGTATTTGGATAAAAAGTAACTGGTAAAATGTAGCCAAACATCAATCATGAAACTGTAATGTATAGATTTCATGGACTAACATAAATACTAAAAGTGTGTATAAGTTGAGTTAATGCGAGAACCTTAGTAATTTGTCACATAATCAAATACTAACATGATACTCTAACAAGGATGAAACATGTTTATTTTGCGTAATCCACTTGAATTTGAGTGTTTTTCTTCTCGGGACCTATGCGAGACTATTTCTAATGTTAAACACAATACGAACCGGTTAAAGTAAAAATCCGTCGCAATGCACGACGTTAAATATCCTTGTTAACATAAAACTAGAACATGGGCCTCGAAGTCTTTGGACTAAATAATTGTTGGGCCACTTTACTTTTGGGCCGACAAACTCACAATTGAAAAGGATCTGACTATAAGAAAAAACTACTCGTATAAAACTAGGTCGAGAGAAGAGTTTTCATTATTCCCCTTCTGTCGACTTTTTATTTGTTACGGAGTATAACTTAACCTTTGTTTAATGATTGTTATGTTTGTGTTTCTTTAACATATCACGTTGAGTTTTCTTACCTGAAAAAGACCATAGTTAGTAGTTATGCACTTATGCATGCTTAACCTAGTTGTTGATTAATTCTTTTAGTGGTTAATATGCGGTTTAATCGAAGATCCATATTTGTGGTTGTTTGAAAAAGCATAAACTGATTAAGGACTAGCCACGGTTTTAGGCTTGACTGATTTTGAACTTTTGAGTGTGAATTTGACGACTTTGGAGGATATCAGCTTGCCGTGTTTTCTATTAGTAGAAGATTATTAGTTTCAATGACAGAGCATATACCTAATGAGATTTATGAGGGAATACTCGTAAGATTGGATGTGAAGAATCTTCTTAGATGCAAGAGTGTGTGCAAGTTATGGAAATCTTTGATAACGTGCCCTCGTTTCATTAAAGCTCATTGGAAGCGTAGTTACAACAATAATGATAATGGACATAGAGAATTCAACCGGGCTGTTTTGTATATTACATGTTCAAAGATGATCTAAAATACTATCTTGTTGGTTCTGCGCATGGCCTTGTATGTATCAATAGGTTTTATGATGACAAAATTATAGTAGCCAATCCCTCGACTAGAGAAGAGAAAATATTTAAATGCCTCTTGTTACAGAGTTCTCATGTTGGGGTTTTGGGTATGATTCACTAACGGATGATTATAAGGTTGTATTAGGGGTCATCGATTATGAGGAGGAGTGCCGGACATCTTTCCAAGTGTTGTCTTTAAAATCAAATGTTTGGAAACATATCGAACACGTGAACTATAGATGCGATATTTCTCAAAGACTCGGTACTTTATGCAATGAGGCACTTCACTGGGTATCCTCGAAATCCACCCATAAATTCATTGATTGTTTCTCTTGATTTATCTAAGGAAGTTGATTGGCACACTCTTTTTTTTTATCCGCACACTCTAATGTCTGTTGAAAAGCGTCAAATAAATGTCTGTTGTTTATAGCGCAGAATGGAGTGTGCAAATAAAAAAGAATAGTTTGCAAATCATTAGACTTTATCTAAGGAAGTATTCAAAGAAATTCCCCAACCTGATGATGCGAGATATGAACCTGATAATGTTTATAGCTGGAATACAATGGTGGGGTTTAGGGACGGATGCCTGTGCATATGTCGAGAATCTCTTCCTGAGCATAATTTATGGGTAATGACACTACAAGAAAATTGGCCTATTGTGACAAAAGCAGTTTCGTCACTAACAGTGTAAAAAGTGGTCACAAAACTGTTTAGTGACCAGACTCAAGTCGTCACCGGTCGTCACTAAAGCTCCGTCACAAAATCAGTTAGAGACGAAAATATACCTCGTCACTAATTTGTGACTAAATTAGTCGTCACTTTTCAATCTGGTCAGTGACGAAATTTTTCGTCACCGTTTTGATAGTGACGAAAAAATCGTCACTGGTATTTACCAATAGTGACGAGAAAGTCGTCACAGACTACAGATATTTAGAGACCAAAAAGGTCGTCACTAATTATGAACATATAGCAAAAAAAAAAAAATCAGAAATGTTGGTTTTAATGCATAATTGCTTTTGCAAACAAACTAAAATCGAAATCAGTAGCAATATAAATACAAATCTAACATATTAACTTCATTCATAAAACACTAATTTTTCACAAAACACAAATAGTATGGTTGAAACTAAACACAAACCAACCAATAACCTATCATCACTAACATGCCTTCAACACCTATGTTAAATCTTTTGCTTTGACCCGGTCATCGTTTTTAAGCTCCAAGTCACCAAGCATGCATAATGCATCCACGTTTTTGTCATCCACTTCCAGAGCATTGCATATCTACAACAAAGAGGATCACATTGTTGACATTAGACACAAAATAAAGGCATATGTATAAAAAGTAAATGCAAACAATGATACTGAAAAGAGCTCGCGTACCAGTTCAATGCTTAAAAGAACATTATTCCGTGCTTTCGCAATAGCAGCAAGCCTCAAGGTGGCTTACATGATTGCAACCAAAATTAATTGATAGCTAAAGTCGTATTAATATGACTTTGTTATTATCTGACGCACCGAAAGAAAATGTGACAATCAAAAGATACAAACTTTAAATTTCTACTCTACAGGTGTGAAAATAATAAGCACCGCCCATTGAAAATTCCCCAACTCGGATCCCTCCGCGGTCCAATACTTTCAACCTCTGCTTGACTTTTGCAAATGGTGCGGCCGATGGGTCAACGCCACTTCTTTGCTTTGTGATCAAACCACAACCCAATTTTAGAATTTCTCGGATGTGATGATTTGTATCTTCTTGAGCAGATGCGAAATGTACTAAACTAAAGACATGTAAAACCATACATCTTTATCAATCAAGTAAAGCGTGGGTTTGTTGTTGTTATTGTCATTCTTGAAACGACTGATAGGCCGTTTAAGAACACCAAACTGCAACCGAAAACAATTCTGAACAAGAGGTTTCAAAGCATAAATATCACGAGATATGCACAATATGTTGGCATGAAATTAGCATTAATAAAATCGCTTTTGTCACTACCTTCCACTCCAACAACCACAATCTTTTGGTGTACAAAATCGATATTGGACGACCTTGTGCTCTAACAACACCAAGCGATCCGACTAATGCAACACCGCAAGTTCCTAAATACAAAAAATTAACCATAAGTTTCAATCTTTTCATTTTGTTTTCAGGAATAAAGGTAAAAGATGATAGATGAGATCAAACCTGAATATCATCATTGAACATGCAGTATTTCCTTCGGTATCTTTCAAGAGTTTCAAAAGCCCACTTGAATTGAAAATCTTCAAACTGGTTCAATAAGGCAATTCAAAGATGTTTTCACAGAAAACAACACAAAACTAGAAAAATCTTATGAAAATATGGACCTGAATAATAGCTTTTGGCCACCGTGCATGAAGAGCTTCCATCAATTCATATTAATATGTATTAACTTTGGGTTTTCTACTATTTGACCATTTCCACTTTAGCTATTTTTAAACAAAACAAATATCAACTCTACATACAAAATAATTGCAACCTCTAAATATTACTATTAATTAGGCGATTCCCATCTACGAACTATTGACCAATACGAATGTAAAGAATAGTTTCAACACAATACCTTAAAGCGAGCACCAATTGATGAGAGCTTAGATGATTTGTTTGAAGATTTGGTTGCCTCATCGGGCAATGGAGGAAAAAGGCGATATGAAAAAAGCACTTGGAGGCGGTCAACATATCTTGATGTTCGGAACAACGTAATCTTTGTTTTTGTCCAAAATTGTTCGATTGATATTGAACACGAATATAAACAAAATCGTGTCAACATATAGTTTGTGCAGACATAAGAGGTTCTTAATGTATAACAAAGCTAGATTTCAATTTACCTCTCTGCATAATGAGTAATAGTGAAACCATGCGAGACGCTTTTGGTTTGAAAAATCGTTGGTGAGATACGAATGTCGATAAAGCACGTGAGAATGTTTCATGAGTCGACTTAGGAAACATCTTGGAAGCAGAATAAGTATGCCACAAGGTAACAAGCGACTAATCCAACATGGCAAAGAGATGCAAAATGCGATATGATCTAATGTAAAAGGAAACCACTTTTATTTAATTTATTGAATTGAGGGTACTTTTATAGGTGAAAATAAAGATTGTTACCCAAACCTCAACCAAAATGCAATGGGTAATTTCTAACTTATTTGCCTAAATACTAACTCAACAGTTAGCTTTCGGTGGAAGAGATTCGGTCATATTAGTAGAAAGGATGAAAACTTTTAACTTTAAACTTAGGCGGAATACCTTTTCAATAAGATCTAAGACATCCTTATTATCTATAAACTCTATGTAGCTCCAAATCAATTTGTTCTCTGCTATACTCCTCTTTTCTGTCTTGAACACGTCTTTGTATAGATATATAAAAGAAAACAATGATTTAAACTTATCATGTGTATATCGAATAATCAACGATTATTTCGAAGCACCAAAATTCACACCGGTTGAAATGTTGTTGCGACTTCTCATTAGTGTAATGTCTGAATTGTTCAAAGCGCACAATCCATACATAGTTCCCAATGAACCATTGCAATAAAGTTACCAAACAAGCGGTTAGATTGATGACTATTGCAACACATATGATTTACATTGGTTTTGAAGCTCTCAAAACCATATATGTCAAGGACCCGATCGAGATATCTTGAGTTGTGATCTTGCCCAATAGACACGTTAATTTTTTCCACTAACTGCAGATATGAATAGTTATGCACCATTAGGACTATTATAGCATCTATTTCAAGCTATTAAGTGCCACCTTGTACTTTGGAACAGGAATTGCACAAATAGCCTAATATTGTTGTCTAATATCTGCATACACATCAATTTATTATCTCAAATAAGCGTGAATATAAGGACTGAAGACTTGTAACCTCTGGTGGTGCTGCACAGAGAAGATAGAAACAGTGATAGTTGCGTTCGGGGTTTGAGATTTCACCTGATAATGTAAAACAACATCATGGATGCCACTAGATACTGAACCTTCATTCTCCTCAACTGCAGTACAAGTTTCACTTGTTTTCACAAAATTACCCCTCTCAACGCCTTCCTCAACTGCATGGGTTCAGTCACCCTCGGTGTATAAAACTCATCTTCTTCCATCTGATAAGGAATGCAAATACTAGATGCATCCATGAGAAACACATAATAGTATTGTAAAAAACTTTGTAAAAGTAGTAACTAACTCATAGTCTTAGACATCCGATTAGAAAACTAAGTAGGTGACTAGAGCAAGGGAAGTGCTTCTACACGGAACTATGACACATGTTAGCAGCTTAAGGGAGTATTTGGGTAAGCTCATTATAATGGTGCTCATCAGCTTGTTTGAGAGGAAAAAAGGCAAATTAGCTAAGCTATAGATCTAAAGGTTTTTGCAATGAGTAAGCTCTTACGCTTACCTAAACAACCCTTATATAAGAGCAACAAATTGAAACCATACGATCGCACCAAAGATCAGAGAGAGCGACACATGGAGAATCACTACCTGAAGCTGAAGCTGTGGGAAGGCACCCAATAATGTATAAACGGTATAGCAAAACCCACCTGAAGCTGTGGGAAGGCACCCAATAATGTTTCAAGAGTCTGTAAATGGTACTCATCGGGGAACACTTGAATTATACAATACTTGCAATTCACAACCTGCATTTTTTTTAGAAACATAAGCTCATCAGTTTGTGATATAATGAATTGCATTAAAATGGTCATCTGAATAAGCAGTTAATATAGAATCCATATCACATGATAATACAGGTAGACATGCAGCAATCGTTCACTTTTGAGCCATGAGGAAAAGGGGAAATATAGGTCTAGGTTCCCTGCTATCTTTCCACTTTCCAGGTAGAAAGCGTTTAGACAAATGAGTGAAAACTTAGCTTTTTTCTGCGATATCATAATTTTTTTTTTTTTTTTTTTTAATAACTTAACGTGATATTGTTATACTAAAGCAAGTGTCGATACAACATATGTGAAGTTGAGATATAAACTCCGACGGTAAGTTGTGGTCCCAGTATTCTACTCAATACAGGGCAAGCCTATAAACAAACACCTAAAATTAGCTATGTGGTATTAAACAACGGATGCATTAAGCGGTCAAGTTTCTAAAAGCGATAATGAAGCTAGACGGTTCCAGTGATTAATGACGATGAAGCAAGAATGAGGAGATAGCTAAGCAGTAAACATAAGAGGTACTAAATTGGATTCATCGTAGCAAAAGCCCATTGCTATGACTTAAGTAACGAATTATCATGTGTAAATAAATTAATGCTATTATAAACAATCCCCTATTAGTTCAGAAGCAACCACTACAATCAGTTATATTTTTTCGTCAACATATCTTCTTCTATCTGGAACATCTTTTAATGAAGATTCAGGCTTTTTCTTCTTGGAGGATATGAAAGCTGAAGGCAGAAGAGCATCCACAACTTCCCTTTGTTGTTTCCTTTTACAAACAGGGTCGTCAACTTGACTAGATCTTTTAATGAAGATTCGGGCTTCTTCTTCTTTCAGCACATGTCAATACAAACTTGTGATTATTTCTAAGATACCATAGGAAAGAAACGCTAAGTAACGAGCAACAAAATATGCAATAAAAGTATAAGGCAATGTACGTAACAAGGTTAGCTTTGGCTTTTTTATGATGCAAGCATGAAATAAAAAAATTGGTAATCATAATTATAGGCCTTTTATGCTTCTTGCCGTTAACTTTGCTACTGAACTTGACACATATACATAGTATAATTCATACTTTTCTCATTCACATCCCTAGATAAACAGATATACACGAGCGTAGCAGGTACTAACGTTTTTATTGAGGCATTATTCGAACACTTGTGTTACGACTACTATTTTTTTTCATCGAGGCATTTATCAACTACTATGGTTATAAGCATTCAAGTTTCGATAATGTATTACATCTTGCAATTCACACCTAAAATAAAACAACACTGATCAACAACTAACTACACAAACGTATCCACACGAGGTCAAAATTGATCGAAAATATCAGATAATGTAGCTGTATCAGTGACTATAAGTGTAAAATGACGTAAAAACTAAACGCTTCACGTTAAAAAGTTAAAATGCTAACGCTCCTTACCAAATGTGCTCTCAATTCTAAACGCTAAATGTTAAACCCTAAAGTAAACGTTTCTAAACGCTCTTAAAAGCTCATTGCCAAACATACCTACATCAATATAATAATTAGATTTAAAAACCCTAAATCAGGAGTTTGTACATAGATTCTTCAACACTTACAAATAACAGAGATGATTGATGATGGTAAAATCAGAAATTAACCTTACAGATGTCTCTGAATCGGAGACGACGGCGGTGATTGTGAATGCGACGATGTGGCGGCGGCGATGGTGAAGTGATTACGGTGATCACGGCGTCGCGACATCGGTGATGGTGATGGTGATGGTGACCGTGATACGACGGTGATGATGGCGGTGATACTGACGGTGGTGGTGATGGTAGCGGAACAAGATGGTGATGGAGATGCGGTGATTTCGGGTTATAAAAAGGGAAGTTTGTGAATGACCGGGTTATAAAGGAAAATTTGATAATATATACATGTTTGATATTTATTAAGTTTTTTTTTTTTTTTTTTTTTTTTTTTTTTTTAAAGATATCGGTAAAATATAATATGTGACGGGTAAAAACCTTGGTTTTTAGAAAGCAGTTTAACCGATTATACCCGTCGGGTTTAAGTGACCGGATAGACCGGTTTAGTTTTTTCATCTTTTTATAGAAAACCGGGTTGATCCGGTGGTCGAACCGCTTGAAAAATATAATAGTTATTTTTTAAAAACAAAACCGGGTTGAGTCGGCGGTCGAACCGGTAACCCGGTGACCGGGTCGATTAGAAAACCCGATTTTTAAAACATTTGTTTCAAATAATATGTTTAGAGGAGAATACATCAAAGAAAGTTAAATATTTGCAATTTTGCAAATTTCTCTATAATACAAGTTTTTTATCCGTAACGTTTGATAGTTTTTTGGATTAATATACCAATATGAAAGTTTTAATAAGTACATATCTAAATGCCCTTATTCTTAACCATTTTATAGAATTAGCAATATGTGAAATAGTGACCAAAATTTAAGTCACTAATACTTAATGACGAAATTTCTAAATCCTATTCATGTAATTTAGTGACTAAATAGTGACGATTTATAAGTTTAAATCACCGACTTTCTACCGATGACCAAAAATAATGACGAAAAATTATATGGTCACTATTTTCATCTAAATAGTGACCAAAAATTTCTCAATCACTTTGAATTCTCGTCACTAAAGCTACTTTTTCTTGTAGTGTGAAGAATTACAATGTAAAACAATCTTGGGTAACAATGGGGCGTAATAGCCAACTGAACTTTGTATATAACTACTACGGCAATGTCATTCCTCTTGAAAGGTCAACTCATAAAACATGGTATTTACAAAAGTGTTCGAGTGTCCCTACTTATGTTATGCAGAGCCTTGTATCTCCAAATCTTCAAGCATGCAATGAATAGGCGGCTTCTACTTATCATCTTGTTCCATGGTTCGTTCTTTCATCACCTCACATTATATACTGTAAAAATTACGTGTTCCTTGTAAATTCGTATTATATCATCAATTGCTCTAATAATAGATTTGTGCTGGTGCATTAGATTGAAAGTCTTGTTATGTTATTTTGACTAGCCATAATGCCACATTATCAGATTTGTTTCAAATTAGAATCATTAATAGTTTGATCATTAATCGTTATATTCCTCTTTAGTTGTGGAGTTCCCCCAATTTAGTGCTTTAACTCTAGCTATGCTACTCACTTTCCGTTTTATTTTGTCAGTTAATCAAGAATGACCTTCCGACTGCCAGAGTTTGATGCTACTGAAGTAGTCAAGATGAGGTGACAGAGTTTCTATATTGCAACTTATGTTTTTATATTTAGTAGTTTCTAAATGAAATTTTGGCAGAATTATTAGAATGATCTATGTTTTTGTTTAGATATATGGTTATCTTGTATTCCTTAATTCTTTGAATTGTTCTGTTATCATTAATCTATTGCTTTGATATTTGTCTGGATCACTTATAGTTTATGGTCATGACTTACGAGATCATGACTGTCAATTGATTGTATATTGTTGAACCTATTTTGTGCATCTTTTAGCTTAATGAACAAAGTACGGTCAGTTTCTTCATCATGTATGCCATATTATAGCTTATTTGTCATATTAGCAACAAACTAACTAGAAGAACTACTGTATTGCTAGACGACCAGGACTTGAAGAAATTACTAATAGACTCATCAAAGTCTTGCATAGCCAAAGCTAGCTAATCAAGATTAAATTTACTAATCTACTAGCCATGGGAAGTGTTAAGGTCTACTTGCAAAAAACTCAATCAAGGCTTAAATAACTTGAGAGCATTGATTCACATGCCTAAATATATGTTTAAAATGCAACTTATTGTTGGTGACACTAACGGGACTCATCTTTTCACAACCCAATAAACCACTTTCATGTCAATTGAGGCACACAATTAGTCACAATGATAGTCATTGTAATCAATTCTCATAACTAGATACAAACTACTTGTTTGCACCATGAAAATTGATTACTAATATAAAACATAATTTCACAACCATAGTCTAATTCTATCAACTCCGCTTACATGTCAACACAATTCAGATCAGTTCATGCTGAGTTATTCCATTTCTAGACCCCAAGGTATATTTTGACCTGTCCGGATATATAGCAAATATTGGGGATAAAACAGTGTGTAGTAAAATGGAATCTAGCTTCCACCAGAGTACCAGACCAACGCATGAAAATTCTTTCAAGATTCTTGCTGCTAAACATACCCTCATCCTGTGTAGCCCACGCCATTCAATAGCTACTGCCCGTTTCCAATGTTCAAAGTAAATGGAACAAGATATCCTCTATACGCTGAAGTAGTAAAAGTTGAGTAAACACTGAGATTACACGTAGAGCTGGCAATTTCGACAGGAAACACGAAAACACGACACGACACGACACGAAGTTAACAGGTTTCGTGTTTGGGCTTATCGTGTTTCGTGTCGTGTTCGTGTTCGTATAAGATGACACGATAAGATAACGTGTCGTGTTCGTGTCAAGACCTGTTAAGACACGATAAGACACGATAAGACCTGTTAAGACCTGTTAAAACCCGTTCAGACCTGTTAAAGACCTGTTAAGATTTCGTGTTTTAGCGTGTCAAGAGCTGTTAAGACCTCTTATCGTGTTTTATCGTGTTCGTGTTCGTGTAACCTGTTAATTTTCGTGTTCGTGTTCGTGTTTTAAGATCTGACACGATTAGCTTATCGTGTCGTGTTCGTGTTAGGTCTTAACAGCTCCGTGTCTTATCGTGTTCGTGTCGTGTCGTGTCGTGTCGGACCTGTTATGCCAGCTCTAATTACACGTCCATATTGTGATTCTTCTTAACGTGTCACTTCTAAGGACCTGCCTTTGGTCTTTAAGGTCTTATATTTTCTTTCCAACTATAAACCGTGACTAGTCTGAGGGAGCATTGTCACAGTTTTGGGTTCGTTGGGTGAATTCACTTGCTTGAATGTCTTGAAATGCGCGGCTAGTTATCGTGCAAATTTGCTTGGAGGATCTGCTATTAGATCATGATATGTTCCTGATTGAACGACCACACCATCCTTCATTGCCTACAACCATACTCGTAGTGATATTATTTTGAAGTTAAAGTATAGTATGAAACACATCGCACACAATGGCGTTACAACATACCAAAATCATATTCGATGCACTATAATCTCTAACCGATGCACATTAACAACGATATTCGATCAAGCAAATTCAGAAAACATTGCAGCAGAAAAACTAAATTGACCTTTGAATAGAGGACGCGCAAAAGAATTTGGTATAATTAATTGTACCTTGAACATATAGGCACTGATATGAACGTCAACATCGCTAAAAGGATCGTCAAGGATATACACATCTGAGTTATTATAGAAAGAGTCGTTAATTGAATACGCTATTTTGATCCTCAGGTTCAACCCTCGATATCTCGGCCTCTATGCTTAGATCACTATCAATCAATCTACAAAAGGGTGTGAATTGGCGGGAACACCCCGACCCCGGGTGCTTTTTGGCACCAACCATTGCCCACCCCACAAGGAATAACTCCGGAAACTTTCTTGGCCCAGTGGGCAACCAACTGGAATGAGCAAGAGTCGAGACTCAAACCCTTGAGCTTTTATCCAGAAAATCTCTCTGGTGAACCCATGAGTTTTTCAGAAATGGGTACCAACTGAGCCAAAGGCAATGCCTCAAAGTGACGAGCCAAACCACATCCATCGATAAGTTCATCATAAAACGTACTCCCTTGGTCATTTGCCTACCAAATAGAATGTTTTCCCGAATCATCCTCGTTTGAATCCAAGCACTTTGTAGGTATGTTCGGCAAAACTAGTTGTATGTTGTAAGGTGTAAACTATAAGTTGTAAGCTCTAAACTGCAAAGCTGTTAATATGAGCTACAAGTTGTATCTTTTTCAATAAAAGTGTTTGGTAAATTAGTTGTTAAGCGTAAGTTATTATGAATTTTACGTTTAACACTCTGAATATTTTAAAAGCTTCGTGGATCAACTTTTCATTTTGGAGCTACTTGTTTAAAATAAAAACTTGAAATTGATGTCCAAAGAAATTACTTGTTTATGAAATTATTTTGTAAAAAACTTTACTACTAAAAAAACTCCCTACCAAATGTTGAAGATTAGATTTCGTTGTTGGACTGCATAATGTTTCGTTGTTGGACTGCATAATGGATCGTAACTCTGGGTATTTAATATTCATATCGAGCCTTTAGCAACCATAAACGGGCCCTGTAAGTTATGAGTACACATGATGTTCTGATTTGAAATAATGTTAGAGACATACAGATGCATTGCAAGATTTTTTTTCCCTAAGCCATTAAGGTACCGTGGTTTCTGACTTTTTGACCGACTAAGTCACGAGGTTTGAACCTACCGTCACACAAATTCAAACCAAGTAACCTGCCACACAGATGCATTGTAAGTTTGTAACCCCATGCTAAGATCTTGCAATATTGTAAACATTTCAGTGTAATTTATTCGTTAATAAGAGAGATCTTATCCTAGATAATGGTTAATGAAACCGAAATCTAGTGTCTTTGAGCCAAAATCATAAATGATATGATCACTCCCATTTTATTTAGCTTCATTCTATATTTTTTAACTGATTAAACATATATAAAGTTCTGTGACACCTTTCCAAGCATTTTGACATAATTTCAGAAAATTAACAGCTAACATCTTTGAAAATGTATCAAATTTTAAGTACAGTTGCTATATATTGTCACCGGGGCCGAATATAAGGCCACTAAAGCACACGCTTTAGGCTCATGTTGTTTGAAAGCCTCAAAGATCATATTTTTGTTTATGTATCACGAAGTACTACAGAACTAATTTCATACGAACACTAAAAGTTAAAAAAGTGTCAAAAATGGAAATTTCATTCGATGAAAATAAGAAACTGGCTAAAAAATAATAAAGCCTATGTAGGCCTCGGGAAGGCCCTGATTGTCACAAATATTAAGTAGTTTGTAGTTTCATCTTAGTAAAATTAACACTACACATAAATATGTATCAATAACATTAATAGGTTTACAACCATACAACCAAAATCTTTAAAAAATATAACTGAAGATAACAATTTCATAAGTTAATAAAAACTAAGAGCATTGACAATGATAACCCAAGTTATAAAATAAACTTCATTCGCGTCGTGTGCATCGAACTTTAACGTTTCATTAACATCCCCAAGTTAAACTTTAACACTCCGTGATTTACAAAATAACCACTCGTTTAGGCGTAAATGAAAAAAGAAAAAAAAGAAAAATAATAAAATAAAAAATAGCAGGCGTTAATCATTGCTAACGCGGGGACTAACGCTACAATAACGTCGGAGGTCCAACGGTTTAACGCCCTTAACGCCGTTATTTTTTACCTTAATGCCGTTATGGCGTTATGATTGTATATGCTCTAAAAAGCAAACAAAACAGGACCAAAACAGATCGTGGTCCTCTTTCTACAGTCTACAATGTTCTAGTACAATTTTAGACAGAATATTCGACTCTTAGGGGTAGTTTAGTTGGTGAAAATTTTTCGCTTTTTCCGTTCTAAATTAGGAGGAGGAATGGTTTTCTTCTACAGAGAAGAGTTGAGAAAACTTCAAAATCAGTTTAGTTGGAGTTATATTTTCCTTTTTAAAGCAGGCGATGGGCGGAAAGGTGGGCGGCGATGGAAGGTGAAAGCGATGGAAGGTGGGTGTGATAAGAGTGGGGTGAGAGGAAATGGAGTTATTATTTTAGAAATGAAAAAGTGAGAAGGGTGTAATGGTATTTTCGTTTTTATTAAGAATTGGAAAATGAGAAATTCGTATTTTGAAAAATTATTGGAAAAAGTCATTAAGCGGGTTTTGATTTTCTCTTCGTATGAAAAATTTTACGGAAAAATGGAGTATTTCTCCATTAAGTACTTTAATTTTCATTTTCCAATTTTCAATGTCAATCTTCCTAAACAAAATTACTCCACGTAAACCTGTGTATCAACATAATGTCGTCATTTATATCTTCATTATGTTGTCATTTTTTTGTTAAGGTTTGGGCAAATGTTACTTGGTTTTTATTTCTACAAAAATTTCTGGTTATGGAAATTTGGCCTCACTTTCGTATGCTTACACCCTTTGGACCACCATATTTGGACCACCATATATGTGATAATCCATTGTAGAAAATTTCACATGTCACATTTCATTCTCGGTTGAGAAAACTTTATACCAATAGAGGAAATACTAGATTTAGAGTAAACAATTGTGTGACAAAAAAAGAGCATATATTTGTCTAATTGTAAGACACTAACATCATATTGTTATAACTATGTTACCAGATATCACAAGTGTAAGTGTTTAAACTTTAAAGTCTCTAGACATAAATGATCTTAAAAATGAGTTTCACCAAAACGTTAATTGATAATGGGAGAAATTGCATATATACCCACTAAAACTTAAACATTTTCTTATTTTCTCATGATACAAGTTTTTAATGCATGATTTATAATGCAACTTAAGCATGTTTCGGGTATCTATACTACATAAAATACAAAAATGGTCAACAAGTCAAGAATTGGAAAAGTGGAATGTGAAAAGTGGAAAATGTGGTTTGCATGGTAACTTTGGAAAGTATTCATGGTATACCATATATTCTTATACCATTCGTGAATGTCAAACTATGTTAAGAATTTTTGTTAGAGTTGAATTATCGGATGTTATAACCGTTTGCAATTACATTTTAATCATTTCACGCTCTATTTTAAATGTTAAACGAAACACTTGACATAATATCGCATATCATTAATTGTTTATCGTTAGGAACCGCTGCCGCAAAACGCGGGTATTCGCCTAGTATATACAAATATGCAAGTTTTAGTGGTTATATATGTAATTGCCCCGTTGATAATTATTTGAAAATGTATCAAACTTCACATTTTTTCGAGTGTTATGTAACCAATTTTTTTTTGCTGTTGTATAAATAAACTTTTGAATTTCAACCTTTGTATATATTTTGTTTATGTACAATGACCATTTTTCCCATTGACTATTAATAAAGTGGTTAAAAAGCGTAGGGGTAAAATGGTCACAAAATACAAACAAATTTCGAAATTCGTTAGGGTATATAATAGCATAAAGAGAAAGCTGGATACACAAAACTGGAAAAACATAGAATACATTATGAACCCGTTAGCATATTTATGCACATATAAAACATAGAATACATTTAAAAGTATGCCTACTTAACCGATTATTATTTATCAAGCATAGAGCACCCACAATGAAAATGTATTTACGTGGCGTGGTGGTAATTTTGTTCCTGGTGGGTTGGCATCATCGTTGCTTTAGGCTCGTGGTTAAGGAGCTCGTGCTCCTGAAGCCTAGCAGAATACTTCGCTTCCTTGTTTTTGGTCGAGGTGTCATTACGACTAGTGCAGAAGTGCCAATACTCTTGTAGCATTTATTTATTGATTAAATTGCAATAATCGTCCTTGTGATTTGTACAAATGGCGGACGCGGTTTCTATTCTTTCTGAAGTACACGTTTTGTCCATATGAAAAATCTGTGGTACGAAAATTGTTCGTGGCTCAAAATGAAGTGACTAAAATCTTCAGTTAAGCGACTCAGTGACATGGTGGACTGTAAGATTCTTGAAGTACCAGGGAATATCTTTGAGACCTCTTGGTGCAAGTTTACTCCAAAAAAGTGTGCATCTTTGTTTGGCGTTTGTATCATAGGAGAATACCAGTTCGAGTAGTTCTTGACAATATGGGCATCGACTTACATTCGGTTTTATACCCGTGTTGTGAGGAGTCAATCGAATTCTTGGATCATTGCTTTGTCCTATGCCTGAAAGTTAAGTCTGTTTGGGATAGGGTGTTTGAGTGGTGGGATTAAGGTATGCAAAATCTTTTCTCGGTTGAATATGTGCTTAATCTTGTTGAAGCTACTACTTTTACATGGCTTAAAAGAGAGTTGTGGAAAAGGATTGTTTAGCCTGTGTTGTACTTTATTTGGATGAATAAAAACCAAGTGGTTTTTAAAAGCAACGGGTCGCAAATTTCAGATTTGTTCAAGGAAGAATGTTTGAGCGGATTACTGCTAGGATGAAAAAAGGTAATTTGAAGTGGGAGGATTGGATCAGTAGTTTGATTGTTTTGAACACGTTCTAGGTGAGAGCGCCAGATCACACCTAGCATCAAATCGATCTAGCTGTGAAAGTTTTTTTCTTTTTTAGTTTTTGGTTGTGCTTTTTTAAGTTGGGTTCTGTTTTTTTTCCCTCGATTTATTGGATCTTCTTATGGTCCTCTTCTATATCTTATAGAGGGATCTTTTCTTTTGTAAGATTGTATATGTGGTAATAAAATATAACATATTGGATTTCACAAACACATCAAACCATGATACAAGGATGGCGTACACAATAGGTTTTAGAGAGAGAAAGTTTAGAGGTTTAGGGAACTTAGTGAGAGAAAGTAAAATTCTATTATGAGCTCCAACCCTCTACCTTGGGAGGTAGAGGGTATTTATAGTATCTTACATAAAACGCCACCTACGGGTTGTGGATCAGGCATACAGTGGGTAAAGACCCGTCCGTCCTCCACGGTGTTACTAAACAAACTACTTATTACCATAACTTAACTACGACTACGAGCTTTCTAACAAATACATATACTTGAGGTGACCGACACTTTAACTAACGGATTTACTAAATCCTAACAATCTCCCCCTAAGGGAGGTCACCTCAATTTACATTGAATGCAAACAGATATTACACATTGATTGTTCTTGGATTCTTGATTAAGTTCTTTGCTCTGTAGATCGTAGTCTTTGATTCTTCATATTCAGCATGTTTTGTTATCTCAAGTGGAGGTCTTTGAGTGATCCACGGGATGATTATATTGAGCCAACTTTGAGATCATCAGCCACCATAAATCTATGACTCATCCTTTGTTGTGTTGCCTTTATGTGAAGTTGTGACTTTCAGATCGACATGCTCACATTTTGGATCATGATATCTTCTCATCAGAGTTGCGGAAGCTTTTGTTGATTCAGAATATTTTCAGTAGCGTAGCAGAAGCATGGTTTGAAAATATCAGAGCCAGTTGATGAGGATCTGCACTTATCATGATTTTTTTTAAGCGTGAAGGAGATTGTGTGAGCATGTGGCTATGGATTGATTCCTCAATTCGATCGCCGCAATCATCGGGTGTACCGCATCGACGATTAGCAATAAAGCGCACGAAAGTGTCTTTGATCACTTCGTTGAATTGAGGTACACGCCCACGATTCCCGTTGATCAAGACAAGCACCGCCGTGATCGGTATAATTCAAGAATCTCCTTGATGTGGTTTCGCAGTTGTTCTAGTCGTTCTCAAACCGAACGTCTCAAAGAAGACAACACGGAGTGAGTAAACCAGTGAATTGAGATTCACTGATTGATGAAAAATTATTTGAACAACAATCGTGTATTGCTTAATATAAAGGGTTTTGCAATACAATGAAGGTTTTATGTTAAATCAATTATCAATCATAAACACCTTTTAATTTTGAAACATTAATACACAGTCGATGTGCTATAGAAAAGAATTTTTGAGCACAACGACCGGTTTTTCAAAGGCATCCGTCAATCCATTTCCTGGACCAAGATTGATTCAAGATTGAATCGCCCCATTGTTTCTATCCAGTTGTCACATGGTTGATCTATTGGATAGATCTCACATGCTACCTACCAAGAGCTTGTTTGATGTTGGCTCTAGAAGGCTTTTCATCTTCATTGTGAATATGTTAGCATATCACTCAGATGTTCTAGCAATACCACAAGGATAATGCGTAGGACTCATAAAGTATATTCTCTCTTTCCACATTATGTGGAACAGAGAGTCTTCATTGACAATGTCCTAATGAGATTTATTGATGATCTCGTGGCTCTAGACTCAATCGTGCACATTTGGTTCCTATGCCGGAGACCAGGGAGAGGGTCTCCTTCTTCAATATCAACAATCTCTAAGAAAAAGTCGATAGATTATGTAGGTTCCCCGTGAGAATGAAACAAATCCTTTTAAGAGGAACTTGAGTAGCTTGGGAAGATTAGTGCAGTGCGTCACTGGGTCCATGACATCTTGTCTTCAATACCGGTGTTACCTTAGTGACCACCAATAGCATATGTATTGAACCCGGTTTCTGCTCTAGGTTGAAATAATGGAGGGCTATTTATTTTCACCCTTTTCTCTTTCATTTCTTTTTCATTCTTCAACCCCTTCAGTGCTTACAGAGACTTCATAACTAGAACCTTGTTGGGTTTATTCCAGTTCTAGCTCTATCTCAGTCCGCACTCTTCCCATTTCTCACTTTTCTCCTTTTTTCATCATACCTAAGGACTTCTATACTAACTAGTGGATTGTCCCTGGGTAGATCCCTCTGGCTCTGGCGGGATCGTGGGAACGAATACCTAACCTAACCAACCTTATAACTCCATACATAAAGTAAATTTGGTCAGTCTTTTGGTATTGTTCTTCTTCCATTGGAACCAATTGAAAACCATTTGAAAATCAATCCAGTTACTTGTGATTCACGATCAAAGCATTTTGTATCTGAATTATTTTTGATAATTTTAGAAAAAGAGCTCCCCCTCAACATTTGCATCGTATATTTGAAATCATTTTGGCACATGGAGGCATGAGGAAGAATTCAATTCATTGATTAGCATTTTCTAAAAATATCTACATCACCTTCCCAATCAAGATTAGTATTTTTCATACTTAGTTAAAGATATTTTTGGGAAAGAATGTGGTTTTCAAAGTTGCTCCCCTCAATATGTGCATCGAGATTCGAAAGTGTTTTGCACATATTAGGAAAACCTACACTTTGAAGCAAATCAATCACGTTTCAATCCTTTTGGTTTGAAATAGATGCTCCCCTCAACATGTGCATGGAAAATTTGAAATCGTTTGGCACATGTAGGAGGAGAGCTTGTAAATCACTATAAAACCATTTATCGAATTATCGGTTTAAATCCAATTTAAATCACAAATTCTCCCCCGATCATAATTTTCAAATAATTTGAGATTTGTGATCTCTGTAGATTTAAATTTATCCTGAAAGCTTTTGAGGAGAATTGTGACTTGCTTATGAAAACATTTAACCGATAAGGATCAAATCTGAGACTTTAAACTCCAAAGATTAAACATACTTGAGTATCTTTTGAAAACATGATATAAACCTTGGTCTGAACCAATTGTATGACAAATAACCTTTTGAATTAAATGAAATCATTCTCCCCCTCAATCAATGACATAAGTTGTTGATTGAGAGATAGAGATTTTGACAAATGTCAAGTCCAGATGATTTTCAAGAATTGAGTCCGAGTTATTTTTCAAAGCTATTAGTTTTCATTAGATAACAAATATTTTTCAGAAGAATTTATAGAAGGAAAAATATTTGTGAAGGAAACATTTGTTATTAGAATCAGAGCATGATATTTGAAAAATAAGATAAAGCATGACTCTGTTCTTTCTGTTAAAAATGGGGTATAGTCTGAAAAGACTATAAACCTTTTGTTTTTCTTTCTCTCAATTTTTTTTAAAAGTATGTACATTCGAACTTCATCTAAAGACCCGTGTCACTCTTTGAATGACAACACAAAGACCGTAGATGAAATCGAATAAAAGAAAAGATGAGAAAAATATTTTTAGCTTTTTCAAAGATTTTATAATTTTTTGGATTTTTGATATTTTCTATTTTTCTATTTTCTTTTGTGGGTTTTATAATTTTTTTTGAATAGATATATACAAGAAATGAATGAAGAAAAAATTTTACTTCTCGTCTTCCTCTTGAAGACGTTTGAGTGTTTCCGGTTGTAGACTCTTTAGACCAAGTCGTGGGAGGATAAACTCAAAACGTTCTCTAGGAAGAGCTTTGGTGAAGATGTCTGCTAATTGGTATTTAGTCCTCACAAAATAAAGTTCCACCACACCGTTCTCCACTTGCTCCCTGATGAAATGATGTCGAATGTCGATATGCTTTGCTCTTGAATGTTGGACGTTATTGCATGAGAGAACAATGGCACTTTTGTTATCACAATACAAAGGGATTTTGTTGAATTCAAAGCCATAGTCAGATAATTGGGATCTTATCCATAGGATTTGAGCACAACAAGATGACATGGCTATGTATTCAACCTACGTAGAGGATATAGAAGTACTCATTTGTTTCTTTGAGGACCACTCACAAGCTTATCACCCAAAACCGAGCACCTCCGACGTGCTTCGACGTGTATCTTGACATCCTGCATGGTCGATCCGCATAGGTCGTTAGTGACATACCGGTGTCCTTGGTACCAAAGCCCCATATTGATGGTTCCTTGGAGATATCGAAGACCCGTTTAACCGCTTCAAAGTGCTTTTGGTAGGCTTAGCTCGGCATCTAGCACACATGCATACATCGAATGTAATGTACGGTCTCATCGGCGAGAAGGTACATCGGGGACCCTATCATACTATGATATTTAGTCTGGTATACCATGATCCCTGAGAGGTCCTCATCCAGTTTAGTACGCTCCACCATGGGAGTGTCAACAGGGTCATAAGAATTAAATCCAAATTTCTTTAAAATCTCATTAGCATATTTAGATTGATTGATAAAAATGCCTCCGGGACTTTGTGAAATTTGTAATCCCAAGAAAAATGACATTTGTCCCATCATTGACATTTGAAATTTGGAGCCCATCTCCATAGAAAAACGGTCACATTCATTGGGGTCAGTCGAGGCAAAAATAATATCATCAACATAGATTTGAACATGGATTAAGTGTTTGCCCGACTTTCTGGTGAACAATGTCGGATCAACTGTTCCTTTGTTGAATCCAGTAGATAGAAGAAACTTTGATAGTGTATCGTTCCATGCCCTTGGAGCTTGCTTCAAACCGTAAAGAGCCTTCTTCAAGCGATAGACATGAGTAGGATGCTCTGGATTCACAAAACCTTTAGGTTGGGTGACGTATACGACTTCTTTAAGATCTCCGTTAAGAAAAGCCGTCTTTACATCTATCTGATAGACTACCATGTTCTTACTTGCAGCGTTAGCCAGGAAGATTCTGATTGCCTCGATACGTGCAACTTGAGTAAATGATTCTTCAAAGTCAATACCTTCCTCTTGATAGTATCCTTTTGCAACTAATCGAGCCTTGTTCTTTAACACATCACCATGCTCATCAAGTTTTACTTTGAAGATCCACTTTAGAGCAATGATCATATACACGATCGGGAGCGGTACTTATTCCCATACATCTAGTCGATCGAACTCATGAATTTCTTCTTGCATGTCATTGAACCAACTATCTTCATTCATGGCGCTTTAACGTCTTTTGGTTCGATCTTAGATAGTACGGAGTTGAAGAAGCACCATAAGGCATGAGTTGCAAGTTGTTTACGAGTGGATACCGGACGAGAGGGTTTCCAATGATGTTGTCCAATGGATGGTCATGTGTCCATTTTCTAAGGTGTTCGTGTGGTTGTTGTTGAGGAACCGAGGTAGCGAGTCATTTTCCCGATGAAGATGGTTCGATGATGGTTCAGAGCAAATATGTTCTCAAAGGAGCATCTTCTGGAGTAGCAAAGGGTTATCTCCATCATAGGTGCGAAACAATTCCATGATGTACACTCGATGATTGAGGATTTGATGATGAGATCGAGTGATCGCCAGAGCGCTTCTTGACTCAATGACATAGAGACTAAAGGGTTATCTACGTTGACAAGGATAGAAGTAGCCTCTGTTGATGGATTTGATATATAATTAGCAATAGGCTCATAGTGTTCATCAAACATTGGATCAAACAGTTTCTTCAAATCATCTTTTGAAGGGGGTACATATGGAGTTGCTGGTGAGGGATTTTGTACAAGAGAAGAACTAATGGGACTACTTAATGAATGTTGTGATGCGGGTCCAGAATTTGATTGCCCTGGAGCGATTTGCCCAGACAGCTCATCAAATGTGACGTGAATAGTTTCCATGATATCTCGAGTTCTTTTGTTGTAGATTCGGTAACCCTTCTCGTTTGGTGCATAGCCCACAAATACTCCAATGTTCGCCTTAGCTCTTAATTTACCTAAATCTTGACCGTCATTCGTTGGATAACACAAAGCACCAAATACACGAAGCTAGGAGAGATCAGGTTTTCGATTATGGGCGAGTTCATAAGGAGTTTTTCCATGTGAGGTGTGTATGAGGGAACGATTTTGGGTGTAGCAAGCAGTGGCAATGGCTTCAGCCCAAAAAAACATTAGAACCTTTGAGTATATTAGCATTGTTCTTGCAGCTTCAACAAGGGTCCGATTTCATCTTTCAACCACCCCGTTCTGTTGAGGCATGCGTGGAACACTTCTTTGATGACTGATTCCAATGCTTTCATAGAATTGACTTAGGTCTTTGTTAACAAACTCAGTGCCATTGTCTGTTCGAATAATTCTAACAGTCTTATTAAGTCGAACCTGAAGCTGCTTGATAAGTTTGATGATGACATCTGGAGTTTCATCCTTTGTCCTCAAAAACTTAACCCAAGTAAATCGAGAGTAGTCATCAACAATGACTAAAACATATTTCTTCCCATTTATCATTTGCATTATCATAGGTCCGCACAAATCCATATGAAGAGTATGAAGAACTTCCATAACTGAGTTTGTGGGTTTGGGTTTGTGGGCATATTTCTTGCTTTTTCCCAATTGACATCTTTGAACACAAATGATCTTTTCATATTTCAACTGGGTAAGCCTCTTACAAGGTCCTTTCGGAAAGATCATTAATGGTGCCAAGTTCAAGTGATTGAGACGACGATGCCATAACCATGACTTTGTTTTTGAAGCCTTTGACAACAAGCGATTGAGAAGACTTCATCATGTCTTCGACAGAGATGGTGTATAGGTTTGAACCACGTGTTCCTCTTAACAGTTCCACACCATCAAGTTCTCTAACAAAACAAGTATGTTTTCTAAAAGCCACCTCTAGATCGGAATCACAGAATTGACCAACAGAGAACATGTTATGACCAAGACCTTCAACATAATATACCCTGGAGATTACACTATCACCAACAACGTAATCTCCATAACCCATAATTGCACCAAAATGGTCGTTCCCGAATCTAACAGTCCCGATGAATTTACTCACGAAGTTCATGAGCGCGAGCGATCTCGATCATATGCTTGGAACGACTGAGTCCAAGTACCACATAACGATTTGAGCGATCTGCAGTTGAACACATACAAAAATGATAATCGGATAATTGGGATCCCATGCAAAAATGGGTTCCATTTGGTTAGTAACAGTGATTGGAACACCCACATCTAAAGCAGAATCAATGGAATCATTAGGGATAGATGCAGTACTAGTGAGCGCATTAGACCTATTCAAAGTATGTTCACTTCTTAAAGGAATAGTTCTACCGGTAGGCATCCATTTCCTAATGGGCATTGACTTAGAAAATTTAGGGGACAACTCATTAAGATTAAATTTGCGGCCAGTAGGTATCCATTGATAACCTATATTACTAAATTTTCTTCCTGTGGGTTTCCAATGTTTTCTAACCTTCTTCCGCCTTTGCTTTCTAGCCTTCTTAGCTTGATTTTTGGCATTAACAATTTTAAGCGGGTATTTAACAAGATAAATCAAATCGTTCATACCACATACATGATTAGTAATGAAACCAAGCAATCATCATTACATGTTTTGGCAAAAGTAGCGAATTCACATTAATTACAAAGACGCTTAGAGCTAACACTAGAATCAACATGATTTGTTTTATTCAACATAGTTTCATTCTTCCTAAGGTGATCTTCTACTTTCTTCCATCGAACATTCCTAGCTTGCAAGGTCCTATCATTCTTTGTGTTGCCTTGAGGCTTTGACACCTTTCGCTTTGGTGTCACTTTTTACTCTGTAGAGGAATGGGAACATTAGTTGGTATTGCTACTTTTGCTTTTCGTGTTTAGAAGTCTTGGGATCCGAGCTACTTGAAGGCACATTAAAGTTCACATTCTTAATATTGGGCATTGGATGGGTTGCATACTTAGCACCGTGCATAGAACAAGGCATCACATCTTTATCTTTCTCACATAAGGATTTAGGACATGTTGCTCTTAAACATTCTAATGACTCCCGAGATCGTTTGTCACGAATGCAAGCAAACCTAATTTCACTATCAAGTGGCTTATTTATGTAATCCTCTTATACAATCTCACGGAGACATTCTAGACTATCCTTAAGGTGAGAGAAATAATTGTGAAACACAAGTTCGTTATTTTTAAGATGAGGAGGAATGTATTTAATAAATACAAGATATTTAGAATCTGCGGATGACTTTGATGCAATATTCTCATTAAAGACAAGTGGCATTTTCCTTTTACGACTCTTGATTCTCAATTTCTTTTGTAATGAATTTATTTTTCATTGTTTTGTCACGAGTGACTTTCATTGAATCGTATAACTCTTTGAAGTCTTTGTTTGACCTTTTCATTTTCTTCTAGAAAACTCTCATTTTCTTGTTGTAATACGATAATGATGTTTTGAAGATGAAAGTTTTGAGAAAATTGAGAATCTAAAGGAGGAGGCATTTGGGAGCCATCACATTGTTCTTTTCACCCTTTAATTGTGAAATTTGGGCTTTCAACTTTCGATCGTGTTACAATGAGCTTGAACTGCTCATCACGTTTGTTAATTTCAAAAGCGCATCAAACTCGGAACATTTGAGGATGTCTTGATGTTTGAGGTTTTGACATTTTCTTTGAGATGTTGATATTTTAGTTGCAAATCAAAATGTTCAACTTCTAGCTTAGAAAAATGTTTTACCAAATTATCGTGATCATCCTGGTCAATTTTCTCATTTGGTTTTGAGTTTTTGTTTTCAAGCTCAATGACACAATCATGGGAAACTTTCAAAGCAACAGATAATTCATGCAATTGAGAAGCAGTAATAGAATGCTTAGTAACAGTATAAAACATATCTTGAGCCACACAACTCAATACTAAGTTCTCATTTAAGATATGCAGATTCTTCCTTTCAATTTCATTATATTTGAGTTCCGCTCATAATCATTGACCTCAACTATCATTGAATCAAATTCCTTTTCCATTTCTTTAATATCCGAGTCTATCCCTTTTGAAGACTCTTAAATTGACCTTTAAATTGTTTAAAGAAAGGTATGACCTCGGTTAAATAGCATTCTTTAGTTTGCTCAAAACCCTTTCCCTTCAAATGATCCCCGTAGGTGTGATTCTCTTCTTACATGTTTTCTCGAAATCAACGAATAGTTGTATTCAACATATAGGCTAATTATGCTCTTAATTTTAGTGGGGAAAGTTCTAGGCACTAGATGCATTGGTGTATTTGGAGGATACACAGTAGCAGGGGGTACTTTCCTAAGAGGAGGGATCTTTTTAATGAGTTCTTCAGTTTTTTGCTTATCCATGTCTTTCTTCCAAAAAACTTGTTCTGGTGTTAACAGTGTTTGAGGTCTAAACTTATTTAAGGCAATCCAATTTTCCTTAGTGTAATCATGGGGTTTAGGTGTTATGTTATACTTGATGCACCAAGGATCATTTGATTTCTTATCAGATTTCACTCTCTTGATTTCTTCCAATTGTATTTCCTCCTCAGTGCACTCAACACATGTAGGCATTTGTCTAGGTTTAAGAATTTCGTTACCATCATAGATTACCTTTTGATCAGCTTTTGCTTTCTTACCAATCTCAGGATTTGGTTTGTCAACAAGAGGAATACTATGCTTATCGCTTAAGACTCGTGCTTAGTGATCATGTGAGCGATCGAATGGTATTCCTTGTATGTACAACTTATTTTCAAGTTTGTTTTCAAAGTTTTAGGTTGGAAAAATCGGTTAAAAGTTTTGATTCCTTAGCATTAAATTCCTGTTTAAGCACTTTAACATTTTCTTGAAGTTCTTGCCTTTGCTTAACAGTTTTGTTTAGTTTGTCTTTCAAGGAATCTAGCTCTTGTTTTAATATTTCTTCCCTAAAATTATTTTTTCTAATAATTGTACGCATTTGGTCATCCATTTCCTGCTCACGGGTAGTTAACTCAAACTTATGATTCGTGCCAAACCGTCAAGTTATCTCACACAAGCTAGCCACTTGTGAATGACTAACCGTAAGAAACTTAAAACAGTTCAGACACGGATTCGCTGATAATGAAGGCTTAAAGGTATGTGTATATGGATAAAACCTCAATATCGATATCAAAAATAATCACGAAGATAGATTCAAAATTCCTTTAGGAAAAAGAATATTAAACCAAATCCCGTGTGTGATCGTTGATACGGATTAGTCAACCCGAATCGTTTCCCAACGAGGCGTGAATTGCCAACGTCGTTTTTGGTTTGGAATTTAATGCTCGATGTTTTGGATTTGTGATATTGATTTTATTAAACTACGGGAAAAATTTTTAACTTTTAAAACTAATTTAAAATACTAAAAATTATGAAAATCAAAGGGAAAAATATGAAACTATTTTTATAAAATCTAAACTATACTAAGAGAATTTTCAAAACTATTTTTTTATTTTTCGATTATTTTCTATTTTCTACAAATTTAAAACTAATTTAAATTGTGAAAATACCAAATGAAAGGGGAAAAATAGGAAAAATATTTTTATGCTTTTATATTTTTCTTAAGCGGGAAAATTGAAAAATTATTTTTGGAACTTTTCTTAATTAATTGCAATAAAAGCTATTTAAAAGTGACTAAAAGCTGCTTTTAAATAGAGAAAAATACCAAACAGTGACTAAAAATTATGAAAAACTCAGAAAAATTCTAAAATATTATTCTAAATCTATGAAAAATATAAAATCTATAGATAATGTGTGAGATATGAGGGAACATGAGAGTGTGGCGATATGAAATAAGACTAGAGAATAAGCTAAGCAGTGAATTAAGCTACCAAGCGATGGCGAAGCTATATTGTGCTAAAACTAACTCCCAAACAACTAAATACTTTTAATCCTAACCTCTAAAAAGCAGTTACCAAGTTTTGAAGCAAGCTGCTACACTCTCCGGCGACTTATTAGGTCTATGATAGAGCTTATCCACGGGCTAATCAAAAGATCTAAGGTGAAAACCGGATATCGATCCTTAAGACCACCAAGCAAGCTACAACTAGACCAATTTTAGCTTCTAACTCTTTGAAATGAACTCAATGCACAAGTTGCAAGTTGGCTCGATTCACGCTCGATTCTGCTTGAGTGTGAGCGAGCGTAATAAGCGATTTGAGCAGTGATTTGGAGATTTAAAAGACTTGATAAGACTTGACAAAAGATGTTTCCAATTCTAGACCAACTTAACTATGTTTAACCAAAATTTCAATCACTTATACTTGAAAATGAATCAAGGAGAGATCCTCAAAGTTTGGTGGCGATTTATCAACCTTGACTTTTGAAAGCAGTTATGGTTATTTGACTTTGATGACTTTTGAACTAACAAAGCAGTTGATTATGATGTTTTATAAAGAAATGAATCTATATCAAGCTATATTATCTCATTGCTACACCTAAATGCAAATTATGATCTCTTTACTCTTATCGGATATGAGTATAGGAACACAAAACTTATGATTTTGGTGTATGAGTTCTAAAATGCAAATTGATGAATTATATGAATATAGCAAACCTATCTATACTTACTGCAATGATACTTAACCAACAAACTATTCTCAATCTCAGATCAAATGACTGATCCAAACACTAGTTATTGGACTAATATGCAATTAAAACAATCTAAAACTAACTTATGAGCTAGGATTACTATCAAACCAAATCTACTAACTCCTTAATACTGAAATGATGCAGTAATAATGAAGACAATATTCTAACAGTACTAATGCTATTATTGCACTATGATAGAGATGAACAGATTAGTACTTACAAGTTGTCCTAGCCACTATGGCTTGCAACCAATGGAACAGTGAACCACTAATCCTAAACCATTATCAACCCCAATATCAACTCATTTCAACCAAATCCAAGCTAGATCAGCAGTGCAGAACCATAGAACCAATGAAACTGTTTTGTTGACTTTTGTTGACCAATTGAGAAATTTGAGTTTGAAACAAGAGTAAGCTCACAATAAGCTATCACAAGCTTACATGAACCTATTGAAACAGTAGCTGAGTGTGGATCAATCCATAAAATAGATTGATATGTTTTTTTATTTTCAATGATTTTATCGATTTTTTGTATTTTTGAGTAATGATGAGAAACAAACTAATATGGTGGAGAATAAGCTATTATGAACAAAATGATCTTGATAAGCAATTAAAACAATTTAAGAGCATAACATAATTTTGAGCTTAAAGAGAAATTTCATTAATATCAAAACTTATACAAATACCGAAATTAAAAGAGAAATACAAAGAACATATTGAAAGCGTAATAAGCTAAACTAGGCTCTTGAAAATTAGAGAGAAGAAAAGATGATCTCCATGAGCGAATGAAGGGCTTATATAGGAGAGCTTGAGGTCTTGGAAGGATCTAGAAATCCACTTTGTGCTTTCTCCGAGTCATTTCTGACCTTTAGATCAAATCCCAAATGCATCCACTCCATTTCCACCTTAGGATCAAATATACCACGTATCTACAACCAATGGGAGGCGAGATTGGACTTTGAGCACGGATGGTGACTGCACCGCCCGTGTGTCGGTGGTGTCGGTAATACACATATACCATAATTACGGTAATTTTGACCAATTGACCATGTGGGTAATTAGGGTTCATAGGGTTTTCAGGTTTGGGGTAAAAATAAGCGGGTGAGGTTTTTTATATTTGTTTGAGTTTATTGACCGGTGCAGGTTTGGTTGTGGGTAATAACCGTAATGGTTTAATATTAAAACGTGGGTAACAGGGTATTGGTTTATGGAATTGGACTTGGACCGGGTATGAGGTTTTGGGCGTGGGATTGTATTTGGACTTTGGATTTTGTTTATTTATTTTGGGCTTAGGACTAGTATAATGATCCAAGTTAACTTTAAGGACCAAATATGCAAAAGCTGAAAATCCAAGGACCAAACATGTAAATCTGAAAATATCTATCAAGGGCCTTTCTTGTCAATCTCAAATAATCCAAGGGTTGATTTTGTAAATTCTAAAACTTGGAGGATCATTTTTGCCAAATACTCAAAGTTCAGGGACTAATCTTGACATTTCTTCAAACTTGATTAAAACTTCCAAAATCATCCTCGAGAATAAAATCTTCAAAATGCACAATCCCGACCTTCCGGCTCATTTCAAACTCTCTTAATCTCTCGTGCTCGGTTTACGCCCGATTAGGCTCCTTTTTGTGTTTTACATATCCGCACACACAAGCACAAACTCAAGAAAACAATGATATTAGCAATAAACGGCTCTTTCTTGGTTATTTTGGGTTTTATTTGATAAAGAAATGATATGTGTTTTGCACATATCAACTTAGCACGTTGTTCTTAAATGGCAACTTGTTCTTTATAGGCATTAAGTTCGAGAGATAACGAGAATCATCGGGGCACATGCGGTGTATTCATCAAAGACATAGTCATCATTGACTGCAGAAGATGTATCACTTGGTACAATTTCACTTTCACTTTGTATCACATATTGATCATATGGGACAATATTACTATTATCTACATTATCAATATCTGATTCATAAGTTTCATGAGATTGTACTTCATTATGTATCTTTTGCTCATCAACTTCATCGTATTGTTTTAATACCTCTAAAACGATTGAATCTTTGGATGGACCAGCCTGTTGTGGTGATGAGACCTTTGGAGAGACCATTGGTGAAATGCTAGCCATGAAGATTATTTGGGCGATGGGTTCATCATCAACATCGAGTCAAATGCATCACGATCAAGAACTTGAAAGGCATTTTGATGATTGTGACCTATTTCTGAATTGGTCGCTCATCCACATCAACATCATAGGTTTTGGCATTTCCTCGAGAAGAAACAACAACTCTTCTTCATCAGCGCTCCACTGTGTCGACCTTGTACCAAAGACATCTAGTTGATTGTTGGAACTGTGTCTTAACCATATTTATAGAATGTCTCGTTATACCTATGGTTACTCTACCCTAATGCACTTGATAACGGTCTTAATATTTATAGTGTCTCGCTATACTCGTGATACCCCGTCGTGTGTAGTGTAGTAAATGGTAAAGCTGAGGTCGTCCCAAGAGCTATGTGTGTCGGATAATTACTAAGTCTAATTGTCACATAATATTAATGATTTGATATGGTTTTAATTAATTAAACTACTAATGCAAAATATAAAGTAAAGCAAATAAATGTGTGAAGGGAAATAAATAGAGGAATAGTGGTGCTAACCTAGTTAATCCTCCTAACTAGTTATGTCTACGTCTACCTACTTCTAATTACTTCAGGTGGGGTCAAATTCGAGAGGACAACATTTGGTCAATTCACCCTAACCTATTAAGAAAGATGCCACCACAGAGAAATCAAAGCACCGTCATAAGTCCTGTTGTTCCCGGTCCCCTAAGCCGAGTCATTAAGTACCGCTACATGCTAGATTCTAAATAGTGAGTGCCCGGCCGTTAGGAACTTAGACACTACACCCCAATTCTTAAGTTCATCCAAACGATAGGTGATCGTTGGTCAAATCGCACAAGTAGAAAGGGTCGTCATTGGTCATATCTTACCCTTCCGTCTCATCCGCTCACCTAGGGTCGGTTGGTCATATCTCCTAGGCAATTGGCCTCTATCGCCATTCAAAACTACCGAACCAGGGGTGACTACCAAAGAACTATGCATGCATACACTTAGAAATAATTGTACGAAGTAAAGGTAAACGCAAACAAAACAATTAGGAATCATAACTAGGCTAGCACCAAAGGGTGCTTAGCTCATATTAATCATGCACATCAATTCAATATTCAAAGGTACGAAATACATGAATTGAAAGTAAAAGAAATAATAAACGCTAAAGCTTATCATAATGGTGTGACTTCTCCCTGGAAACAACTCAGATGCTTCCCTAGACCTCCTTGAGCTTTTTCCCACGCTCGTGAGTGTTGTGTGGAATGGGATGCTTTGAAATGCCGGAATTAGTGGGGTATTTATAGGTTGTGTCCGGGTTACGGCGTAACCAATAGATGAGTTACGCCATAACCTTCTATTTCTCCGTAAATGCACTAGATCCGCTAGTTACGGCAGAACCTTATAAGTGGTTACGCCGTAGTCTTCAATAAACTTGGTTACGCCGTAAGTGATGCAGAGTTACTGGCGTAAGTATCGGCGTGGAACCTCTTTTGACCTAATGGAGTTACGTCAGAACCTTTGGGAGGAGTTACGCCGTAACCTCTTGATAAGTTGGACTTCGGGTCACGCAATAGTTACGACATAATGTGAGAGATGAGTTACGCCGTAACTTCTTCAAAATAAGCATACCGTGATAAATCTTTAGTAACGTTTCCATTTCCGCCTCTTTAGCTCCAATGCTCGTAATTTACCCGAAAGTGTAAAACAATGGAAAACAAGCGTAAATCCATATAAATGATATAAATAACGAGCATTAACGGGAAATTGACACTTAATATTCGTGACTATTTGATGTTATCAAATATCCCCACTTGAACTCTACTTGCCCTCAAGTAGACCTTATTAGATAGATTCCTAAAAGATATCTCCCAAAACCCCGGAAAATATGAGTTTACAAATCCTTATGCTAGAATAAAACAAAGTCGAACACCTCACGAAAGGGAACAAACACTCAAATCTCTCAATTATTCTAAGTGTCAATTTCGGGTGATCACCAATCGCATACCATAGCATGTATTCTATCATAAGATTGGCGGTTACACAAATCTCCACCACTAGAGTTAAGGGCTAAACAATTCTCAAGGCAATATGGGTAGACACGACAAAGGTTAAGGGTGACTCGTCATTACTAACATGTCACGCGAAGTGGACAAAATCAATGATACATGACCAAATCCATGGCCAAGACACCAAAGATTGCTCACGCATCACCTAGACACGCTTCATGACTAAAGGGTAGGATAAGACATGGGATATATAATTGGTGTAAAATGAAAACAAGCGTGTAGTCTATATCTATAACTAAGTCATCACCACTCACCGTCCGCCCAAAGTTCAAGCTTAGAAGTCTAGAGACCGGATCATGAAATGCAAGGTAGATGTGTCATTAGAGGACGTCGTGATGGGCACACTACCTTTTCTTCTTCAGTTGGTATAACTCCAACTCCAATCTTCCAATGTGACCGAGGTGGCCTCCTCGATACTAAACAATAAAGCTCATACTATAGTGCTTATAACATCGCACTTTACAAAATCATAACTCAATCAACTATTTTTTTTTTTTTTTTTTTTTTTTTTTTTTTTTG
The DNA here is from genome assembly GCA_022545495.1 of Chrysanthemum lavandulifolium. Taxonomy (NCBI): domain Eukaryota; kingdom Viridiplantae; phylum Streptophyta; class Magnoliopsida; order Asterales; family Asteraceae; genus Chrysanthemum; species Chrysanthemum lavandulifolium. The sequence goes on from CM040242.1 coordinate 205,618,087, forward strand.
AACATAACATGATAACATAACATCCCCCCACTTGAGATGAACAATGGGAATTCGGGGGGTCTTCAATGATCTTCATAATTGTTGTCGATGAAAGCGTGATTTCCAAACCTTTCCACTCGAACCTTGAACTTAGGCAAATGATGACTTCCCAATTACAAATAAAGACTACGGTGGTAGGCTAAGGTGTAAGGTGTAACGAAACAATATATTGGGGTGACAAAATGAAAGGAATGGCTCATAAGGGTGTATCTAGGGTATCTTGCACTAAAGGGAGTGCAACAAAAGGGTTTCACATGGGGTCGAAAAGTCGAGGTGACTAATCGATAGACTCACAATGGTAGGTTGTTTGGGTGATAATCCTATAATAACGCCTTCTAAAACCGAAAAGTCCAAATACATCGAGCTAACTCAACATACCTCGCCTATGGTCTCGAAATGATGCAAAGGCCAAGTTCTAAAGTTTACAAGCTACCCAAGACACTCATAATTTGGTGGATTTGGGGTAAAATATTGGAAACGGATAAGGCTAATCTCACCATGTAATATCAAGGGTTGTATGTGCTCGGCTAAGGTCTAATCTAGTTAGGTTCGAAAACATGTCAAAATTTTAAAATGGCATAATTTTTCAAAATAAACTAGAAAATGAGGGCTAAATAAAGTTCAAGAGATAATTCTACCCGTCCCCCACTTGAATTGTACAAAGTCCCTTTTGTACTAGGCATTAAAATAAAGGTGAAGAGAAAGGTAGAATTAGAGCGAGAACTTCCTTGAAATTTGCTCCAAAAGAAGAAGGCCCACGAGAAAGGATCGTGCCTTCGCTTAAGCGCCATGAACAAACTTCAATCCTCGAAATCACAATACCGACAAGCATAATTCTAAAAGAAAAATAAAATAAAAACAAACCTAACTCACTTTCAGGAATCACGGTTGCATTTAGCGAATGCAACAAGTTTTTAAACCACTTGGTGTCCCAAGTGGACGAGTGAAGTCTCGTGAGGGTTTACAGGAACACACCCACAAAGTTCATTTAAAAACTAATACAAGGTTAATGTGTTTTAAAATGAAAGAATTAGCAGAGGAGAGTTACGTCAGAACTCCAATGAGAGAGTTACGCCAGAATCGCAAAACTCGTATGAGTGTGAAGCGAATAGTTACGGCGTAACCATCGAGATGGTATTACGCCGTAATTGGTAATGCGTCAAGAATTTCGCTAAAATGTTGGTTCTGGCGTAATCACCAAGATGAGTTACGCCAGTAACTCTATTCAGATCAAGAATCGCAGCAGAATTATTTCATTGTCTCCTCGCAAAATGGTTAGAAAACACAAAACCCAACGGAAAGGAAATAAAAACAAAAGAAAGGGATAATTCGGTTGTCTCCTAAAGAGCACTTTTCTTTATTAATGAGTCTTTGTTAGACTCAGAGCCATGGGCTCCTATGGGGTCTTTGAACATCCCCGACTTCATCCACGTCTTTCATTAAGTTCGCCTAACCCATCCGACATTTGTTGCAAAGGCGCAGTATTCTTTGGTTTCAATTTTCCGTATCTTGCAAAATTTTCTTCAGGCCCCAAATGGTATCGCAGAACTCAAATTTTTCGCTATAATAGGAGGTGACCTCTTAAATGGGATGCCAAGAAGCTTGCATCTTCGTTTCTCGTGTATCTCATCATCTGGGTCGATGAAACCGTCTTCGCCTTGCAACTCGAGATAATCTAAATCATTGTCGGAATCGGTATCTTCAAGTTGGTTGAGAATATGTCTGCATTTTTCATTGTTTACTGAGTCTTTGGTGTCATCTTACGTTTTTCATAGGAGCTTCGTTCGTTGGGTTGAATTTTACTCATACAACCTTCCCGCATTTTCTTTTTAGTTAACGTGTCAATTTTTCCGTATTTGATTTTGATCCAATCGTCGAATCCGAGATCATCCGCCAAGGCGCTTCTATTCTTCGGGATCGTTAGTCAAGTCCAAAGGAATTCGCCTTCCCGCTCTCTCGATGTCGATTCCTCCATCACATTCATACTCAAAAGGGTTGCAGGAGGCCCAAACTTTTACGTTGTTGGTTTTAATTTGTTCGCACCAATGATTCCTAACTCCTTCGTCATAGTCATCATCGAAGGAATATCATCGAGGGGCTTAATGGTTTTCCTCAAGAATGTGTTTTCATATTTCGCCCAAATTTCAACAGAGTTGAATTAATTATCGCGTCCCCGAACCTTATTGAATACCAATCACCGAATGATAGATTTCAAAATCAACGCCGTGTCTCCTGCATTCGTGTGGGCATATCCAAACTCGTTCTTCACATTACCTCCTCCGCTGCAATAATCACGAAAAGGATTGCACGCTGGCAAGCGCTAGTAATCTCATCTTCCATGATGAGTAAGGGTTTGCGAATGCTTGATGGGTGGCCCTTCCACTTCGTTAATTGAGAACTTGGCTAACCTTTCTTCGTCATTCAAAGGTAGTCCATCCATTCCGTCATCTTTTATCCTTTCCTTATCAACACCACCATCGCAGTTTTCCGAGGATCACATGAGGCCCACAAACCGTAGCATTCTCCATCATCAATTGCAATACTCTTACACCAATGACTCCTTCTTTAGGGTTGTTGTCCTTGGCGCCCGTGTCTTTGCTTGAATTTGGGTTACGCCGTAATTCTGGAGTGTGATTACGGCGTAACTCACTTTCGCCATCGGTATCCGACTCATCAGAGCACTTGTTGTTGTCAGAGAACACAACTTTACATATAGTGGAATTGCTCTTTTGTTCTTTGTTCCTTCTTTGAACCTCGTCGCCAAGCTTTCCAATTAGAGTTTCCAAGTTCTTAAGTGATGTTTCGTGGGACGCGAGGCTTTTGTTTGTGTTATCTTGGAAATTCTTAAGCCATTCTTCTTGCTCCTTTTGCCTCTTGGTAGTGTCCAAAAGGTACTTGTTAATAATCCCTTCCAGGTTAGCTCTTCTCTCATTACGCTCATAATACGGTGGGGGTCCTCCACGAAACCCATTACGATTATCCCCGTAGAAAGGCCTATTTTCCCCGTATTTAGCTTCCTCGATCGTATCTTCCTTGTCGCCTTTAGGACAGTTTTTAGTCAAATGTCCCCCACCACAGTTTTTGCAGCCGACTTGGATGGCATGAACAGTTTCTTTGATTTTCACAGAGATTTTCAAGTTTACTAGCTATCGCCGCAATTCGTTGAAACTTCCGCCTTGGTTTCTTTTACTTCCACCGTCGTGCCATTTTTGAGAATGGTCCGCCATTTTTGAATGGCTTCAATTGCGAGTAGGAGTCATATTTGGGATAGGTCCTTGATAGTCCAAAGATTTGTCTCGTAGTTACATTTATTCCTTTGTAGAAAATATTGACCTTCCGCTAGTTATTTAGATCATTGGTAGGACACTTATAAAGAAGATCGTTGTATCTATCCCAAGCTTGATATGAGTTTCATCGACTTCTTGTTTGAAATTATGGATCTCAAGAGTTGATTAGAAATCTTTGATGGTGGGCAATATCTTTGGATAAAGTGTTTCTTTAGTAGCGCCTAAGTATTAACCGCCCCGACGGGCAATCTTTCGATCCATCTTCCGCCGCCCCAAGGAGAGTCATTGGGAAGACCCCGAGCATAACAAAGATCATGAGACACGCCGGAATGTTGAAAAGGCTAGAGATGTATAGGACATTTTCAACGTGCTCATATGCGTCTTCGTCCCCTGCTTCCGAAAAGGGTTAGCGAAGCTCCCTCATAAATTGGTCTTTAATCTCGAAACGAACATCCGCTCCGATTGCCGGTCTTACGAGACCCGACCCTTGATCGACTCTAGTCAACGCCAAGTATTCCTCAAGAGTGAGGTCATCGATGTTAACAACTTCCATGGTACCTGAAAACTTGAAATATGATCGTGAGAAAAGTTTAAGAATGAAATGAAAGACTTAATATCAATCCTAATATAGCTCCCCCCGGCGCCAAAAACTTGATGCAGTTTTACCGACTGTGTCTTAATATTTATAGTGTCTCGCTATACCTATGGTCTACCCTAATGCACTAACGGGCAAGTGTACCCGGTCGTGTGTAGTGTAGTAAATGGTAAAGCCGAGGTCGTCCCAAGAGCTATGTGTGTCGGATAATTACTAAGTCTAATTGTCACGAATATTAATGGTTTGATAGGGTTTTAATTAATTAAACTACTAATGCAAAATATAAAGTAAAGCAAATAAATGTGTGAGGGAAATCAATAGAGGAATAGTGGTGCTAACCTAGTTAATCCTCCTAACTAGTTATGTCTACGCTCTACCTACTTCCAATTACTTGTGTGGGGTCAAATTCGAGAGGACAACATTTGGTCAATTCGCCTAACCTATCAAAGAAAGATGCCACCACAGAGAAATCAAAGCACCATCATAAGTCCTGTTGTTCCCGGTCCCTAAGCCGAGTCATTAAGCACCGCTACATGCTAGATTCTAAATAGTGAGTGCCCTACCGTTAGGAACTTAGACACTACACCCCAATTCTTAAGTTCATCCAAACGATAGGTGATCGGTTGGTCAAATCGCACAAGTAGAAAGGGTCGTCGGTTGGTCATATCTTACCCTTCCCGTCTCAATCCGCTTCACCTAGGGTCATTGGTCATATCTCCTAGGCAATTGGCCTCTATCGCCATTCAAAACTACCGAACTGGGGTGACTACCAAAGAACTATGCATGCATACACTTAGAAATAATTGTACGGAAGTAAAGGTAAACGCAAACAAAACAATTAAGGAATCATAACTAGGCTAGCACCAAAGGGTGCTTAGCCATATTAATCATGCACATCAATTCAATATTCAAAGGTACGAAATACATGAATTGAAAGTAAAAGAAATAATAAACGCTAAAGCTTATCGTAATGGTGTGACTTCTCCTTGGAAACAACTCCGTATGCTTCCCTAGACCTCCTTGAGCTTTTTCCCACGTTCTCGAGTGTTGTGTGTGGAATGGGATGCTTTGAAATGCCGGAATTGTGGGGTATTTATAGGTTGTGTCCGGGTTACGGCGTAACCAATAGATGAGTTACGCCAGAACCTTCTATTTCTCCGTAAATGCACTAGATCTCGCTAGTTACGGCGTAACCTTATAAGTGGTTATGCCGTAGTCTTCAATAAACTTGGTTACGTTGTAAGTGATGCAAGAGTTACGGCGTAAGTATCGCCGCATGGAACCTCTTTTGACCTAATGGAGTTACGTCAGAACCTTTGGGAGGAGTTACGCCGTAACCTCTTGATAAGTTGGACTTATGGGTCACGTGAGAATAGTTACGTAACTTCATCACAATAAGCTTGTGATAAATCTTTATAACGCTTCCATTTCCGTCTCTTTAGAGATGAGTTAGCGTAAATCCATATAAATGATATAAATAAACTTCTTCAAAACTAAGCATACATTAGTGTAGAATCTGTGATAAATCTTTAGTAACGATCATTCCATTTCAAGCAAGTATGCCTCTTTAGCTCCAATGCTCGATAAAATTTTTCACCCGTCAATATTTGGCAAGTGTAAAACAATGGAAAACAAGACACTTTCTCTGGTTTCATCTTAAATCAAAGTCATATAAATGATATAAATAACGAGCATTAACGGGAAATTGACACTTAATATTCGAAGACTATTTGATGTTATCAATGTTAACCCCATTCTCCTTTCCCAAACAAGATAACCTAATTCGTTGAGCCCATGAGTCATAATCGATTCTGTCGAGCATGGTTGGACGAGTATCTCGATCCACCGCTTGGACGCCCTCGCTCACGTAAGAGGTGATTGTAGGCACGTTGGTGACATGATTACATATTTTACGGATTTTATAACTCTATGATTAAACCAGAAATAGATTCTTTCACGGATTTTACTAAATCAAGAGAAAACCGTGTCGTAAACAATAAGTAACCAAGTCGCTATAAACCTTGAAGACAAGTTGCTAAGTCACCAAGTTGCTAAGTATACAAGTCGCTTTAGTGGACAAGTCGCTAGGCTCATGAGTTGCTAGAGTGACAACTCGCTAGAAGCACAAGTCGCTAGTGATACAAGTCGCTAGACATAGGTCGCTAAAGTAACAACTCGCTAAGTGGGCAAGTCGCTAAAGAACAACTCGCTAGATCGAACAAGACGACCACTACTTTGTACTATATGTCGCTTTGTCTCAAAAGATAAGTCGCTAGAGCACAAGTCGCTCCCACAACAAAGTGAAGTCGTCAAGATCGAAGACAAGTCGCTACATTGACAAGTCGCTAATGAAATGGTACATCCACTACTTTGTACTATTTGTCACTTTGTCTCAAAAGACAAGTCGCTAGTGCTCAAGTCACTACCACAACAACGACAAGTCGCTGAATAATATAGATACAAGTCGCTACAAAGAACACTGTTCCGAGACTCAAGTCGCTAGCTAGAAAAGTTCAAACACAACACTTTTCAATCCAAAACTAACCCAACCACAATGATTCAAGATTTCCAAATCAAAACCCAAGCACTTACAATGATTCTAAACACGAAAGTACAATCAAAATTCAAACTTTAACACTAGAAATGATCCAATGATGCAAATACCACTAAACTTTTCAAACCCAAAACCATATAAAACCACTAGAAATCCAAGAATATGTAAGAGATGATCAAACCATGGCTCTTGATACCATTTGTAACATATTGATTTCACAAACACATCAAACCATGATACAAGGATGGCGTACACAATAGGTTTTTAGAGAGAAAGTTTAGAGGTTTAGGAACTTAGTGAGAGAAAGTAAAATTTATTATGAGCTCCAACCCTCTACCTTGGGAGGTAGAGGGTATTTATAGTATCTTACATAAAACGCCACCTACGGGCTGTGGATCAGGCATACAGTGGGTAAACACCCGTCCGTCTTCCACGGTATTACTAAACAAACTACTTATTACCATAACTTAACTACGACTACGAGCTTTCTAACAAATACATATACTTGAGGTGACCGACACTTTAACTAACGGATTTACTAAATCCTAACATAAAAGAGTTGCAGTTAAAAAAACCTTTGGGTCATTTTAATCATTTTAATTTGAATATGGACACAAAAAGTTATAAGGCCAATGCTAATGGCATAGTTGGTTGCCCCTCAATCGAGTAGTCGATCAAGTTTCCTCCATTAGCCCAACCGGATTGGTGACCGGTCACCTCCAATCTTTTCAAAGTTATGGTTGGGTTGCCAACCGAAAGAATTGATTTATTTATTTTATATTTATTTTTTTTAATTTGGTTTTTGTGGGGTAAGTTTTTTTTTGTGATTGCGGTCGCCTTATCAATAAATTAT